>JAVIAB010000047.1:79331741-79676741 GCA_032433765.1 Megaustenia siamemsis | reverse complement strand
TAGACAGAACAGATTTCATAAACTCCAGCAGAACGACCTCATTGGAATCGTCACATGTAGACAGAGCAGATTACAGAAACGCTAGTAGAGTTTCATCATCAGCGTCGTCACATGTAGACAGAACAGATTTCATAAACCCCAGCAGATCGACTTCATCGGATTTATCACATACAGACAGAGCAGATTTAAGAAACACCGGTAGACAGTCTTCGTCCACAGATGGCCAGTGCTCATTTTGCAATGCTAAGAACAAGATTATCAGAGGAAACACTTACTTCGAAGTTACTGACGGGTGTATCGAGTACAAGAGATGTATCTGCAAGTGCGACGGATCTTGGGAATGTCCCTCACAATTTTCTAAAAACATCTGCATCGAGACCGACCCGAGTTCGGTATCTACGGGATTATCGCCTACCACGTGTTCATATTGTGTGGCTAAAGGAAATATCGTGAAAGGAAACTCATACTTTGAGCTTATAGATGGTTGTACGCGTTATACATCATGTAGGTGTAACTGTGAGGGGAAGTGGGAATGTCCAGAAGAAAGGGCCCAGAATATCTGTTTCAATAATGCGACAGTTAGCGACAATGGGTGTTCGCTTTGCCAGTCTAGCGACGGATCGGTGTACCAACCTAACAGCCGTTTTAGACTTACTGAAGATTGCATTGAGTACAATTGTGATTGTTTCTGCAATGGGAGCTGGAGCTGTCCGGGAAACAGGAGCCGGTGGGTGTGTCAGGATAAATGCTTACAGTGTGACGTTAATGGGAGAAAGGTTCAAAATAACACTCAGTTTGTCCACAAAACTGGATGTCTTGAATACACTTGTGACTGTCACTGTAATGGAAGTTGGTCCTGTGCTGGAAACACTGTCAGAAACACGTGTCCTGTAGGGGTCAGGGATGGCTGCAATAAGTGCAGAGTGTCCCCCACTGAGGTGTACGAGGGAGAAAGTGACTTCGTTCTAAAACAAGGCTGCTGGCACTACAAGTGTAGGTGTAACTGTGACGGAGGTTATACCTGTCCCGGTAAGGAAGCTAGGAATGTGTGTCGCGGTGAAACCCTTGGAGGCTGCAGGAGCTGCGTTGTCTCAGAAACAGAGGTACATAAAGGGAATACGGACTTCAATATGAGAAAAGACTGCATCAACTATGAATGCAGATGTAATTGTGATGGCAGCTGGGAATGTCCTCCTGAAAAGGCAAGAAATTTTTGTCTGGGCGAGACCCCTGGTGGCTGCAGAGCATGCAGGATTTCTGAGACTGAAGCATATCGAGCTAACTCAGTTTTTGACATGCGCAAAGACTGCATCCACTATAAATGCAAATGTAACTGCGACGGGAGCTGGTCTTGTCCAGGAGAGGATGCCAGGGATGTCTGCAAGGGAGAGATACCAGGAGGTTGTAAAACATGCGAAGTCTCTGGTGTAATTCATCCAGGAAATTCAAATTTTCAGACGATCAAGAACTGCGTCCATTACAAGTGTAGATGTAATTGTGACGGCAGCTACACCTGCCCTGGAAAAACTGCCAGGAGAGTATGTTCCACAGATGAGTCAGCCACGTGCAGACCTTGCAAAATTTCTGAAAAGGAACAGTTTACTGGAAATACCACATTTCATCTAGAAAGAGGCTGTGCCCGTTATGAATGTCAATGTAAATGTGACGGTAGCTGGCAGTGCCCTCCAGGAAAAACTCAGGACATTTGTGCTCGAGGCACCACTCAGTCAGCCAGCCCGGAAAAGTGCAATTCGTGTAAGACTGCAGCTGAAGTTTATCCTGGAAATACCGTATTTAACATTACTCGTGGTTGCTCACAGTTCGAGTGTAAATGTGACTGCTCTGGTCGGATGTCTTGTGATAGCAGGAGCAGGGTCAACATTTGTCAGGGAGGTAAACATGCAACAGCCGAGAGATCTTTGAATTCAGACGCTAGCAATGTAAAAAGAAGACAAGATTTCACATCTTCAAGCTCCGATAACGTCTCCACTCAATCTTTTCAAAAAGGAAGTACTTTTTTTGAGACAGACATTCGGTCACAAGAAGTTTACAACTCACAGAATCAGTCTGCGGCCAGAACTAACAGCGCTCCCAACAGACTATCCTCTAGTTCAAACGTTGATAGCAACTGTAGGCCATGCTATGTAGATGGTCGAACTATTCAGCCTAACAGACTGTTTACCTTAGACAAAGGCTGCGTACAATACAGGAATTGCAGATGTAACTGCAATGGAAGGTGGCAGTGTTCGGAAGAAACAAACATATGTCAGACTACCGCATCTCCAGTTTTATCGCAAAATGAAAGGTCACGCGGAAGCGAAGCACAGTCATCTCACTCTAGTTCGTCCAGTGGACGTGAAATAGACTCATCCGCTTGGGTTTATGTGGACGGTGTCGATTCTTCTTTTAAGACAGGTAGTGAACAAACTGGTGGAGGATACGCGGTTCAGGTCGATACCAAATATTACCCCAAGTATTCCACACGAGGCCAAGACCGACAGCAACTAGAACAACTTGAGCTAAACCCACCCTCGTCTTCAAACTTTGCCTCATCCGGATCATTATCTTCTTCTTCAACATTCCTAACCTCAGGTTCATCATCAGATACATCATCAGGATCATCTAGAACGTCAACATATGATGAAAGCAGAGGCACAAATCAATGTCTGCGCTGCCAGGTTGACTCAAAGACATACCCGTCAGGTGCAAATTTTGATATGCGGAGAGGATGCGTTGTGTACAAATGTTTGTGCCTTTGCAGTGGATCTTACCGTTGCAGGTTGACCTCTGACAACGATTGTTCAATGCAAGACAAGCAGAACTCTTGCAGCAACTGCCTGTACCAAGGAATGGTGTTTCCTGGTAACATGGGTTTTACTGTCAGAGAAGGCTGTGAGGAAAAGCAATGCAACTGCAACTGTGATGGGACGCATGTCTGCCACTCTTCCAAGCCACTCCCTGGATGCACTGATGCGACTGCACATAGTTTTGGTTTGCCAGGTGTTGGTAACTTTTATCCCGCTCATGGGGTTTGGTACCGGTAAGCACTGGCTACGTCACCAATACTGGTAGGGCTGTGTATCAGTCAACATGTACCACTTGTTTCGATTCTGGACCCGGACCTGTTGTCTATCATACCCCAGTTCATCCAGCTTTTGGTGAAGGCGGCGGCGGGATTATCACAACTGAACACCGGTTCAGTGTAGACCAAGGCAATCCCAGACAAACATGCTCTGGCTGCTTCATCGATGGGCAACTGAGAGACGGCAACACAACCTTCACCTTTAACAAAGATTGCATCGAGTTCGACTGTTACTGCGCCTGCGGTGGCGCCTGGAAGTGTGCTGGTCGGTTAGCCGTTGATTGTACGCCAGGCTTTGCTCCAGAAACTGTTCCCCACACAACAGGGTGTCGCAGTTGTCATGTCCAAGGCACAGCTTATCCTGCCAATGCCAGATTTTCTTTGAGACAAGGCTGCCACGAATACCAGTGCTCTTGTAACTGCGATGGTGGCTGGTCATGCCCAGCTCAGCATCCAGTTAATTTCTGCCCTTCAGCTCCTACAAGACCATCCAGGGGCAACGTCATGGATCCTCAAATTGTTCGAGATGAAAACTATCTAGCTGATCAAAGAGTGCAAACTAATGAAAATGCCAGACTTAGCGAGCTCAAACAACCCGCTAGTCCCAAAGTAAGTAACTCACTCGATTTGAAAACAAAAGTGGACACTTGTTATGATTGTGAGGTCAGAGGTGTTACATACCAAGCAAAATCCAAGTTCTTTCTAAGAGAAGGATGCATTCAACGAATCTGTGAATGCCATTGCAACAAATCTTGGTCGTGTTTAGAAAATACTGTTGACTTGTGCAAGTTCGCTGCACCTAAAGGCAACAATGCCAACAGCGGTCAGTGTCGAGACTGTGTCATAGGATCTGACGTCTACGTCTCTGGTAACGATTTTCAAATCAACAACCACTGCTACCAACATAACTGTCACTGCTACTGCAACGGTTCTTATGTTTGCCCGAGGGAACAAGTTAGGAGAATCTGTAACTCGAACCCAAACACACCGGCAGGAGAACGCACCGACAATAGGCAAACTGCTGTCAGAGTTCAACAGACTGGGGTCTCTTTAGACGGAAGCGATGCCGTTCTTGGTGGCAAAGTTCCCGGATGTAAGGAATGCCAAGTTGATGGACAGACGATAGGTGCACTCTCGACATTTGTGAAGCAAACTGGCTGCTTCGAGTCTATTTGTCATTGCAAGTGTAATGGCAGCACTGTCTGTCCTCCCAGCGCATCTGTCAACATTTGCGAGCTGCCTGACAAGTTACCAATGAACGAAAGAAAAGGTAACTAACACATACTCAGTGCATCTACATATCTACCAACATGTCTTTCTGCCTACCTACCCACATGTAACGGAATCATAACTCGGGTGAATTCTTCAACTAAGAAGGTCCTCAAAAAGCACTTTCCAAGCCGATCTGTTTCTTGCCACTTTCTTAAGATCTTTCCATGTCTTTCCAATCATCTTCATCTCTGCTTCTCCTTGTCTGCTTCAAATATATTTTGGCCTTCCCCTATTTTATTTGTCGAAAGTAGATATTTGAATAAAAGATGTTGAATATCAGAAATTATGTACATAATTCCTAAGAGACAGAAAAGGTAAGTAATCATATGAGGTTTTCACACATGTGGTAATTTAGTGAAGAACCCGCGCTAACCTTGTACGCCCAACTAGTTAAACCACAAAAGCAGCTCTGGTAAAATAAATACTGAGCACTTTTTCTTACAGAGCTGTGACATGAGAAATAAGAGTGGTCGCACGTGCACAGATATAGTATTACATCAGCACTAATGTATGTCAGCGAAGTTCTCTTTGAAATACTGATAATGTAGAAAAATACATTTGAAGAAATATTATAATACAACTCAGGAGATGACCATTTTAAGTAATATTTATATTTGCCATTTAAAAAGTAATCTCTTGGGTTGTATTATAATATCTGTTCAAATGTATTTTTCTACAACAACAAAAATGGCACATCCTTGACAAATCCCAAGTAAAACGTCTCATGTCGGAGATTAATGACGTAACCATTCTTACAGGACCAGGATAATAATAATATGACGTCACCTGACTCCCATTTGGTTGAGAAGAGCCTCAGACAACTATAGTTTCACAAGGCCCGCGGGCTGAAAGAGATCACCTAAAACGTAAGACATTTTTAGCATTAGGAGCAGGGACGGTTGTGGTTATAATGACGTCAACCGTCTATAGTTCAAACAGCTGAAGACGTCAAAAGTTTTGGACAGAAAAACCTCCTCGGCTCGCAGGCCTTAGTAAAACTATGGTATGTGATGAGTACTACTATTTTACTTGACTCTCTTCGCGTGTGGATATCTCCATCGAGTGAAACTGAGGTTTGTATCGAGCCTTTCGGAGCACGGGCGCCTGTAGCACAGACTAGCTTTAGCAACACAAGTTAAATACGAAGGACATGTGGTACAATACCTGCAAGACGGTAAAATTACAATTACTGAGGACAGGTATCTTTCCGATGTCTTCCCAATAACAACTTAAGGTTGTAAATCATGGGTAATCTCGCAAAAAGTTTGGAATCAAATCGATCCATTCAAAACAAAATGCTACAGAGAAATCCTTAAGGTACCCTGGATAATGAAAAAGAGCAATGAAGACATATTAAACGATTTAAACTTTAAAAAGAACTGGCTTATAAACATCATTCTCCGGAGGAAATTAAAATAATATGGCCACGGCAAAAGACACAGCGGATTGGAAAGAACAATAATGGAAGGGATGGTTCCTCAACGACGCATCAGAGGCAGACCAAGAAGACTGTTGTTTCAATATATCAAGATAATAACAGAAGGAGTGGGAGATGTGGCTAGAGACAGAGATTCTTTAAGATGGGATGTGGTGAATGCAATGTTCTGTGTAGGACATGCTACTAGATGATGAGGATGATTATAACGCTTTCGTTCCCTTCTCTTTATCGTACATTCTGACAAGCCGATGTTGATCCCTCCCAAAATGTTTTTTTCTACCGCCTATCCACCTATAGCTCAGTGGTTAATGAACTGGTTTACAAAGGACAAGAGGTAGGGTTCGATACCAACCGACGGCTTCCGGTTCACCCAGCCTTTAATGAGTACCGGATTTTTTTCTGGGAAAGTAAAGCGGCACGGGCGTAATACCGACCACATTATCCCAAAAATCATGTGCCGAAGGTCTATAAAATGTATGGTCGCTAACACGATATTCTCTATACGCCACTTGGCGTGATGGGGTACTTGACTTACTACTTGTATCCACCTATTGCACTTTCGTTCTCTTTTTTGATTGCCTACAACTCTCTCCTTCTAGTATGGCCATCAACACGGTGCTGTATCTCTTTTTATGCCCAAAATATTATACATATTTAATCTTGACAACTTACAGTATTTCTCGTTTTAGTTTCACGGTTCTTTGTTTCCCTTTCAGAGCTTATTTGAGCTTTTCTTTACTTTTGTTTCACCGCAATCTTTGGCTTCGTTGTCTGAACTTGAATAGCCCTCTGATATAGTTTTCAATTGTTGTTTTTTTAGTATCTGAAAGTGCAACATTAACGATATAATAATAGTAATATTATATAAGGACAATAACAATATGTTAATATTATAAACGATATTTTTTCCCACGCAGGTTGCCAGGTAGGACAACAGACTCATCTGACGCGAGTGTTTGCTCACGTAGAGAACTGCATCCAACGTACATGCGTGTGCCATGACAATGGTGAGTGGTCATGTAAGAGAACAGTCAACGATCTTAAAGTCTGCTGAATATACAGACATTACAATTCAAGCTCAAGTTTAGATCACTAATTTGTTAATATAATAATTAATTTACATGTTTTCTTATAATCCTGTCAAATTAAGAAAATGTGGCTTCTTGTGGCAGGAAAGCTTCAACTGATTGTAAAATAGAAAAAAAAAAACGATACTTTTTGTGTTTCACTTGCTGTGTAATGTATTTTATGCATACAAATTAGTAAAGAAAGGTATTTAAATCATTGATTTAATATTTCATTACATCAACTAGAGAAACATGCTATTTCGCACGACGATTTTGCTTTTCAAAATATTTCAGGGGTAAATAGAATATTATTTTACATTTGTTTCCTTTCCTGCGCAGCAAACTAACCGGCAGCCGTTTCACGTTACTTGGTTTATATCTAACCACTTTCATCAGGTCATATCTTCAGAGTGCGCCTTTCCAATCGTATCATGTCGATTTAGTACAAATCTGGTTATAACGACATATTTCTCAAGTGTAAATCGCAGTCATTGTCATGTTCTGTTATTATCCTCCACCGGTATTGTTTCTTATATTTGTCTTATGATCATAATTACTACACTCGGACAATGTACATTATAGAATTCCGATATTTCTCCAGTTAATGCAAGAAGATTTCAGAACAGTGCTTGAACTCTACGGTAACTTCAGCAACATGTATCAATAATTATAACAATTTAATTTTAAGCATTTACTTTTCCTTTTTATGTATTGACTGGACAGCGGTATAGAGCCTATTCTTTAAGATTTTAAAGTGCTAAACGTTGCTTTACTAATAGAACTTATAGTTCTCATCAGTTCCCGATATGGCTTGGAATGCGATCTCACATATCATCAGAGAAGACTATTTTTTAAGAGAGACCACTCCGAATGTTCTGACAGAGTACCTTGAAAATGTGAGGTGAATACCAACGCTTCGACAACTTGTGAGGTGAATACCAATGCTTCAACAACATGTGAGGTGAACACCAACGCTTCAACAACATGTGAGGTGAACACCAACGCTTCAACAACTTGTGAGGCGAACACCAACGCTTCAACAACTTGTGAGGTGAACACCAACGCTTCAACAACATGTGAGGTGTACACCAACGCTTCAACAACCTGTGAGGTGAACACCAACGCTTCAACAACTTGTGAGGTGAACACCAACGCTTCAACAACTTGTGAGGTGAACACCAACGATTCAACAACATGTGAGGTGTACACCAACGCTTCAACAACCTGTGAGGTGAACACCAACGCTTCAACAACCTGTGAGGTGAACACCAACGCTTCGACAACCTGTGAGGTGAACACCAACGCTTCAACAACTTGTGAGGTGAACACCAACGCTTCAACAACTTGTGAGGTGAACACCAACGCTTCAACAACTTGTGAGGTGAACACCAACGCTTCAACAACATGTGAGGTGTACACCAACGCTTCATCAACCTGTGAGGTGAACACCAACGCTTCAACAACTTGTGAAGTGAACACCAACGCTTCGACAACCTGTGAGGTGAACACCAACGCTTCAACAACTTGTGAGGTGAACACCAACGCTTCGACAACTTGTTAGGTGAACACCAACGCTTCATCAACCTGTGAGGTGAACACCAACGCTTCAACAACTTGTGAGGTGAACACCAACGCTTCAACAACTTGTGAGGTGAACACCAACGCTTCATCAACCTGTGAGGTGAACACCAACGCTTCGACAACCTGTGAGGTGAACACCAACGCTTCAACAACTTGTGAGGTGAACACCAACGCTTCAACAACTTGTGAGGTGAACACCAACGCTTCATCAACCTGTGAGGTGAACACCAACGCTTCAACAACCTGTGAGGTGAACACCAACGCTTCAACAACTTGTGAGGTGAACACCAACGCTTCACCAACTTGTGAGGTGAACACCAACGCTTCAACAACATGTGAGGTGTACACCAACGCTTCAACAACCTGTGAGGTGAACACCAACGCTTCATCAACCTGTGAGGTGAACACCAACACTTCAACAACCTGTGAGGTGAACACCAACGCTTCAACAACCTGTGAGGTGAACACCAACGCTTCAACAACCTGTGAGGTGAACACCAACGCTTCAACAACCTGTGAGGTGAACACCAACGCTTCAACAACCCGCATCGTTTCTTATTCTCCTTCTTTGAGTAGATTGCAGTAACATTTTGTGTGGGCTCAACTATCTTTCTTTAATAAATCCTACAGTTTATACATTTGACGGTAGAATCCTGCGTGTAGCGTAGGTTTTTTTTCTTCTGATGTGTGTGTGTGTGCATGTGCTCACCTTAAATTCTTGTTACAACACCATTCATCGACATTTATACAACCAGGATACATTTTATATAATTCATCATTATCATTAAGTACCGGGCCTGCTAGCGTAGGTGATCATGTCTCTCCACAACTTTCGATCATGACAGTCATTTATCATTACTGTCGTTGACCTTCTGCCAAGCAATTCTCTTAAGCTGCCTGGTATCTTTTCTCTTTGCTTCACTCTATCTCTTCGTCCATCAATTTTCCTAGTTGTTACAATATATTCCAGCTGTTGTCTTCTCATTACATGGCCAAAAAATGATGATTGTTTCTTCCTAATATTGAAAATTAGCTCTCTTTTTGCTTTGGCCTCTTTCAGAACGCTTTCATTACTCTTCTTAGCTGTCCATGGTATTCTCAACATTCTTCTGTAAAACCAAATTTCTACAGACCCCAGTGATTTTCTTGTCTGTTGTCCTACTGTCCATGATTCACATCCATATATTAAGACTGGCTCTACATAACATTTAAGAACTCTTTTTCTTGTTTTTATTTTCAAAAAATGGATTCCATAGTATCGTCCTCCTTTATATAATTAAATATATAATAAAATAACACTTACTTTCAATACTTCATATAATAAAGTAAATAAACAGCCAGTCCAGATGCAGGACAGATAATATGCAAATAGAACATGTCCGGCAAAGTCTTGTAACCCGAAGGCGTGTGTATGTCCCGTAAATGAGATGGGAGGAACTCACGTCACACAGTTAAGGATTATATTTAACTTTAGGTCAACGGGATGAGCAATGAATGTGGATCATCATCAGGCAGATTGCCAACTTAGAAAGGATCCACCCAATACAAGCACTCACGAAAGGCCTCGTGTGGCTGCTAGATTCGTGGCGATAACTCGTTATGTGTTGAGTGTAGAAGGATCGAAATAGCAGAAGCGGTGGTTTTGTTTTCTTCTTTTAATTAATTTCGTTCTTTCTTTTTATTGTTTTAATTTGTTTTTATTTCAAATTAAAAGTTACTCATTAATTCAATGTGGCGAGTTTAAGAAACAATTGTTATTCACGTTTATTTCCTTGCAATAAAATACAAATACAAATATTTACTAACTGATTTTGATTATGATAATAACGCATTTGTTGTTTCAGCAATGTGTGTGTACATCGTCACATTAAATTGTCCTTGCTGTTGCTACTGTTGTTGTTTGTCAATCGGTGTCAGTCCACTGGTTATCCTTTTCTTACACGGTGACCAAATGACTTGCTCGTGATTGTGACTCTAGTGGCGGTGATGGGTTGTGCTGTCACACTTGTGTCTACCAACAGGAAATGGTTGCTATGTATTTCACTTCATGTTACGGGTTGTTACTCTTGGACACACAAGGATAGGTCGCGGGTGGAATTGTCAACATTTAATTGAAAAGTTGAAGCTAGAGTGTAGAGCTACTGCTATACAAGACACTTCGTTCCTTCTTTCTTTCTTTCTTTCTTTCTTTCTTTCTTTCTTTCTTTCTTTCTTTCTTTCTTTCTTTCTTTCTTTCTTTCTTTCTTTCTTTCTTTCTTTCTTTCTTTCTTTCTTTCTTTCTTTCTTTCTTTCTTTCTTTCTTTCTTTCCTTTCTTTCTTTCTTTCTTTCTTTCTTTCTTTCTTTCTTTCTTTCTTTTATCATGTTCTTCTTTTTGCCAGTAGCGTCGCAGGCTTAAGTCAATTATGTGTTTTCTATCAAAGACGCTTTATGTGGCTTGCTACATATAATGCTGTATCGTTTCGTTATGTCGTAAAAATTCCAGCAATCTATCTTCTTCTTGGTCTACCTCTATGTTTTGTTTGCTCTATTTTGTTGTTATAATACAGACACTAGCGATTTTTTATCAGTAAAACCCAACACAGAGACAACGATCTATTCTTGCCTCTGTTATCCAGCATATTTTGACACCAGCTGTTTCCACCGAAACAGACTTGGAGGTCTTGGCCTGCTCATTGACCACCGAGATTGCTATAGAGACCTCAGCCCGCGGACGTTTGCGATCCTCTTGCAAGAGATAACCACAGAGTTCGCTGCACGACTTGTTGAGCTTCTCTTGCAAGAGATAACAACAGAGGTTGCTGCACGACTTGTTGAGCTTCTCTTGAGAGATAACAACAGAGTTCGCTGCACGACTTGTTGAGCTTCTCTTGAGAGATAACAACAGAGGTTGCTGCACTACTTGTTGAGCTTCTCTTGAGAGATAACAACAGAGGTTGCTGCACGACTTGTTGAGCTTCTCTTGCAAGAGATAACAACAGAGGTTGCTGCACGACTTGTTGAGCTTCTCTTGAGAGATAACAACAGAGTTCGCTGCACGACTTGTTGAGCTTCTCTTGCAAGAGATAACAACAGAGTTCGCTGCACTACTTGTCGAGCTTCTCTTGAGAGATAACAACAGAGGTTGCTGCACGACTTGTTGAGCTTCTCTTGAGAGATAACAACAGAGTTCGCTGCACGACTTGTTGAGCTTCTCTTGCAAGAGATAACAACAGAGTTCGCTGCACTACTTGTCGAGCTTCTCTTGAGAGATAACAACAGAGGTTGCTGCACGACTCGCCGAGCTCTTTTCATTCCATAATTATCTTTACAGTGTTTATCCCATTTCTGACAGGGAGGATTGGGGTTTGGGAGAGAGAGAGAGAGAGAGAGAGAGAGAGAGAGAGAGAGAGAGAGACTCTATAGCTTGAGAATAAAGGCCGCATGACCAATGCAGTTGCCTTTGTGCTGTTCAGTTATTTTTGTCCACCGCGAAGACCAACATCTAAGCGTCGCAGGAATAAAGAAAATAAAGAAACATTAATAACATAAACTAGAAGAATACATTTGAAAGATGTATAAAATAAACAGCAAAGATTTACACAGGGTGTCTAAAATACATAAATAAAAAAGACCATAGTCACAGGAATCCACACCTCCAGTTTGAAAGTTCAACGTCAAGGTGTCAAAGCGACAACAACCTTCTTCTTGAAAGCCTCTCTAACAAAAAGAAAAGTCAAAACATTTATCTCTATCAATTGGCAAAGCATTTCTGCGAGTCCTCAATACGATATGTAAATACGATTACACATGACCTCAGACAGCCCAGCCAGTTGGCAGCAAGAAATCTTAAATTGTAACGAGCTTGGTAATGTGTTATTGTATTAGCTGGGGGCGGCGGAGCGGCCTATTTTATTGAGCAACCTTTGTCATGGCTGATTCTGCTAATATCATATCGACTTATCCAACAGCAGAAAGAACAAGGTTCACTTGCGTTGCCTGGCCATATATATAGTTAGATATATATAGTTAGATATATATAGTTAGATATATATAGTTAGATATATATAGTTAGATATATATAGTTAGATATATATAGTTAGATATATATAGTTCTAAAGCCAATTTTAAAAAAACAGAACGGGACTAAAACATGCTCATTGTCGATATCACACAAGAACATCAACAATTCAATATTAACAGAACTTCCATAATTACTAAAACAGCATGCCTAAAACGAATATAGAATATAAATGAAGGAGGCAGAGTAAAAAATGAAAATATTAGAAGAAGAGTAGATGAAGATGCCAATCCAACAATGGAGTTGAGAGTCATCGCCTACCAGAGCTGACAACTGAGTTGAGAGCGATTTATATATATATATATATATATATATAAATGAACATGGTTAATCTCAGATGGTAGATTAAAAGAGATGAGATGCAGAATGCCTCAGGCATAAGCAGCTTTCCAAAAAGTGAGGAAGATACTATGCAATCTATTTTTGACAATAGAAACAAGAAAAAGAGTTCTTAAAATTGTATGTAGAGCCAGATTTCTCTCTCTCTCTCTCTCTCTCTCTCTCTCTCTCTCTCTCTCTCTCTCTCTCTCTCTCTCTCTCTGCGATCAGGACTCAATCAGAGTAGGATTTCAGACTCTCACATGAAGACAGTTGTCTGTTTAAGTGAATTGATCGATCCCACAGACAGAACATCATAATTAGAGTCCGCCAGATCCACTCTGATTGAACACCCGTTAAAACGTTGCACTGTGTTCTGCGCCAGTGGCCCAGTGCATCCGATTTCAGCCAGCATTTTATTCAGGTTTGCTTTCCTTAGCCTTTGATTGTCCCCAATCTTCCTGCAAGGCGGTAGATTGTCTCTTCTGTAGGGGATTCTGCCCTTAGATGGTCGGCCCTCCCAGGTTTACGAGCACCATCTGCCCGAGCCACTAGAGGTGACTAACACAGACATGCACACACAAAGATATGAGATGTGACTAACACTGACATGCACACAACGATATGAGGCATGACTAACACTGACACACACCAAAATATGAGATGTGACTAACACACACACACACACTAAGAGATGTGACTAACACAGACACACTCTTAAATATGAGATATGACTAACACAGATACACACACAAAGATATGAGATATGACTAAACACAAACACACAAAGATATGAGGCATGACTAACACTGACACACACCCAAATATGAGGTATGACTAACACACACACACACACTAAGAAATGTGACTAACAGAGACACACTCTTAAATATGAGATATGACTAACACAGATACACACACAAAGATATGAGATATGACTAAACACAAACACACAAAGATATGAGACATGACTAACATAAGCATGCACTCACAAAGATAGGAGTTGTGACTAACATAGACATGCACACACATATATATAAGACATAACTAACATAGACATGCACACACAAAGGTATGAGATGTGACTAACATAGACATGCACACAAAGATATGAGATATGACTAACATAGACATGCACACAAATATATGATATATGACTAACATCGACATGCACGCACAAAGATATAACACATGACTAACACAGATACACACTAAGATATGAGATATGACTAAACACAGACACACACAAAGATTTGGTTATTTGGTTATGGAAGGCCCCGGTATCACTGCAAGCTAATTAAAATCCATAGTTGCTCAACCGCCCGTGCCAGCGTAATCATCCGAATTAATATCGCATCTCCCAAACAAAGAAAAGTAACTGTAGTCCCCATCGTAGCAGTCTCAAAACACGCCAAAAGACATAAGGTGAAACCGCGCAGAAAGTGAACACAGCCAACTATTCCCTGTCATACGATATCATCATTCATCGTAAACAATTGGAATATCGAAACATGATCAAAACGGATAGACACACAGCTCACGGTGTGCACAGAGCACTTAACTCAGTAGCTCCTGCAACAAGCCGGACTTGGAATATGAGGAAACTGCAACATGGAACACTTTTCAATTGTTCCCGCCGCCTATCCACAATATACCAGAAGTTCACGTCCTTTGAAAATGATGATCGTCGTATTTTTTTTTTTTATGTATAGCGCTTGATGATGTTAGGCCATCGTTGTTGACTCCAATTCCGAACATTTAGACACACAGTTAGTCGTCAGATTATCCCCGTCGCACATCAAACAACAGACCGTAAGATTATCCTACGGCCGGTCTAGGGATGTATGATGAGCCATTACGATGACGAGGCGCACAAAAAACAGACATCACCTCAGTGAAAAATAAAGACAAGTGGAACAATATTAAAACAGGTAAATGAATTTAAATATTTGGGAACTTTGTTAACCTCAGATGGAAGATGTACAAATGAAGTGAGATGCAGAATGGCTCAGGCAAAAGCAGCTTTCCAAAAAATGAGGAAAATACTATGCAATCCATTTTTGACAATAGAAACAAGAAAAAGAGTTCTTAAATGTTACTTAGAGCCAGTCTTAACATATGGATGCGAGTCATGGACAATAGGACAACAGACAAGAAAATCACTGGAGTCTGTAGAAATGTGGTTTTACAGAAGAATGTTGAGAATACCATGGACAGCTAAGAAGAGTAATGAAGAGGTTCTGATAGAGGTCGAAGCAAAAAGAAAGCTAATTTCCAATATTAGGAAGAGACAATCATCATTTTTTGGCCATGTAATGAGAAGAGAACAACCTGAATATTTTGTAACAACTGGAAAAATTGAGGGATGAAGAGATAGAAGTAAGCAAAGAGAAAAGATACCAGACAGCTTAAGAGAATGGCTTGGCAGAAGGTCAACAACAGAAATAATAAATAGCTGCCGAGATCGAAAGTTGTGGAGAGACATGACCACCTAGACCACCTACGCCACTAGGCCTGGTACTTGATGATGAGAACACAAAAATGTCGTAAACACAATTTCGCTCCCTTTATATTCCTAATTACTCTAGTGAAAGCAGCTTACGTCGAACAAAACACGGTGCAAATTTCCTAAAGAGATAAAACTGTGGCTGACGAAGTACTTGACATTAATAAGTAACATGGAAATAACTTGCGTCAAGGAATTCCAACAACGGTCATGAACAGCACCAATGTGATGTAAAGCGTAGATCAAGTCTAAACGTTGGAAGGTCTCATTCACAACACTTGACTTGCCAAAAATGGACGGTTGCTGGCGTACAACATCGCTTTAGCGGCACAGATGTAATAAGTAGATCATCATTTATACTTTAACGCAGAAAAGTACAACGGAGAACCGAAATTAATCATATCCCGAATGCACTTTCTGCAGCGATCGAGAGAACGTGCCCTAGATCCACCATCTTTACAGCGGAAGTCCATTGGTGAAATGTAATTCCTTATTCAGTTATCCAAACATTCACATATAATTTGGTATGTGGTAGATAAATATGTAGATTATCTCTTTCGGTACGGAAGCTTTTTATCTATGCAACCGAAGAGATTTCAGAGACAAACAAATCGATATATTTATATTTATCTAACACATAACATACTATATATGAATTTTTAGACAACCGAACAAGGAATTAGATTTCACCAATACCAAGATGATACAAGACATGTAAAAAGAACATGGTTTGATGACGATTCACAACAATCAAATTGGGAGTGACGCACTATGGGGTGAAACGTATGCGGCCGAAATCAGCATGGCGCACAGTGCGGCGAAACATACAGAAAGAGTTAATATTTCAAGACATGAACAATTTTTTGTTTCCGAAATCTCTACCGCTAAACTGATCATAACCTTCGGTGCTGAAAGAGTTAAAGAATTAATTATTTTACAAAATAAATAAATAATAGTAACACATGTTAATACAAGCAAAAAAACATAATCGTTAACGAAGTTGTTTTCTGAGTATATAATGGACTTCGTAACATTTACTTCTTATGATTGGAAACCCTTTGATCCTTTTAGCACACCCGGGATTTTTATGTACGTAATATCGTTTAAATTCAGCTTTCTCAATGGACTGCAATGCTTGACGTTTTGGTAACAGACACTCTAGTGAAACATCAGTCACGTGATACTCAACCATCACCTGCTTAACGTCATTCAGTTGGCCAGATTTGCACATCTCTAAGATTGACGACCATTCTGCGCTTTCAATATCGATTTGAAGTCGATTGTCTTGTTATGGTGTCCCAACATTGCTCGTATACCACCCAGAGTGTTTAGCTTCCAACCGTCGATTGTCTTGTTATGGTGTCCCAACATTGCTCGTATACCACCCAGAGTGTTTAGCTTCCAACCGTCGATTGTCTTGTTCTGGTGTCTCAACATTGCTCGTATACCACCCAGAGTGTTTAGCTTCCAACCGTCGATTGTCTTGTTCTGGTGTCCCAACATTGCTCGTATACCACCCAGAGTGTTTAGCTTCCAACCGTCGATTGTCTTGTTCTGGTGTCCCAACATTGCTCGTATACCACCCAGAGTGTTTAGCTTCCAACCGTCGATTGTCTTGTTCTGGTGTCCCAACATTGCTCGTATACCACTCAGAGTGTTTAGCTTCCAACCGTCGATTGTCTTGTTCTGGTGTCCCAACATTGCTCGTATACCACCCAGAGTGTTTAGCTTCCAACCGTCGATTGTCTTGTTCTGGTGTCCCAACATTGCTCGTATACCACTCAGAGTGTTTAGCTTCCAACCGTCGATTGTCTTGTTCTGGTGTCCCAACATTGCTCGTATACCACCCAGAGTGTTTAGCTTCCAACCGTCGATTGTCTTGTTCTGGTGTCCCAACATTGCTCGTATACCACCCAGAGTGTTTAGCTTCCAACCGTCGATTGTCTTGTTCTGGTGTCCCAACATTGCTCGTATACCACTCAGAGTGTTTAGCTTCCAACCGTCGATTGTCTTGTTCTGGTGTCCCAACATTGCTCGTATACCACTCAGAGTGTTTAGCTTCCAACCGTCGATTGTCTTGTTCTGGTGTCCCAACATTGCTTGTATACCACCCAGAGTGTTTAGCTTCCAACCGTCGATTGTCTTGTTCTGGTGTCCCAACATTGCTTGTATACCACCCAGAGTGTTTAGCTTCCAACCGTCGATTGTCTTGTTCTGGTGTCCCAACATTGCTCGTATACCACCCAGAGTGTTTAGCTTCCAACCGTCGATTGTCTTGTTCTGGTGTCCCAACATTGCTCGTATACCACCCAGAGTGTTTAGCTTCCAACCGTCGATTGTCTTGTTCTGGTGTCCCAACATTGCTCGTATACCACCCAGACTGTTTAGCTTCCAACCGTCGATTGTCTTGTTCTGGTGTCCCAACATTGCTCGTATACCACCCAGAGTGTTTAGCTTCCAACCGTCGATTGTCTTGTTCTGGTGTCCCAACATTGCTCGTATACCACCCAGAGTGTTTAGCTTCCAACCGTCGATTGTCTTGTTCTGGTGTCCCAACATTGCTCGTATACCACTCAGAGTGTTTAGCTTCCAACCGTCGATTGTCTTGTTCTGGTGTCCCAACATTGCTTGTATACCACTCAGAGTGTTTAGCTTCCAACCGTCGATTGTCTTGTTCTGGTGTCCCAACATTGCTCGTATACCACTCAGAGTGTTTAGCTTCCAACCGTCGATTGTCTTGTTCTGGTGTCCCAACATTGCTCGTATACCACCCAGAGTGTTTAGCTTCCAACCGTCGATTGTCTTGTTCTGGTGTCCCAACATTGCTCGTATACCACCCAGAGTGTTTAGCTTCCAACCGTCGATTGTCTTGTTCTGGTGTCCCAACATTGCTCGTGTACCACCCAGAGTGTTTAGCTTCCAACCGTCGATTGTCTTGTTCTGGTGTCCCAACATTGCTCGTATACCACCCAGAGTGTTTAGCTTCCAACCGTCGATTGTCTTGTTCTGGTGTCCCAACATTGCTCGTGTACCACCCAGAGTGTTTAGCTTCCAACCGTCGATTGTCTTGTTCTGGTGTCCCAACATTGCTCGTATACCACCCAGAGTGTTTAGCTTCCAACCGTCGATTGTCTTGTTCTGGTGTCCCAACATTGCTCGTGTACCACCCAGAGTGTTTAGCTTCCAACCGTCGATTGTCTTGTTCTGGTGTCCCAACATTGCTCGTATACCACCCAGAGTGTTTAGCTTCCAACCGTCGATTGTCTTGTTCTGGTGTCCCAACATTGCTCGTATACCACCCAGAGTGTTTAGCTTCCAACCGTCGATTGTCTTGTTCTGGTGTCCCAACATTGCTCGTATACCACCCAGAGTGTTTAGCTTCCAACCGTCGATTGTCTTGTTCTGGTGTCCCAACATTGCTCGTATACCACCCAGAGTGTTTAGCTTCCAACCGTCGATTGTCTTGTTCTGGTGTCCCAACATTGCTCGTATACCACTCAGAGTGTTTAGCTTCCAACCGTCGATTGTCTTGTTCTGGTGTCCCAACATTGCTCGTATACCACTCAGAGTGTTTAGCTTCCAACCGTCGATTGTCTTGTTCTGGTGTCCCAACATTGCTCGTGTACCACTCAGAGTGTTTAGCTTCCAACCGTCGATTGTCTTGTTCTGGTGTCCCAACATTGCTCGTGTACCACTCAGAGTGTTTAGCTTCCAACCGTCGATTGTCTTGTTCTGGTGTCCCAACATTGCTCGTATACCACTCAGAGTGTTTAGCTTCCAACCGTCGATTGTCTTGTTCTGGTGTCCCAACATTGCTCGTATACCACTCAGAGTGTTTAGCTTCCAACCGTCGATTGTCTTGTTCTGGTGTCCCAACATTGCTCGTATACCACCCAGAGTGTTTAGCTTCCAACCGTCGATTGTCTTGTTCTGGTGTCCCAACATTGCTCGTGTACCACCCAGAGTGTTTAGCTTCCAACCGTCGATTGTCTTGTTCTGGTGTCCCAACATTGCTCGTGTACCACTCAGAGTGTTTAGCTTCCAACCGTTGGTTGTCTTGTTCTGGTGTCCCAACATTCTCGTATACCACCCAGAGTGTTTAGCTTCCAACCGTTGGTTGTCTTGTTCTGGTGTCCCAACATTGCTCGTATACCACCCAGAGTGTTTAGCTTCCAACCGTTGGTTGTCTTGTTCTGGTGTCCCAACATTGCTCGTATACCACCCAGAGTGTTTAGCTTCCAACCGTCGATTGTCTTGTTCTGGTGTCCCAACATTGCTCGTATACCACCCAGAGTGTTTAGCTTCCAACCGTCGATTGTCTTGTTCTGGTGTCCCAACATTGCTCGTATACCACTCAGAGTGTTTAGCTTCCAACCGTCGATTGTCTTGTTCTGGTGTCCCAACATTGCTCGTATACCACCCAGAGTGTTTAGCTTCCAACCGTCGATTGTCTTGTTCTGGTGTCCCAACATTGCTCGTATACCACTCAGAGTGTTTAGCTTCCAACCGTCGATTGTCTTGTTCTGGTGTCCCAACATTGCTCGTATACCACCCAGAGTGTTAGCTTCCAACCGTCGATTGTCTTGTTCTGGTGTCCCAACATTGCTCGTATACCACCCAGAGTGTTTAGCTTCCAACCGTCGATTGTCTTGTTCTGGTGTCCCAACATTGCTCGTATACCACCCAGAGTGTTTAGCTTCCAACCGTCGATTGTCTTGTTCTGGTGTCCCAACATTGCTCGTATACCACTCAGAGTGTTTAGCTTCCAACCGTCGATTGTCTTGTTCTGGTGTCCCAACATTGCTCGTATACCACTCAGAGTGTTTAGCTTTCAACCGTCGATTGTCTTGTTCTGGTGTCCCAACATTGCTCGTATACCACTCAGAGTGTTTAGCTTCCAACCGTCGATTGTCTTGTTCTGATGTCCCAACATTGCTCGTATACCGCCCAGAGTGTTTAGCTTCCAACCGTCGATTGTCTTGTTCTGGTGTCCCAACATTGCTCGTATACCACTCAGAGTGTTTAGCTTCCAACCGTCGATTGTCTTGCTCTGGCGTCCCAACATTGCTCGTATACCACCCAGAGTGTTTAGCTTCCAACCGTCGATTGTCTTGTTCTGGTGTCCCAACATTGCTCGTATACCACTCAGAGTGTTTAGCTTCCAACCGTCGATTGTCTTGTTCTGGTGTCCCAACATTGCTCGTATACCACTCAGAGTGTTTAGCTTCCAACCGTCGATTGTCTTGTTCTGGTGTCCCAACATTGCTCGTATACCACCCAGAGTGTTTAGCTTCCAACCGTCGATTGTCTTGTTCTGGTGTCCCAACATTGCTCGTATACCACTCAGAGTGTTTAGCTTTCAACCGTCGATTGTCTTGTTCTGGTGTCCCAACATTGCTCGTATACCACTCAGAGTGTTTAGCTTCCAACCGTCGATTGTCTTGTTCTGGTGTCCCAACATTGCTCGTATACCACCCAGAGTGTTTAGCTTCCAACCGTCGATTGTCTTGTTCTGGTGTCCCAACATTGCTCGTATACCACTCAGAGTGTTTAGCTTCCAACCGTCGATTGTCTTGTTCTGGTGTCCCAACATTGCTCGTATACCACCCAGAGTGTTTAGCTTCCAACCGTCGATTGTCTTGTTCTGGTGTCCCAACATTGCTCGTATACCACCCAGAGTGTTTAGCTTCCAACCGTCGATTGTCTTGTTCTGGTGTCCCAACATTGCTCGTATACCACCCAGAGTGTTTAGCTTCCAACCGTCGATTGTCTTGTTCTGGTGTCCCAACATTGCTCGTATACCACCCAGAGTGTTTAGCTTCCAACCGTCGATTGTCTTGTTCTGGTGTCCCAACATTGCTCGTATACCGCCCAGAGTGTTTAGCTTCCAACCGTCGATTGTCTTGTTCTGGTGTCCCAACATTGCTCGTATACCACTCAGAGTGTTTAGCTTCCAACCGTCGATTGTCTTGTTCTGGTGTCCCAACATTGCTCGTATACCACTCAGAGTGTTTAGCTTCCAACCGTCGATTGTCTTGTTCTGGTGTCCCAACATTGCTCGTATACCACCCAGAGTGTTTAGCTTCCAACCGTCGATTGTCTTGTTCTGGTGTCCCAACATTGCTCGTGTACCACTCAGAGTGTTTAGCTTCCAACCGTCGATTGTCTTGTTCTGGTGTCCCAACATTGCTCGTATACCACTCAGAGTGTTTAGCTTCCAACCGTCGATTGTCTTGTTCTGGTGTCCCAACATTGCTCGTATACCACTCAGAGTGTTTAGCTTCCAACCGTCGATTGTCTTGTTCTGGTGTCCCAACATTGCTCGTATACCACCCAGAGTGTTTAGCTTCCAACCGTCGATTGTCTTGTTCTGGTGTCCCAACATTGCTCGTGTACCACTCAGAGTGTTTAGCTTCCAACCGTCGATTGTCTTGTTCTGGTGTCCCAACATTGCTCGTATACCACTCAGAGTGTTTAGCTTCCAACCGTCGATTGTCTTGTTCTGGTGTCCCAACATTGCTCGTATACCACCCAGAGTGTTTAGCTTCCAACCGTCGATTGTCTTGTTCTGGTGTCCCAACATTGCTCGTGTACCACTCAGAGTGTTTAGCTTCCAACCGTCGATTGTCTTGTTCTGGTGTCCCAACATTGCTCGTATACCACTCAGAGTGTTTAGCTTCCAACCGTCGATTGTCTTGTTCTGGTGTCCCAACATTGCTCGTATACCACCCAGAGTGTTTAGCTTCCAACCGTCGATTGTCTTGCTCTGGTGTCCCAACATTGCTCGTGTACCACTCAGAGTGTTTAGCTTCCAACCGTCGATTGTCTTGTTCTGGTGTCCCAACATTGCTCGTATACCACCCAGAGTGTTTAGCTTCCAACCGTCGATTGTCTTGCTCTGGCGTCCCAACATTGCTCGTATAACACCCAGAGTGTTTAGCTTCCAACCGTCGATTGTCTTTGTTCTGGTGTCCCAACATTGCTCGTGTACCACTCAGAGTGTTTAGCTTCCAACCGTCGATTGTCTTGCTCTGGTGTCCCAACATTGCTCGTATACCACCCAGAGTGTTTAGCTTCCAACCGTCGATTGTCTTGCTCTGGCGTCCCAACATTGCTCGTATACCACCCAGAGTGTTTAGCTTCCAACCGTCGATTGTCTTGCTCTGGCGTCCCAACATTGCTCGTATACCACCCAGAGTGTTTAGCTTCCAACCGTCGATTGTCTTGCTCTGGCGTCAGTAGTATACAAGGGTCCAACTAAGTCGCATTTGACCCGTAAATTAACAAAGATATATAGTTTGGTGCGCGGCGCACCACATGTACATGAGAGACAGGGGGAGTTAACCGTGACATTTCGTGTCGGGATGTTGACCTCTAGGCCCGGTGACCCGGAAGTGACCTGTTTATGTCTGGTGTAGGCTGACTTTGGAGTTCTTGAGCGATAGTGATAGGTTAGTCGGCGCACCTAATGTACCGTAGGTGCAGGGGGAGTTAACCATGACAGCTCGTCTCGAGGTGTTGACCGCTAGGCCAGGTGCTCCGTATTTTAAAAATTCCGAATTATTTAAAAAAAAACAGGCTCCATCTGATTTCGAACACGGGTCTACGGCGTGCCAGGCCAGACACTTACCACTATGCTACAGGGGATCACAGAATTAGAGGCTGAATGAGACAGGTGAATCGTGACGCTTTTGTTGGTACTCGACAGCTATCTAGTAGTAGAGAAAGATTGACCCGCATTTAGGCGTTAAATTAACAAAGATATATAGGGCAGCGCGCGGCGCGCATAACGCGTGCGGCGCAGGGGGGAGTTAACCGTGACATTTCGTGTCGGGATGCCCGGTGACCTCTCGTTGACCTCTCGGGTGACCTCTCGTGGCGGCGTCGGGTGACCTCTCGGGTGACCTCTCGTGGCGGCGGTGGTGTTATGAAGGGGTGGTGAAGTGGTGACCTCCCGCGGTGGTATCATAACTTTCACATTCTTTCTTTGTATGGTCGCTCAAATGTCTTGCCCAATATAACTTATTGAAGACAACTTTTAACGTGTATCTAACATTTTCTTTACAACTACAGGTAACAACTTAGTCCGTTACACATGTCTTGCTATAGACAGGATGGCGTGCTAATGACTTTAACAGCTAAATGGTAGATGAATATTTAGGCTAACTTGCGAGTCGTGGCGATCTCTCGCCGCCATGGTCGGGGTGAGCTCTCGCAGTGGGGGACCTGTTATGATCAAAGACCCTATGTCTCTGTGAAATTTCTCACTTGGGTAACTTAAGCTGGTCTAGCCATCTAACAGAGAGACAGTAAATTAATGTACTTTTGATATTCTATTACTGTTGTGTTTTTTGTAGTGGTTGTAGTAATAGTAGTTAAAGTCGTTGTTGAAGTTGTACAACTAGTGTGACTTGTATTCTGTAGAGTTATAACAGACAAGTGGGGGCTATGCCTTTTTTTCACGTATAGTAGAGAGATGGTAGAGTCTTATAGTTTTTTTTTTTTTTGTTTTTTTTATGCATGACAACTTTAATGTATCTATAAAATTTATTTTGAAATTAAATGAAACATACAACTTACTCAGAGCTTGGTCAACTAACAGCAACGGTCTTGCTAATATACTTAACCGTGGAAACATCAGCATCATGAGTCACGTATGTCATGTCGACGTAGTAGACACGTATGTCATGTCATTGTAACAGGCATGTCATTGTAACAGTCATGTCAATGTAACAGTCATGTCAATGTAACAGTCATTTCGTTGTAATAGTCAGCTCGTTGTAACAGTCACGTATGTCATGTCGTTTTATTAGAGACGTATGGTATGTCGTTGTAACAGACATGTCGTTGTAGCAGTCATGTCGATGTAGTAGACACGTATGTCATGCCATTGTAACAGTCATGTCAATGTAACAGTCATTTCGTTGTAATAGTCATCTCGTTGTAACAGTCACGTATGTCATGTCATTGTAACAGTCATGTCAATGTAACAGTCATTTCGTTGTAATAGTCATCTCGTTGTAACAGTCACGTATGTCATGTCGTTTTATCAGAGACGTATGGTATGTCGTTGTAACAGACATGTCGTTGTATCAGTCATGTCGCTGTAGTAGACACGTATGTCATGTCATTGTAACAGTCATGTCATTGTAACAGTCATGTCAATGTAACAGTCATGTCAATGTAACAGTCATTTCGTTGTAATAGTCATCTCGTTGTAACAGTCACGTATGTCATCTCGTTTTATCAGAGACGTATGGTATGTCGTTGTAACAGACATGTCGTTGTATCAGTCACGTCGATGTAGTAGACACGTATGTCATGTCATTGTAACAGTCATGTCAATGTAACAGACATGTCAATGTAACAGGCATTTCGTTGTAATAGTCATCTCGTTGTAACAGTCACGTATGGCATGTCGTTTTATCAGACACGTATGGTATGTCGTTGTAACAGACAGGTCGTTGTATCAGTCATGTCGATGTAGTAGACACGTATTTCATGTCATTGTAACAGTGATCTCAATGTAACAGTCATGTCAATGTAACAGTCATTTCGTTGTAATAGTCATCTCGTTGTAACAGTCACGTATGGCATGTCGTTTTATCAGACACGTGTAGTATGTCGTTGTAACAGACATGTCGTTGCATCAGTCATGTCGATCTAGTAGACACGTATGTCATGTCATTGTAACAGTCATGACAATGTAACAGTCATGTCAATGTAACAGTCATTTCGTTGTAATAGTCATCTCGTTGTAACAGTCACGTATGTCATGTCGTTTTATCAGAGACGTATGGTATGTCGTTTTAACAGACATGTCGTTGTATCAGTCATGTCGATGTAGTAGACACGTATGTCATGTCATTGTAACAGGCATGTCAATGTAACAGTCATTTCGTTGTAATAGTCATCTCGTTGTAACAGACACGTATGTCATGTCGTTTTATCAGACACGTATGGTATGTCGTTGTAACAGACATGTCGTTGTATCAGTCATGTCGATGTAGTAGACACGTATGTCATGTCATTGTAACAGTCATGTCAATGTAACAGTAATTTCATTGTAATAGTCATCTCGTTGTAACAGTCACGTATGTCATGTCGTTTTATCAGAGACGTATGGTATGTCGTTGTAAAAGACATGTCGTTGCATCAGTCATGTCGATGTAGTAGACACGTATGTCATGTCGTTGTAACAGACACGTATGGTATGTCGTTGTAACAGACATGTAGTTGTATCAGGCATGTCGATGTAGTAGATACGTATGTCATGTCATTGTAACGGGCATGTCAATGTAACAGTCATGACAATGTAACAGGCATTTCGTTGTAACAGTCACGTATGGTATATCGTTGTAACAGACATGTCATTGTATCAGTCATGTCGATGTAGTAGACACGTATGTCATGTCATTGTAACAGCCATGTCATTGTAAGAGTCATGTCAATGTAACAGTCTTTTCGTTGTAATAGTCATCTCGTTGTAATAGTCACGTATGTCATGTCGTTTTATCAGACACGTATGGTATGTCGTTGTAACAGACATGTCGTTGTATCAGTCATGTCGATGTTGTAGACATGCATGTCATGTCATTGTAACAGTCATGTCAATGTAACAGTCATGTCAATGTAACAGTCATTTCATTGTAATAGTCATCTCGTTGTAACAGTCACGTATGTCATGTCGTTTTATCAGACACGTATGGTATGTCGTTGTAACAGACATGTCGTTGTATCAGTCATGTCGATGTAGTAGACACGTATGGCATGTCATTGTAACAGGCATGTCAATGTAACAGTCATGTCAATGTAACAGTCATTTCGTTGTAATAGCCATCTCGTTGTAACAGTCACGTATGTCATGTCGTTTTATCAGAGACGTATGGTATGTCGTTGTAACAGACATGTCGTTGTATCAGTCATGTCGATGTAGTAGACACGTATGTCATGTCATTGTAACAGTCATGTCAATGTAACAGTCATTTCGTTGTAATAGTCATCTCGATGTAACAGACACGTATGTCATGTCATTGTAACAGCCATGTCAATGTAACAGTAATTTCATTGTAATAGTCATCTCGTTGTAACAGTCACGTATGTCATGTCGTTTTATCAGAGACGTATGGTATGTCGTTGTAACAGACATGTCGTTGCATCAGTCATGTCGATGTAGTAGACACGTATGTCATGTCGTTGTAACAGACACGTATGGTATGTCGTTGTAACAGACATGTAGTTGTATCAGGCATGTCGATGTAGTAGACACGTATGTCATGTCATTGTAACAGGCATGTCAATGTAACATTCATGACAATGTAACAGGCATTTCGTTGTAACAGTCACGTATGTCATGTCGTTTTATCAGACACGTATGGTATATCGTTGTAACAGACATGTCGTTGTATCAGTCATGTCGATGTAGTAGACACGTATGGCATGTCATTGTAAAAGTCATGTCATTGTAAGAGTCATGTCAATGTAACAGTCATTTCGTTGTAATAGTCATCTCGTTGTAACAGACACGTATGTCATGTCGTTTTATCAGAGACGTATGGTATGTCGTTGTAACAGACATATCGTTGTATCAGTCATTTCGATGTAGTAGACACGTATGTCATATCATTGTAACAGTCATGTCAATGTAACAGTCATGTCAATGTAACAGTCATTTCGTTGTAATAGTCATCTCGTTGTAACAGTCACGTATGTCATGTCGTTTTATCAGAGACGTATGGTATGTCGTTGTAACAGACATGTCGTTGTATCAGTCATGTCGATGTAGTAGACACGTATGTCATGTCATTGTAACAGTCATGTCAATGTAACAGTCATTTCGTTGTAATAGCCATCTCGTTGTAACAGACACGTTGGTCACCAGTACAATGAGTACTCTGTTATTGGATCATAGGTCACAATCTATTTTTAGTAACTAAGCAGGTATTGCATCAGAGATCAAAATCTATTTTTAGTAACTCAACATCCCCATTATAGGGGAACTGAGTAACACCATCTCTTTTTGCTCCAGCATTGAAATCTGAAATTTTCACAAAAAGAGATGGTGTTACTCAGTTCCCCTATAATGGGGATGTTGAGTTACTAAAAATAGATTTTGATCTCTGATGCAATACCTGCTTAGTTACTAAAAATAGATTGTGACCTATGATCCAATAACAGAGTACTCATTGTACTGGTGACCAACGTGTCTGTTACAACGAGATGGCTATTACAACGAAATGACTGTTACATTGACATGACTGTTACAATGACATGACATACGTGTCTACTACATCGACATGACTGATACAACGACATGTCTGTTACAACGACATACCATACGTCTCTGATAAAACGACATGACATACGTGACTGTTACAACGAGATGACTATTACAACGAAATGACTGTTACATTGACATGACTGTTACATTGACATGACTGTTACAATGATATGACATACGTGTCTACTACATCGAAATGACTGATACAACGATATGTCTGTTACAACGACATACCATACGTCTCTGATAAAACGACATGACATACGTGTCTGTTACAACGTGATGACTATTACAACGAAATGACTGTTACATTGACATGACTCTTACAATGACATGACTTTTACAATGACATGCCATACGTGTCTACTACATCGACATGACTGATACAACGACATGTCTGTTACAACGATATACCATACGTGTCTGATAAAACGACATGACATACGTGACTGTTACAACGAAATGCCTGTTACATTGTCATGACTGTTACATTGACATGCCTGTTACAATGACATGACATACGTGTCTACTACATCGACATGCCTGATACAACTACATGTCTGTTACAACGACATACCATACGTGTCTGTTACAACGACATGACATACGTGTCTGCTACATCGACATGACTGATGCAACGACATGTCTGTTACAACGACATACCATACGTCTCTGATAAAACGACATGACATACGTGACTGTTACAACGAGATGACTATTACAATGAAATTACTGTTACATTGACATGGCTGTTACAATGACATGACATACGTGTCTGTTACATCGAGATGACTATTACAACGAAATGACTGTTACATTGACATGACTGTTACAATGACATGACATACGTGTCTACTACATCGACATGACTGATACAACGACATGTCTGTTACAACGACATACCATACGTCTCTGATAAAACGACATGACATACGTGACTGTTACAACGAGATGGCTATTACAACGAAATGACTGTTACATTGACATGACTGTTACATTGACATGCCTGTTACAATGACATGCCATACGTGTCTACTACATCGACATGACTGATACAACGACATGTCTGTTACAACGACATACCATACGTGTCTGATAAAACGACATGACATACGTGACTGTTACAACGAGATGACTATTACAATGAAATGACTGTTACATTGACATGACTGTTACATTGACATGACTGTTACAATGACATGACATGCATGTCTACTACATCGACATGACTGACACAACGACATGTCTGTTACAACGACATACCATACGTGTCTGATAAAACGACATGACATACGTGACTATTACAACGAGATGACTATTACAACGAAAAGACTGTTACATTGACATGACTCTTACAATGACATGGCTGTTACAATGACATGACATACGTGTCTACTACATCGACATGACTGATACAATGACATGTCTGTTACAACGATATACCTACCATACGTGACTGTTACAACGAAATGCCTGTTACATTGTCATGACTGTTACATTGACATGCCCTTTACAATGACATGACATACGTATCTACTACATCGACATGCCTGATACAACTACATGTCTGTTACAACGACATACCATACGTGTCTGTTACAACGACATGACATACGTGTCTACTACATCGACATGACTGATGCAACGACATGTCTGTTACAACGACATACCATACGTGTCTGTTACAACGACATGACATACGTGTCTACTACATCGACATGACTGATGCAACGACATGTCTGTTACAACGACATACCATACGTGTCTGTTACAACGACATGACATACGTGTCTACTACATCGACATGACTGATGCAACGACATGTCTGTTACAACGACATACCATACGTCTCTGATAAAACGACATGACATACGTGACTGTTACAACGAGATGACTATTACAATGAAATTACTGTTACATTGACATGACTGTTACAATGACATGACATACGTGTCTGTTACATCGAGATGACTATTACAACGAAATGACTGTTACATTGACATGACTGTTACAATGACATGACATACGTGTCTACTACATCGACATGACTGATACAACGACATGTCTGTTACAACGACATACCATACGTCTCTGATAAAACGACATGACATACGTGACTGTTACAACGAGATGACTATTACAACGAAATGACTGTTACATTGACATGACTGTTACATTGACATGCCTGTTACAATGACATGCCATACGTGTCTACTACATCGACATGACTGATACAACGACATGTCTGTTACAACGTCATACCATACGTCTCTGATAAAACGACATGACATACGTGTCTGTTACAACGAGATGACTATTATAACGAAATGACTGTTACATTGACATGCCTGTTACAATGACATGACATACGTGTCTACTACATCGACATGACTGATACAACGACATGTCTGTTAAAACGACATACCATACGTCTCTGATAAAACGACATGACATACGTGACTGTTACAACGAGATGACTATTACAACGAAATGACTGTTACATTGACATGACTGTTACATTGTCATGACTGTTACAATGACATGACATACGTGTCTACTAGATCGACATGACTGATGCAACGACATGTCTGTTACAACGACATACTACACGTGTCTGATAAAACGACATGCCATACGTGACTGTTACAACGAGATGACTATTACAACGAAATGACTGTTACATTGACATGACTGTTACATTGAGATCACTGTTACAATGACATGAAATGCGTGTCTACTACATCGACATGACTGATACAACGACCTGTCTGTTACAACGACATACCATACGTGTCTGATAAAACGACATGCCATACGTGACTGTTACAACGAGATGACTATTACAACGAAATGCCTGTTACATTGACATGTCTGTTACATTGACATGACTGTTACAATGACATGACATACGTGTCTACTACATCGACGTGACTGATACAACGACATGTCTGTTACAACGACATACCATACGTCTCTGATAAAACGAGATGACATACGTGACTGTTACAACGAGATGACTATTACAACGAAATGACTGTTACATTGACATGACTGTTACATTGACATGACTGTTACAATGACATGACTGTTACAATGACATGACATACGTGTCTACTACAGCGACATGACTGATACAACGACATGTCTGTTACAACGACATACCATACGTCTCTGATAAAACGACATGACATACGTGACTGTTACAACGAGATGACTATTACAACGAAATGACTGTTACATTGACATGACTGTTACAATGACATGACATACGTGACTGTTACAACGAGATGACTATTACAACGAAATGACTGTTACATTGACATGACTGTTACAATGGCATGACATACGTGTCTACTACATCGACATGACTGCTACAACGACATGTCTGTTACAACGACATACCATACGTCTCTAATAAAACGACATGACATACGTGACTGTTACAACGAGCTGACTATTACAACGAAATGACTGTTACATTGACATGACTGTTACATTGACATGACTGTTACAATGACATGCCTGTTACAATGACATGACATACGTGTCTACTACGTCGACATGACATACGTGACTCATGATGCTGATGTTTCCACGGGTTAAGTATATTAGCAAGACCGTTGCTGTTAGTTGACCAAGCTCTGAGTAAGTTGTATGTTTCATTTAATTTCAAAATAAATTTTATAGATACATTAAAGTTGTCATGCATAAAAAAAACAAAAAAACAAAAAACTATAAGACTCTACCATCTCTCTACTATACGTGAAAAAAAGGCATAGCCCCCACTTGTCTGTTATAACTCTACAGAATACAAGTCACACTAGTTGTACAACTTCAACAACGACTTTAACTACTATTACTACAACCACTACAAAAAACACAACAGTAATAGAATATCAAAAGTACATTAATTTACTGTCTCTCTGTTAGATGGCTAGACCAGCTTAAGTTACCCAAGTGAGAAATTTCACAGAGACATAGGGTCTTTGATCATAACAGGTCCCCCACTGCGAGAGCTCACCCCGACCATGGCGGCGAGAGATCGCCACGACTCGCAAGTTAGCCTAAATATTCATCTACCATTTAGCTGTTAAAGTCATTAGCACGCCATCCTGTCTATAGCAAGACATGTGTAACGGACTAAGTTGTTACCTGTAGTTGTAAAGAAAATGTTAGATACACGTTAAAAGTTGTCTTCAATAAGTTATATTGGGCAAGACATTTGAGCGACCATACAAAGAAAGAATGTGAAAGTTATGATACCACCGCGGGAGGTCACCACTTCACCACCCCTTCACAACACCACCGCCGCCACGAGAGGTCACCCGAGAGGTCACCCGACGCCGCCACGAGAGGTCACCCGAGAGGTCACCCGAGAGGTCAACGAGAGGTCACCGGGCATCCCGACACGAAATGTCACGGTTAACTCCCCCCTGCGCCGCACGCGTTATGCGCGCCGCGCGCTGCCCTATATATCTTTGTTAATTTAACGCCTAAATGCGGGTCAATCTTTCTCTACTACTAGATAGCTGTCGAGTACCAACAAAAGCGTCACGATTCACCTGTCTCATTCAGCCTCTAATTCTGTGATCCCCTGTAGCATAGTGGTAAGTGTCTGGCCTGGCACGCCGTAGACCCGTGTTCGAAATCAGATGGAGCCTGTTTTTTTTAAATAATCCGTATTTTTTTAAAATACGGAGCACCTGGCCTAGCGGTCAACACCTCGAGACGAGCTGTCATGGTTAACTCCCCCTGCACCTACGGTACATTAGGTGCGCCGACTAACCTATCACTATCGCTCAAGAACTCCAAAGTCAGCCTACACCAGACATAAACAGGTCACTTCCGGGTCACCGGGCCTAGAGGTCAACATCCCGACACGAAATGTCACGGTTAACTCCCCCTGTCTCTCATGTACATGTGGTGCGCCGCGCACCACACTATATATCTTTGTTAATTTACGGGTCAAATGCGACTTAGTTGGACCCTTGTATACTACTGGCGTCCCAACATTGCTCGTATACCACCCAGAGTGTTTAGCTTCCAACCGTCGATTGTCTTGCTCTGGCGTCCCAACATTGCTCGTATACCACCCAGAGTGTTTAGCTTCCAACCGTCGATTGTCTTGCTCTGGCGTCCCAACATTGCTCGTATACCACCCAGAGTGTTTAGCTTCCAACCGTCGATTGTCTTGCTCTGGCGTCCCAACATTGCTTGTATACCACCCAGAGTGTTTAGCTTCCAACCGTCGATTGTCTTGTTCTGGTGTCCCAACATTGCTCGTGTACCACTCAGAGTGTTTAGCTTCCAACCGTCGATTGTCTTGCTCTGGTGTCCCAACATTGCTCGTATACCACCCAGAGTGTTTAGCTTCCAACCGTTTTTACTTCCTGCTGTATCTGAAAGTCCAATTTTGTAGAAGTGAACTAGCCTTGATCTTTCAACTTTGTCCTCGAACTCTAAAATGTTGGGGTCAAAGGAGTACACGTGACAGCCATACACATGTGCAGCATCATCGTCGAACGAGAGGTCGTAGTTGATACCGAAAGAATAAATGATACATGGTTGTCTTGGGCGCACATCACGATCGTCACATATCTCCCAGCCGCCATCTCCTATTTTCCCCATACGTAACTTCCTGCGGCAGACAACGTCTATGTTGTCTGTGTCTATGTTGTCTGTGTCTATGTTGTCTGTGTACGAGTGGATAATTAACCGAAGATCATCCACGTTGAGTTTGGACAAATCAGAGTTTTTCAGGTTTGCAACTTTCCCTTTCTGACGAAGAACTGAAAGATCGTTGTTGTAAGCCGCTTCATTATCAACAACTTCATCGCCCACAGACAAGCCGCTTCATTATCAACAACTTCATCGCCCACAGACAAGCCGCTTCATTATCAACAACTTCATCGCCCACAGACAAGCCGCTTCATTATCAACAACTTCATCGTCCACAGACAAGCCGCTTCATTATCAACAACTTCATCGTCCACAGACAAGCCGCTTCATTATCAACAACTTCATCGTCCACAGACATTATCTGAGGCGTGATTACTTTCTTGGAAGTCCAGGCCGAGGCATTTATAATCGACGACACAGAACTGTACCTCAGATTTACCAACAGAATGGCCACAATTAACATCAAGCACACAACCACAGCGAATCTGGACTGACCTTGGTTCAACATCCTAAACTTGACACGCAAATAAATAATTTGACACGTTCTACTACGTTCAGTACAAGTTCTCGTGTGCCGAGCCAGATTTAAAATATGGATGTGACTCACGGACAATAGGACAACAGACAAGAAAATCACTAGAGGCTGTAGAAATGTGGTTTTACAGAAGAATGTTGAGAATACCATGTTCAGATAAGAAGAGTAATGAAAACGTTCTGAAAGAGGCCAAAGCCAAAAGAGTTTTTGACCATGTAATGAGAAGGAAACAGGTGGAATATATTGTAACAACTGGGAAAATTGAGGGACGAAGAGATAGAGAGAAGCGAGAAGCAAAGATAAAAGATACCAGACAGCTTAAGAGAATGGCTTGGCTAAAGATCAACAACAGAAATGATAAATAACTGTCGAGATCGAAAGTTGTGGAGAGACAAGATTACCTACGCCAGCAGGCCCGATGATGATGATGATAATGATGAAGATGATATATATATATATATATATATATATATATATATAGAGAGAGAGAGAGAGAGAGAGTGATCCCATAGAATACTGACAGCAACCTCCTTTCTCTGCGAAGCTTAAAGACATCAGCAGTTCGATAAAAGAAGAAAAAAAATACGATCTACTGCCATATCTTCTAGTCGTTTCCAATAATGGAGAAATCTCCTACAGAGTTCTGCAGATATTCATTATTCATTGACTTTCCATTCAGGCCACAGACGGACTGAAGTTATAATTCTCCATGATTGACTATCTGCCGCTAATTCTTGTAGTTCTTGGTTGTTTCATAGTGACATGGCTGGGACTTCCCTAATAATTCTTCTGTGTAGCGATCTCTGTGTCTTCCTTGTTTTCTTTTACCAGATGATTTCCGTATGAATACCTGACGCTGAAGTCTTTTCTTCTTTCATTCACTGCACATGACCGATGTATTTCCAACGTGTTCTCCTTATTGGTTATTGGTTATTGGTTATGGAAGGCCTCGGTATCACAGCAAACGAATTAAAATCCATAATTGCTCAACCGCCCGTGCCAGTGGAATCATCCGAATTACTAACTCATCTCCCAAACAAAGAAAGGTAACTGTAGTCCCCATCGTAGCAGTCTCAGCACACGCCAAAAGACATAAGGCGAAACCGCGCAGAAAGTGAACACAGCCAACTGTTCCCTGTCATACGATATCATCATTCATCGTAAACAAGCGGGATATTGAAGCAGGATAAAAACGGATGAGACACACAGCTCACGGTGTGCACAGAGCACTTAACTCAGTAGCTCCTGCAACAAGCCGGACTTGGAATATGAGGAAACTGCAAGACGGAACACTTTTCAGACATAGCCTTCAATGGTTCCTGCCGCCTATCCACCATATACCATGGGAGTTCACGTCCTCCCGAAAATGATGATCGTCATAGCACTTGACTTCACATATCAATCACCTAGGTACCCATCTTGCACATCATGATGATAGGCTGATTCAACATTAAACAGTAGAACTTCTGTTCTCTGGGAGAATACTTCATAAAAGAAGTTCAGCTCAATGAACTACAGCCTTGATTAGTTAAGTGAATTAAAGCCTTGATCAACATTTCTAGCCAACATGAATGAGAACAAATGTAAAAGGACAGCAAAGGATGATTCTGTCAGAGCTAATCTCACTAGACAAAAAATAATTTAAGATGAAAAGAATACAACATTTGTATGTTAAACAGCAAGAACTATAACAAGCAAATACACATGAAACACATACTGGTTCTCACTCAGTGTTATGAGTGTTCTCCTTATAAAGCTCCACACGTATTTTTTTAAAATACAATTTAATTATATTTTTTTTTTATCAATAACAGAAATCATAAATAACTGTTCAGATCGAACCGACGGCTTCCGGGTTCACCCAGTCTTTAATGGGTACCTGATTTTTTTCAGGGAAAGTGAAGCGGCACGGGCGTAATACCGACCACATTACCGCAAAAATCATGTGCTGCAGGTCTGTAAAATATATGGTCACTAACATCATATTCCCTATACGCCACTTGGCGTGACGGGGTACTTTACTTTTTTTTTTTTTGTGAGATCGAAAGTTTTGTAGATACATGATCACCTACGACAGCAGGCCCGGTACTTGATGATGATGATGATGATGCTGATGATGATGATGATGAGGAATGCTATTTTAAAAACGCAAAGTGCACAATAAACACTTCTTAGTTAGCGCGCATTGTCCTGCAGACGAACACCAGTCCGCACCACTAAATGTACAATAAATAAGCTGTAGGCAACTGACGTCACTCATGGCCGGCTGATGTCAACTACAGGGCTAAATGTTGAGTACATCTTTTTGACTGCGCTGTTGGAAATAAAAACTCCATCCAGAATATATCTTGAGACATCGATGCCAAGCCCTGTTATTACATCTACAGACGGTTACATTGTTTTCATTTTTCTTAGATTGGCTCATAAATGTACAAATGTATTTAAACAGATATATTTGCGCTGCAGTCATGACAACGGGCTCACACACTTGAATAAGATAACAGTTACAGCCAACATTGCAATATAATGCTCTTCTGTTTTATAAATGTATAATCATTTATGTAAACTTTTATATCTAACAAAACATGCGCTACAGACTTGCAGAACACTTCCGTTTTATAAATTATGTACGATTTTAATATATCTTTTGCGTGGGCTGTGATTCAAAACCTGTTTTTTTAATGTCTGTCTGTTTCAGTGTCTGTCTGAGTGTCTGTCTGTCTGTTTGTCTTTCTTATCTTGTTCGTCCGTCAACTGCTTTTCTTCGGCACCAAAGTGAACGTAATCAGGCTGTGTTGGATTTTACACCACATAGTTGTACCAGCATCATCCGGTCCAACATTTTCGACTTTATCACAGCATGTTTAGGTACCGAGCTGCCTTTCAAAATGATCTCTACCCACATGGTCAGTCTGGTTAGTTTGTTACCTGAACCACCTCGAAGAGGTGAATTAGGATCTTGTTAAGCTATTGGTCGCTGAGCTTCAAACAAAACAATCAATTATGAGTTGCTGAACACTTTCAGCCCAGCTGCTGACTGAAGTCTTATCCTAAAAATACCCAGTTGACCCAGCTGAAAAAAAACTGACACTTTACTAGTTAAGTTGTTAACATATAAAGCAAACATAACATAGTATGGAGCAGCTAAACTAATAGAAAAACGAGACACACTACAACGTTTCGGCAAAAGTCTTCATCAGGTGTAACAAAGAATCTACAAGATTTTAACACGGAGGAAAAACTATATCTGTACTCTCCTCCAAAATATGTGGCCAGTTACGATGAAGTTTAATTCTTTGTTCCCCTACAACGTTGTGGTATGTCGTTGGACATCTTTTGACTGTAGTAACCAACAAGCACTGCCTTTTAGCGGCTCCAACATTTTTCTGATGTCGAAAAGTGTTTACTCCGATGTGCCTAGTTGTTGTTGTTGTTGTTGTTGTTGTTGTTGTTGTTGTTGTTGTTGTTGTTGTTGCTGTTGTTGTTTTGCCATTTAATATTTCCCTGACCCTCTAATTCAGTTGTAAACATCGGCTAATTATTCATTAATAGAGTTAACACACACAGGCACACACGCTGATGATGTTTTAACTGTTCATAGTTAACACATGCGAGCACTCATACTGACCGCGCCAACCACATAATATGCCGTTGGTCATTGAGTCATATAAGCATAACGTGACACCATATTTCCCATCGATATAGGCATAACGTGACACCATATTTCCCATCGATATAAGCATAACGTGACACCATATTTCCCATCGATATAAACATAACGTGACACCATATTTCCCATCGATATAAGCATAACGTGACACCATATTTCCCATCGATATAAGCATAACGTGACACCATATTTCCCATCGATATAAGCATAACGTGACACCATATTTCCCATCGATATAAGCATAACGTGACACCATATTTCCCATCGATATAAGCATAACGTGACACCATATTTCCCATCGATATCAGGAAAAACATAACACCATATTTCCCATCGATATAAGCATAACGTGACACCATATTCCCCATCCACCTTATCGTGATGTCTGCTCCTTCATTAATCCCATCATCTTCTAGGTCTTCCATCTTCCCTCCTTCAGCTGTTTCCGAGCGTTAGAGTTCTCTGAGAGATTCATACTAGTATTGATCGTGTTATGAATGAAAATTGAAAAAAGGAATAGGTGAAATGGCAACAGCCTTACTTAGGTGAAAAACAAAACAAAAGGCACGACGTTTCGGCCAAGCAGGCCTTCAGCTGGAACAATAAGAATGCCTATTTAGCCGAAAGGTCGCTCTCCTTTTGTAATGTTTCTCACCTACGTAAAGTACCACTTTTCTGCACGTAAAAAAAAAAAAAAGTACATTACCCCAGTCACGCCAAGTGGCGTATAGGGAATATGGCGTTAGTGACCATAAATTTTACAGACCTTCGGCACATAATTTTTGGGGTAATGTGGTCGGTATTACGCCCGTTCCGCTTTACTTTCATAGAAAAAAATCCGTTTTATGCACCTACTATAACACTTTTTTTCTTTGTTAAAAAAAATTTCATTATTATCTTCAGCTTTACAGCAGCTCCGCATTTCTATGCATCTTGGTGCTTCTTGGTGCATCTTGGTGCATCTTGGTGCATCTTGGTGCCATTACCACTTTATTGGTCGTGTTACCTGTCTAAACTATTGGAAATGTTTCTCAAGGTGATCCACCACTGGTGTCACCCCCAACTCTTTTTCTTATATCATCATTTAAAGATATCAATAGCCTAAACGTATATCATCATTTAAAGATATTAATAACCTAAACCTTTATCATCATTTAAAGATATCAATAACCTAAACGTATATCATTATTTAAAGGTATAATTATCCTAAGCTTATATCCTCATTTAAAAGTATCAATATCCTAAACGTATTTCATTTCGGTATCACTGCAAACGAATTAAAATCCATAATTGCTCAACCGTCCGTGCCAGTGGAATCATCCAAAGTAAAGCGCATCCTAATGAAGGATCCAAACAAAGAAAGGCAGCTGCAGTTCCCATCATAGCAGCTACAGCACAAACCAAAAGACATTAGGCCAAGTGGCACCGAAAGTGAACGCAGCTGAACTGTCCTTCGTCATACGATATCATCATTGATTGTAAGCAATCGGAATATCGAAACACGATCCGGATTAAAAACACAGCTCACGGTGTGCACAGAGCACTAAACTCAGTAGCTCCAGCAGCAAGCCGGACTTGGAATATAAGGAAATTGCAACAAGGAACACATTTCAGACAGAGCCTGAATGGTTCTTATCTCTTATCCACCATATTGACCGGAAGTCAATGGATATTAGATTTATCAATATCCTAAGCTTATATCATCATTTAAAGATATCAATATCTTAAAAACAATATTTGGTTTCTTTTCTTATTATCGCGCGCCCTTTGCTACTCAGTGTATTTACTACTGGATCAAAGAAGACGTTCTGTTGGGTACTCTCCCTTTAAAGTATGTTCTATCCGCTATCGTTAACTCTTTGGTTTCCCGCTCCTGTTCTTTATTTGGCTTTTCTCGTGGGTTCCACATTAATGTTCTTATCTTGTCATCTCAATCTTTGAAGTAAAAAAAAAAAAAGAAAAGAAGTAAAGTACCCCCGTCACGTATAGGAAATATGGTGCTAGTGACCATACATTTTACAGATCTTCGGCACATGATTTTTGGGATAATGTGGTCGGCCCGTTCACTTTCCCCCCAAAAAATCCGGTACCCATTAAAGGTTGGGTGAGCCGGCAGCCGTCGGTTGGGATCGAACCCTACCTCTTGTCCTTTGTAGTCCAGTTCACTAACCGCTGAGCTGTCGCAGCTCTGTTCTTAATCTTTGAGCTCTACGTAAATATTCGCTATAATAGCGCAAAGTACACGGACAACTACGCATGTTATTGCCTTCAGCGTAGCACGTAGATTTACTGAAACGTTTAACCATATCTTCTTTCTCTTCATACATTTCGTTCGATCTGCTTTCGGCTGACGTCCCAGCATCTCCACATTTAAAAGAATTGTTTTTGTTTACAGCATCTAATATCAAGCCCTCACTATAATACTTTCGGTATGCTCATATATATAATACTTGCTGTTTGGGTCTCGTTGAAAGTCTGACTAAAGGGAGGCAAGAAATGGAAACTGGAATACGCAGGCAGCGCATAAGCTGATGACAGTCTGTGACTAGTGTTTGACTGGTGTCCTCATTATTAGCGAACACGAGATCACCGAAACACTCCTTTACCTCCATGTGCTGGCCCTAGAAATAAAGCTTTACCTCCATGTCGTGGCCCTAGAAATAAGACTTTACCTCCATGGGGTGGCCCTAGAAATAAAGCTTTACCTCCATAGGGTGGTCCTAGAAATAAAGCTTTACCTCCATAGGGTGGTCCTAGAAAAAAAGCTTTACCTCCATAGGGTGGTCCTAGAAATAAAGCTTTACCTCCATAGGGTGGTCCTAGAAATAAAGCTTTACCTCCATGGGGTGATCATAGAAATAAAGCTTTACTTCCATGGGGTGATCATAGAAATAAAGCTTTACCTCTATGGGGTAATCCTAGAAATAAAGCTTTACCTCCATAGGGTGGTCCTAGAAATAAAGCTTTACCTCCATAGGGTGGTCCTAGAAATAAAGCTTTACCTCCATAGGGTGGTCCTAGAAATAAAGCTTTACCTCCATGGGGTGGTCCTAGAAATAAAGCTTTACCTCCATGGGGTGATCATAGAAATAAAGCATTACCTCCATGGGGTAATCCTAGAAATAAAGCTTTACCTCCATGGGATGATCCTAGAAATAAAGATTTACCTCCATGGGGTGATTCTAGAAATAAAGCTTTACCTCCATGGGGTGGCCCTAGAAATAAAGCTTTACCTCCATGGAGTTATTCTAGAAATATAGCTTTACCACCAAGGGGTGGCCCTAGAAATAAAGCTTTACCTTCATGGAGTGATTCTAGAAATAAAGCTTTACCTCCATGGGGTGACTCTAGAAATAAAGCTTTACCTCTATGGGATGGCACTAGAAATAAAGCTTTACCTCCATGGGGTAATCCTAGAAATAAAGCTTTACTTCCATGGGGTGATTCTAGAAATAAAGCTTTACCTCCAAGGGGTGGCCCTAGAAATAAAGCTTTACCTCCATGGGATGATCCTAGAAATACAGCTTTACCTCCATTGGGTGATCCTAGAAATAAAGCTTTACCTCCATGGAGTTATTCTAGAAATAAAGCTTTGCCTCCATGGGGTGATCCTAGAAATAAAGCTTTACATCCATGTGGTGATCCCAGAAACAAAGCTTTACCTCCATGGGGTGATCCTAGAAAGAAAGCTTTACTTCCATGGGGTGATTCTAGAAACAAAGCTTTACCTCCATGGGATGATTCTAGAAATAAAGCCTTACCTCCATGGGGTGATCCTAGAAATAAAGCTTTACCTCCATGGGGTGATCCTAGAAATAAAGATTTACCTCCATGGGGTGATCCTAGAAATAAAGCTTTACCTCCTTGTGATGATCCTAGAATAAAGCTTTACCTCCATGTGGTGATCCTAGAAATAAAGCTTCACCTCCATGGGGTGATCCTAGAAATAAAGCTTTACCTCAGTGGGGTGATTCTAGAAAGAAAGCTTTACCTCCATGTGGTGGCCCAAGTAATAAAAGCTTTACTTCCATGTGGTGGCCATAGAAAAAAAAGCTTTACCTCCAAGTGGTGGCGCTAGAAATAAAGCTTTACCTCCATGAGGTGGCCCGAGAAATAAAGCTTTACCTCCATGGAGTGATACTAGAAATAAAGCTTTATCTCCATGGAGTGATTCTAGAAATAAAGCTTTACCTCCATGGGGTTATTCTAGAAATAAAGCTTTACCTACATGGTGTGATTATAGAAATAAAGCTTTACGTCCATGGGGTGATTATAGAAATAAAGCTTTACCTCCATGGGGTGATTCTAGAAATAAAGCTTTACCACGATGGGGTGATTCTAGAAATAAAGCTTTACCTCCATGGTGTAATTCTAGAAATAAAGCTTTACGTCCATGGGATGATTATAGAAATAAAGCTTTACCTCCATGGGGTGATCCTAGAAATAAAGCTTTACCTCCATGGGGTGGTTCTTGAAATAAAGCTTTACCTCCATGGGGTGGCCCTAGAAATAATGCTTTACCTCCATGGAGTTATTCTAGAAATAAAGCTTTACCTCCATGGGGTGGCCCTAGAAATAAAGCTTTACCTTCATGGAGTGATTCTAGAAATAAAGCTTTACCTCCATGGGGTGACTCTAGAAATAAAGCTTTACCTCCATGTGATGGCACTAGAAATAAAGCTTTACCTCCATGGGGTGATTCTAGAAATAAAGCTTTACCTCCATGGGGTGGCCCTAGGAATAAAGCTTTACCTCCAAGGGGTGGCCCTAGAAATAAAGCTTTACCTCCATGGGATGATCCTAGAAATACAGCTTTACCTCCATGGGGTGATCCTAGAAATAAAGCTTTACCTCCATGGGGTGATCCTAGAAATAAAGATTTACCTCCATGGGGTGATCCTAGAAATAAAGCTTTACCTCCTTGTGGTGATCCTAGAAATAAAGCTTTACCTCCATGTGGTGATCCTAGAAATAAAGCTTCACCTGCATGGGGTGATCCTAGAAATAAAGCTTTACCTCAATGGGGTGATTCTAGAAATAAAGCTTTACCTCCATGTGGTGGCCCAAGAAATAAAATCTTTACTTCCATGTGGTGGCCATAGAAAAAGAAATCTTTACCTCCAAGTGGTGGCGCTAGAAATAAAGCTTTACCTCCATGAGGTGGCCCGAGAAATAAAGCTTTACCTCCATGGGGTGATTCTAGAAATAAAGCTTTACGTACATGGGGTGATCCTAGAAATAAAGCTTTACCTCCATGGGGTGATCCTAGAAATAAAGCTTTACCACCATGGAGTGATTCTAGAAATAAAGCTTTACCTCCTTGGGGTTATTCTAGAAATAAAGCTTTACCTCCTTGGGGTTATTCTAGAAATAAAGCTTTACCTCCATGGGGTGATTCTAGAAATAAATCTTATACCTCGATGGGGTGATTCTAGAAATAAAGCTATACCTCCATGGGGTGGTTCTACAAATAAAGCTTTACCTCCATGGGGTGACTCTAGAAATAAAGCTTTACCTCCATGGGATGGCACTAGAAATAAAGCTTTACCTCCATGGGGTGATTCTAGAAATAAAGCTTTACCTCCATGGTGTGGCCCTAGGAATAAAGCTTTACCTCCAAGGGGTGGCCCTAGAAATAAAGCTTTACCTCCATGGGATGATCCTAGAAATACAGCTTTACATCCATGGGGTGATCCTAGAAATAAAGCTTTACCTCCATGGAGTTATTCTAGAAATAAAGCTTTGCCTCCATGAGGTGATCCTAGAAATAAAGCTTTACCTCCATGTGGTGGCCCTAGAAATAAAGCTTTACCTACATGTGGTGATCCTAGAAATAAAGCTTTACCTCCATGGGGTGATCCTAGAAATAAAGCTTTACCTCCATGGGGTGATCCTAGAAACAAAGCTTTACCTGCATTGGGTGATCCTAGAAATAAAGCTTTACCTCCATGGGATGATTCTAGAAATAAAGCCTTACCTCCATGGGATGATCCTAGAAATAAAGCTTTACCTCCATGGGGTGATCCTAGAAATAAAGCTTTACCTCCATGGGGTGATCCTAGAAATAAAGATTTACCTCCATGGGGTGATCCTAAAAATAAAGCTTTACCTCCTTGTGGTGATCCTAGAAATAAAGCTTTACCTCCATGTGGTGATCCTAGAAATAAAGCTTCACCTGCATGGGGTGATCCTAGAAATAAAGCTTTACCTCAATGGGGTGATTCTAGAAATAAAGCTTTACTTCCATGTGGTGGCCCAAGAAATAAAAGCTTTACTTCCATGTGGTGGCCATAGAAAAAAAAATCTTTACCTCCAAGTGGTGGCGATAGAAATAAAGCTTTACCTCCATGAGGTGGCCGGAGAAATAAAGCTTTACCTCCATGGGGTGATTCTAGAAATAAAGCTTTACGTCCATGGGGTGATCCTAGAAATAAAGCTTTACCTCCATGGGGTGATCCTAGAAATAAAGCTTTACCAACATGGAGTGATTCTAGAAATAAAGCTTTACCTCCTTGGGGTTATTCTAGAAATAAAGCTTTACCTCCTTGGGGTTATTCTAGAAATAAAGCTTTACCTCCATGGGGTGATTCTAGAAATAAATCTTATACCTCGATGGGGTGATTCTAGAAATAAAGCTATACCTCCATGGGGTGGTTCTACAAATAAAGCTTTACCTCCGTGGGGTTATTCTAGAAATAAAGCTTTACCTCCATGGGGTGATCCTAGAAACAAAGCTTTACCTCCACGAGGTGGTTCTAGAAATAAAGCTTTACCTCCATGGTGTGATCCTAGAAATACAGCTTTACCTCCACGGGGTGGTTCTAGAAATAAAGCTTTACATCCATGGGGTGATCCTAGAAACAAAGCTTTACCTCCGTGGGATAATCCTAGAAATAAAGCTTTACCTCCATGACGTGGTTCTAGAAATAAAGCTTTACCTCCATGAGGTGATCCTAGAAATAAAACGTTACCCCCACGGGGTGGTTCTAGAAATAAAGCTTTACCTCAATGGGGTGATTCTAGAAATAAAGCTTTACCTCCATGGGGTGATCCTAGAAATAAAGCTTTACTTCCATGGGGTGGTTCTATAAATAAAGCTTTACCTCCATGTGGTGATTCTAGAAATAAAGCTTTACATCCATGGGGTGATCCTAGAAATAAAGCTTTACCTCCATGAGGTGATCCTAAAAATAAAGCTTTACTTCCATGGGGTGGTTTTAGAAATAAAGCTTTACCTCCACGGGGTGATTCTAGAAATAAAGCTTTACCTCCATGAGGTGAATCTAGAAAAAAAGCTTTATCTCCATGGGGTGATCCTAGAAATAAAGCTTTAACTCCATGGGGTGATTCTTGAAATAAAGCTTTACCTCCATTGGGTGATCCTAGAAATACAGCTTTACTTCCACGGGGTGATTCTAGAAATAAAGCTTTATCTCCATGGGGTGATCCTAGAAATAAAGCTTTAATTCCATTTGGTGGCCCTAGAAATAAAGCTTTACATCCATGTGGTGATCCTAGAAATAAAGCTTTACCTCCATGGGGTGATCCTAGAAATAAAGCTTTACTTCCACGGGGTGATTCTAGAAATAAAGCTTTACCTCCATGGGGTGAATCTAGAAATAAAGCTTTATCTCCATGGGGTGATCCTAGAAATAAAGCTTTAATTCCATGGGGTGATTCTTGAAATAAACTTTACCTCCATTGGATGATCCTAGAAATAAAGCTTTACCTCCATGGAGTTATTCTAGAAAAAAAGCTTTGCCTCCATGGGGTGATCCTAGAAATAAACCTTTACCTCCATGTGGTGGCCCTAGAAATAAAGCTTTACATCCATGTGGTGATCCCAGAAATAAAGCTTTACCTCCATGGGGTGATCCTAGAAATAAAGCTTTACTTCCATTGGGTGATCCTAGAAACAAAGCTTTACCTCCATGGGATGATTCTAGAAAAAAAGCCTTACCTCCATGGGGAGATCCTAGAAATAAAGCTTTACCTCCATGGGTTGATCCTAGAAATAAAGATTTACCTCCATGGGGTGTTCCTAGAAATAAAGCTTTACCTCCTTGTGATGATCCTAGAATAAAGCTTTACCTCCATGTGGTGATCCTAGAAATAAAGCTTCACCTCCATGGGGTGATCCTAGAAATAAAGCTTTACCTCAGTGGGGTGATTCTAGAAAGAAAGCTTTACCTCCATGTGGTGGCCCAAGTAATAAAAGCTTTACTTCCATGTGGTGGCCATAGAAAAAAAAGCTTTACCTCCAAGTGGTGGCGCTAGAAATAAAGCTTTACCCCTATGAGGTGGCCCGAGAAATAAAGCTTTACCTCCATGGAGTGATACTAGAAATAAAGCTTTACCTCCATGGGGTTATTCTAGAAATAAAGCTTTACCTCCATGGTGTGATTCTAGAAATAAAGCTTTAACTCCATGGGGTGATTCTAGAAATAAAGCTTTACCTCCATGTGGTGATTCTATAAATAAAGCTTTACCTCCATGGGGTGGTTCTACAAATAAAGCTTTACCTCCGTGGGGTTATTCTAGAAATAAAGCTTTACCTCCATGGGGTGATCCTAGAAACAAAGCTTTACCTCCACGAGGTGGTTCTAGAAATAAAGCTTTACCTCCATGGTGTGATCCTAGAAATACAGCTTTACCTCCACGGGGTGGTTCTAGAAATAAAGCTTTACATCCATGGGGTGATCCTAGAAACAAAGCTTTACCTCCGTGGGATGATCCTAGAAATAAAGCTTTACCTCCATGACGTGGTTCTAGAAATAAAGCTTTACCTCCATGAGGTGATCCTAGAAATAAAACGTTACCCCCACGGGGTGGTTCTAGAAATAAAGCTTTACCTCCATGGGGTGATTCTAGAAATAAAGCTTTACATCCATGGGGTGATCCTAGAAATAAAGCTTTACCTCCATGAGGTGATCCTAAAAATAAAGCTTTACTTCCATGGGGTGGTTTTAGAAATAAAGCTTTACGTCCATGGGGTGATCCTAGAAATAAAGCTTTACCTCCATGGGGTGATCCTAGAAATAAAGCTTTACCACCATGGAGTGATTCTAGAAATAAAGCTTTACCTCCTTGGGGTTATTCTAGAAATAAAGCTTTACCTCCTTGGGGTTATTCTGGAAATAAAGCTTTATCTCCATGGGGTGATTCTAGAAATAAATCTTATACCTCGATGGGGTGATTCTAGAAATAAAGCTATACCTCCATGGGGTGGTTCTAGAAATAAAGCTTTACCTCCATGGGGTGGTTCTAGAAATAAAGCTTTAACTCCATGGGGTGATTCTAGAAATAAAGCTTTACCTCCATGTGGTGATTCTATAAATAAAGCTTTACCTCCATGGGGTGGTTCTACAAATAAAGCTTTACCTCCGTGGGGTTATTCTAGAAATAAAGCTTTACCTCCATGGGGTGATCCTAGAAACAAAGCTTTACCTCCACGAGGTGGTTCTAGAAATAAAGCTTTACCTCCATGGTGTGATCCTAGAAATACAGCTTTACCTCCACGGGGTGGTTCTAGAAATAACGCTTTACATCCATGGGGTGATCCTAGAAACAAAGCTTTACCTCCGTGGGATGATCCTAGAAATAAAGCTTTACCTCCATGACGTGGTTCTAGAAATAAAGCTTTACCTCCATGAGGTGATCCTAGAAATAAAACGTTACCCCCACGGGGTGGTTCTAGAAATAAAGCTTTATCTCCATGGGGTGATCCTAGAAATAAAGCTTTAACTCCATGGGGTGATTCTTGAAATAAAGCTTTACCTCCATTGGGTGATCCTAGAAATAAAGCTTTACCTCCATGGAGTTATTCTAGAAAAAAAGCTTTGCCTCCATGGGGTGGTCCTAGAAATAAAGCTTTACCTCCATGTGGTGGCCCTAGAAATACAGCTTTACATCCATGTGGTGATCCTAGAAATAAAGCTTTACCTCCATGGGGTGATCCTAGAAATAAAGCTTTACTTCCATGGGGTGATCCTAGAAACAAAGCTTTACCTCCATGGGATGATTCTAGAAATAAAGCCTTACCTCCATGGGGTGATCCTAGAAATAAAGCTTTACCTCCATGGGGTGATCCTAGAAATAAAAATTTACCTCCATGGGGTGATCCTAGAAATAAAGCTTTACCTCAGTGGGGTGATTCTAGAAATAAAGCTTTACCTCCATGTGGTGGCCCAAGTAATAAAAGCTTTACTTCCATGTGGTGGCAATAGAAAAAAAAGCTTTACCTCCAAGTGGTGGCGCTAGAAATAAAGCTTTACCTCCATGAGATGGCCCGAGAAATAAAGCTTTACCTCCATGGAGTGATACTAGAAATAAAGCTTTACCTTCATGGTGTGATTATAGAAAAAAAGCTTTACGTCCATGGGGTGATTATAGAAATAAATCTTTACCTCCATGGGGTGATTCTAGAAATAAAGCTTTACCTCCATGGGGTGATTCTAGAAATAAAGCTTTACCTCCATGGTGTGATTCTAGAAATAAAGCTTTACGTCCATGGGGTGATTATAAAAATAAAGCTTTACCTCCATGGGGTGATTCTAGAAATAAAGCTTTACCTCCATGGTGTGATTCTAGAAATAAAGCTTTACGTCCATGGGGTGATTATAGAAATAAAGCTTTACCTCCATGGGGTGATCCTAGAAAGAAAAGCTTTACCTCCATGGGGTGGTTCTAGAAATAAAGCTTTACCTCCATGGGGGTGGCCCTAGAAATAAAGCTTCACCTCCATGGAGTTATTCTAGAAATAAAGCTTTACCTCCATGGGGTGGCCCTAGAAATAAAGCTTTACCTTCATGGAGTGATTCTAGAAATAAAGCTTTACCTCCATGGGGTGACTCTAGAAATAAAGCTTTACCTCCATGGGATGGCACTAGAAATAAAGCTTTACCTCCATGGGGTGATTCTAGAAATAAAGCTTTACCTCCATGGGGTGGCCCTAGGAATAAAGCTTTACCTCCAAGGGGTGGCCCTAGAAATAAAGCTTTACCTCCATGGGATGATACTAGAAATACAGCTTTACATCCATGGGGTGACCCTAGAAATAAAGCGTTACCTCCATGGAGTTATTCTAGAAATAAAGCTTTGCCTCCATGAGGTGATCCTAGAAATAAAGTTTTACCTCCATGTGGTGGCCCTAGAAATAAAGCTTTACCTCCATATGGTGATCCTAGAAATAAAGCTTTACCTCCATGGGGTGATCCTAGAAATAAAGCTTTACCTCCATGGGGTGATCCTAGAAACAAAGCTTTACCTGCATTGGGTGATCCTAGAAATAAAGCTTTACCTCCATGGGATGATTCTAGAAATAAAGCCTTACCTCCATGGGATGATCCTAGAAATAAAGCTTTACCTCCATGGGGTGATCCTAGAAATAAAGCTTTACCTCCATGGGGTGATCCTAGAAATAAAGATTTACCTCCATGGGGTGATCCTAGAAATAAAGCTTTACCTCCTTGTGGTGATCCTAGAAATAAAGCTTTACCTCCATGTGGTGATCCTAGAAATAAAGCTTCACCTGCATGGGGTGATCCTAGAAATAAAGCTTTACCTCAATGGGGTGATTCTAGAAATAAAGCTTTACCTCCATGTGGTAGCCCAAGAAATAATAGCTTTACTTCCATGTGGTGGCCATAGAAAAAAAAAGCTTTACCTCCAAGTGGTGGCGCTAGAAATAAAGCTTTACCTCCATGAGGTGGCCCGAGAAATAAAGCTTTACCTCCATGGGGTGATTCTAGAAATAAAGCTTTACCTCCATGGTGTGATTATAGAAATAAAGCTTTACGTGCATGGGGTGATTATAGAAATAAAGCTTTACGTCCATGGGGTGATCCTAGAAATAAAGCTTTACCTCCATGGGGTGATCCTAGAAATAAAGCTTTACCTCCTTGGGGTTATTCTAGAAATAAAGCTTTACCTCCTTGGGGTTACTCTAGAAATAAAGCTTTACCTCCATGGGGTGATTCTAGAAATAAATCTTATACCTCGATGGGGTGATTCTAGAAATAAAGCTATACCTCCATGGGGTGGTTCTAGAAATAAAGCTTTACCTCCATGGGGTGGTTCTAGAAATAAAGCTTTAACTCCATAGGGTGATTCTAGAAATAAAGCTTTACCTCCATGTGGTGATTCTATAAATAAAGCTTTACCTCCATGGGGTGGTTCTACAAATAAAGCCTTACCTCCGTGGGGTTATTCTAGAAATAAAGCTTTACCTCCATGGAGTGATCCTAGAAACAAAGCTTTACCTCCACGAGGTGGTTCTAGAAATAAAGCTTTACCTCCATGGTGTGATCCTAGAAATACAGCTTTACCTCCACGGGGTGGTTCTAGAAATAAAGCTTTACATCCACGGGGTGATCCTAGAAACAAAGCTTTACCTCCGTGGGATGATCCTAGAAATAAAGCTTTACCTCAATGACGTGGTTCTAGAAATAAAGCTTTACCTCCATGAGGTGATCCTAGAAATAAAACGTTACCCCCACGGGGTGGTTCTAGAAATAAAGCTTTACCTCAATGGGGTGATTCTAGAAATAAAGCTTTACCTCCATGGGGTGATCCTAGAAATAAAGCTTTACTTCCATGGGGTGGTTCTATAAATAAAGCTTTACTTCCATGGGGTGGTTTTAGAAATAAAGCTTTACCTCCATGGGGTGATTCTAGAAATAAAGCTTTACCTCCATGGGGTGAATCTCGAAATAAAGCTTTATCTCCATGGGGTGATCCTAGAAATAAAGCTTTAACTCCATGGGGTGATTCTTGAAATAAAGCTTTACCTCCACGGGGTGGTTCTAGAAATAAAGCTTTTCTTCCATGGGGTGATTATAGAAATAAAGCTTTACCTCCATGGGGTGATCCTAGAAATAAAGCTTTACCTCCATGGGGTGGTTCTAGAAATAAAGCTTTACCTCCATGGGGTGAATCTAGAAATAAAGCTTTACGTCCATGGGGTGATTATAAAAATAAAGCTTTACCTCCATGGGGTGATTCTAGAAATAAAGCTTTACCTCCATGGTGTGATTCTAGAAATAAAGCTTTACGTCCATGGGGTGATTATAGAAATAAAGCTTTACCTCCATGGGGTGATCCTAGAAATAAAGCTTTACCTCCATGGGGTGGTTCTAGAAATAAAGCTTTACCTCCATGGGGTGGCCCTAGAAATAAAGCTTCACCTCCATGGAGTTATTCTAGAAATAAAGCTTTACCTCCATGGGGTGGCCCTAGAAATAAAGCTTTACCTTCATGGAGTGATTCTAGAAATAAAGCTTTACCTCCATGGGGTGACTCTAGAAATAAAGCTTTACCTCCATGGGATGGCACTAGAAATAAAGCTTTACCTCCATGGGGTGATTCTAGAAATAAAGCTTTACCTCCATGGGGTGGCCCTAGGAATAAAGCTTTACCTCCAAGGGGTGGCCCTAGAAATAAAGCTTTACCTCCATGGGATGATACTAGAAATACAGCTTTACATCCATGGGGTGACCCTAGAAATAAAGCTTTACCTCCATGGAGTTATTCTAGAAATAAAGCTTTGCCTCCATGAGGTGATCCTAGAAATAAAGTTTTACCTCCATGTGGTGGCCCTAGAAATAAAGCTTTACCTCCATATGGTGATCCTAGAAATAAAGCTTTACCTCCATGGGGTGATCCTAGAAATAAAGCTTTACCTCCATGGGGTGATCCTAGAAACAAAGCTTTAGCTGCATTGGGTGATCCTAGAAATAAAGCTTTACCTCCATGGGATGATTCTAGAAATAAAGCCTTACCTCCATGGGATGATCCTAGAAATAAAGCTTTACCTCCATGGGGTGATCCTAGAAATAAAGCTTTACCTCCATGGGGTGATCCTAGAAATAAAGATTTACCTCCATGGGGTGATCCTAGAAATAAAGCTTTACCTCCTTGTGGTGATCCTAGAAATAAAGCTTTACCTCCATGTGGTGATCCTAGAAATAAAGCTTCACCTGCATGGGGTGATCCTAGAAATAAAGCTTTACCTCAATGGGGTGATTCTAGAAATAAAGCTTTACCTCCATGTGGTAGCCCAAGAAATAAAAGCTTTACTTCCATGTGGTGGCCATAGAAAAAAAAAAGCTTTACCTCCAAGTGGTGGCGCTAGAAATAAAGCTTTACCTCCATGAGGTGGCCCGAGAAATAAAGCTTTACCTCCATGGGGTGATCCTAGAAATAAAGCTTTACCTCCATGGGGTGATCCTAGAAATAAAGATTTACCTCCATGGGGTGATCCTAGAAATAAAGCTTTACCTCCTTGTGGTGATCCTAGAAATAAAGCTTTACCTCCATGTGGTGATCCTAGAAATAAAGCTTCACCTGCATGGGGTGATCCTAGAAATAAAGCTTTACCTCAATGGGGTGATTCTAGAAATAAAGCTTTACCTCCATGTGGTAGCCCAAGAAATAAAAGCTTTACTTCCATGTGGTGGCCATAGAAAAAAAAAGCTTTACCTTCAAGTGGTGGCGCTAGAAATAAAGCTTTACCTCCATGAGGTGGCCCGAGAAATAAAGCTTTACCTCCATGGGGTGATTCTAGAAATAAAGCTTTACCTCCATGGTGTGATTATAGAAATAAAGCTTTACGTCCATGGGGTGATTATAGAAATAAAGCTTTACGTCCATGGGGTGATCCTAGAAATAAAGCTTTACCTCCATGGGGTGATCATAGAAATAAAGCTTTACCTCCTTGGGGTTATTCTAGAAATAAAGCTTTACCTCCTTGGGGTTACTCTAGAAATAAAGCTTTACCTCCATGGGGTGATTCTAGAAATAAATCTTATACCTCGATGGGGTGATTCTAGAAATAAAGCTATACCTCCATAGGGTGATTCTAGAAATAAAGCTTTACCTCCATGTGGTGATTCTATAAATAAAGCTTTACCTCCATGGGGTGGTTCTACAAATAAAGCCTTACCTCCGTGGGGTTATTCTAGAAATAAAGCTTTACCTCCATGGAGTGATCCTAGAAACAAAGCTTTACCTCCACGAGGTGGTTCTAGAAATAAAGCTATACCTCCATGGTGTGATCCTAGAAATACAGCTTTACCTCCACGGGGTGGTTCTAGAAATAAAGCTTTACATCCATGGGGTGATCCTAGAAACAAAGCTTTACCTCCGTGGGATGATCCTAGAAATAAAGATTTACCTCCATGACGTGGTTCTAGAAATAAAGCTTTACCTCCATGAGGTGATCCTAGAAATAAAACGTTACCCCCACGGGGTGGTTCTAGAAATAAAGCTTTACCTCAATGGGGTGATTCTAGAAATAAAGCTTTACCTCCATGGGGTGATCCTAGAAATAAAGCTTTACTTCCATGGGGTGGTTCTATAAATAAAGCTTTACTTCCATGGGGTGGTTTTAGAAATAAAGCTTTACCTCCATGGGGTGATTCTAGAAATAAAGCTTTACCTCCATGGGGTGAATCTAGAAATAAAGCTTTATCTCCATGGGGTGATCCTAGAAATAAAGCATTAACTCCATGGGGTGATTCTTGAAATAAAGCTTTACCTCCACGGGGTGGTTCTAGAAATAAAGCTTTACGTCCATGGGGTGATTATAGAAATAAAGCTTTACCTCCATGGGGTGATCCTAGAAATAAAGCTTTACCTCCATGGGGTGGTTCTAGAAATAAAGCTTTACCTCCATGGGGTGAATCTAGAAATAAAGCTTTACGTCCATGGGGTGATTATAAAAATAAAGCTTTACCTCCATGGGGTGATTCTAGAAATAAAGCTTTACCTCCATGGTGTGATTCTAGAAATAAAGCTTTACGTCCATGGGGTGATTATAGAAATAAAGCTTTACCTCCATGGGGTGATCCTAGAAATAAAGCTTTACCTCCATGGGGTGGTTCTAGAAATAAAGCTTTACCTCCATGGGGTGGCCCTAGAAATAAAGCTTCACCTCCATGGAGTTATTCTAGAAATAAAGCTTTAGCTCCATGGGGTGGCCCTAGAAATAAAGCTTTACCTTCAGGAGTGATTCTAGAAATAAAGCTTTACCTCCATGGGGTGACTCTAGAAATAAAGCTTTACCTCCATGGGATGGCACTAGAAATAAAGCTTTACCTCCATGGGGTGATTCTAGAAAAAAAGCTTTACCTCCATGGGGTGGCCCTAGGAATAAAGCTTTACCTCCAAGGGGTGGCCCTAGAAATAAAGCTTTACCTCCATGGGATGATACTAGAAATACAGCTTTACATCCATGGGGTGACCCTAGAAATAAAGCTTTACCTCCATGGAGTTATTCTAGAAATAAAGCTTTGCCTCCATGAGGTGATCCTAGAAATAAAGTTTTACCTCCATGTGGTGGCCCTAGAAATAAAGCTTTACCTCCATATGGTGATCCTAGAAATAAAGCTTTACCTCCATGGGGTGATCCTAGAAATAAAGCTTTACCTCCATGGAGTGATCCTAGAAACAAAGCTTTACCTGCATTGGGTGATCCTAGAAATAAAGCTTTACCTCCATGGGATGATTCTAGAAATAAAGCCTTACCTCCATGGGATGATCCTAGAAATAAAGCTTTACCTCCATGGGGTGATCCTAGAAATAAAGCTTTACCTCCATGGGGTGATCCTAGAAATAAAGATTTACCTCCATGGGGTGATCCTAGAAATAAAGCTTTACCTCCTTGTGGTGATCCTAGAAATAAAGCTTTACCTCCATGTGGTGATCCTAGAAATAAAGCTTCACCTGCATGGGGTGATCCTAGAAATAAAGCTTTACCTCAATGGGGTGATTCTAGAAATAAAGCTTTACCTCCATGTGGTAGCCCAAGAAATAAAAGCTTTACTTCCATGTGGTGGCCATAGAAAAAAAAGCTTTACCTCCAAGTGGTGGCGCTAGAAATAAAGCTTTACCTCCATGAGGTGGCCCGAGAAATAAAGCTTTACCTCCATGGGGTGATTCTAGAAATAAAGCTTTACCTCCATGGTGTGATTATAGAAATAAAGCTTTACGTCCATGGGGTGATTATAGAAATAAAGCTTTACGTCCATGGGGTGATCCTAGAAATAAAGCTTTACCTCCATGGGGTGATCCTAGAAATAAAGCTTTACCTCCTTGGGGTTATTCTAGAAATAAAGCTTTACCTCCTTGGGGTTACTCTAGAAATAAAGCTTTACCTCCATGGGGTGATTCTAGAAATAAATCTTATACCTCGATGGGGTGATTCTAGAAATAAAGCTATACCTCCATGGGGTGGTTCTAGAAATAAAGCTTTACCTCCATGGGGTGGTTCTAGAAATAAAGTTTTAACTCCATAGGGTGATTCTAGAAATAAAGCTTTACCTCCATGTGGTGATTCTATAAATAAAGCTTTACCTCCATGGGGTGGTTCTACAAATAAAGCCTTACCTCCGTGGGGTTATTCTAGAAATAAAGCTTTACCTCCATGGAGTGATCCTAGAAACAAAGCTTTACCTCCACGAGGTGGTTCTAGAAATAAAGCTTTACCTCCATGGTGTGATCCTAGAAATACAGCTTTACCTCCACGGGGTGGTTCTAGAAATAAAGCTTTACATCCATGGGGTGATCCTAGAAACAAAGCTTTACCTCCGTGGGATGATCCTAGAAATAAAGCTTTACCTCCATGACGTGGTTCTAGAAATAAAGCTTTACCTCCATGAGGTGATCCTAGAAATAAAACGTTACCCCCACGGGGTGGTTCTAGAAATAAAGCTTTACCTCAATGGGGTGATTCTAGAAATAAAACTTTACCTCCATGGGGTGATCCTAGAAATAAAGCTTTACTTCCATGGGGTGGTTCTATAAATAAAGCTTTACTTCCATGGGGTGGTTTTAGAAATAAAGCTTTACCTCCATGGGGTGATTCTAGAAATAAAGCTTTACCTCCATGGGGTGAATCTAGAAATAAAGCTTTATCTCCATGGGGTGATCCTAGAAATAAAGCTTTAACTCCATGGGGTGATTCTTGAAATAAAGCTTTACCTCCACGGGGTGGTTCTAGAAATAAAGCTTTACCTCCATGGGGTTATTCTTGAAATAAAGCTTTACCTCCACGGGGTGGTTCTAGAAATAAAGCTTTACCTCCATGGGGTGGTTCTAGAAATAAAGCTTTACTTCCATGGGGTGGTTCTAGAAAAAAAGCTTTACCTCCGTGGGGTGGCCCAAGAAATATATCTTTACCCCCAATGGGGTCGTTCTAGAAATAAAGCTTTACCTCCATGGGGTGATCCTAGAAATAAAGCTTTACCTCCACGGGGTGGCCCTAGAAATAAAGCTTTACTTCCATGGGGTGATCCTAGAAACAAAGCTTTACCTCCACGGTGTGGTTCTAGAAATAAAGCTTTACTTCCATGGGGTGATCCTAGAAACAAAGCTTTACCTCCATGGTGTGGTTCTAGAAATAAAACTTTACCTCCATGGGGTTATTCTAGAAATAAAACTTTACCTCCATGGGGTTATTCTAGAAATAAAGCTTTACCTCCATGGGGTTATTCTAGAAATAAAACTTTACCTCCATGAGGTTATTCTAGAAATAAAACGTTACCTAACATGGGGTTATTCTAGAAATAAAACTTTACCTCCATGAGGTTATTCTAGAAACAAAACTTTACCTCCATGGGGTGGTTCTAGAAATAAAACTTTACCTCCATGGGGTTTTTCTAGAAATAAAACTTTACCTCCATGGGGTGGTTCTAGAAATAAAACTTTACCTCCATGGGGTGGTTCTAGAAATAAAACTTTACCTCCATGGGGTTATTCTAGAAATAAAACTTTACCTCCATGGGGTTATTCTAGAAATAAAGCTTTACCTCCATGGGTTTATTCTAGAAATAAATCTTTACCTCCATGGTGTTATTCTAGAAATAAAACTTTACCTCCATGGGGTTATTCTAGAAATAAAGCTTTACCTCCATGGGTTTATTCTAGAAATAAAGCTTTACCTCCACGGGGTGGCCCTATAAATAAAATAGTTTTGTCTGATCAAGTGAGTATAATGGAGTGCAAACTATGTCTGAAAATATCGTGAAAAAGTTGGATATATCGTGCCGTAATATTTACATCTCGCTGTAAACTGTGACGCTGCGCAACTAATGCCCTTTACAATGAGAATGAAGAAGAAAAAAAGGAGAAAAAAAGAAGAAGAAAAAGGAGAAGAATAAGAGATGATGATGAAGTAGAAGAAAACGGAAGAAAAAGAAATTTCTAAACTTTTTTTTCATCACTATATGTACCTCCTTGATTTAAAAAAAAAGATTACAATAAAATTAAAGGTATTCCCATAACGGCGACAGGCAAATGTAGTTAGCAGCACAAATGTAACCAAAAGTAGCAATGAAGTGACCAAAACATTTTTCTTTAGGGCTTTTTCAGTGACTCTAGAGTGCAATGAGCACGCAGTTGTATTTATACATTTACTGAAACAAGAAAAAAGAAAAGAAAAAGTAACGGGAGTAAGAAAGCAACAATCCACTAAGCTCATCTATGACACCAGTTTAACCAGAGTGCCGACATCCAACTTTCTGCCTACAAATGTTGGACTTGAAGATAGCTCACCTTGGAATGCCAGTCTGCAGTTTTGAACTAGCAAAACCTGACGTCAGTTCTCACGTGCCAATGATGTCAGAATGTGACGTCAGCTCGGCCATTTTGTCATATGGGAAGGAACATACAGAAAATGTACGTGAGTCACTAACAAGCTGTTTGTCATCGGTATTTTAGTTACCTTGCTCATTTGCTAATTGCTCAAACATAACCTGTATATGATTCTTCTACGCAGTATTCAAGATCTTTAGAAGTCTTCAATTATAAAATAAAACATTTAAGATTAAAAACTAGCAGACACTCTAAAGAGTGTCACGTTTGTCATTCTTTGAAACGTGTATTCAAAAGACATAATCGAATACGGATCGAAAAAGGAAGGCAACCAAGTACTACAAATATCGTGATATATGAAGTCGGATGCCTTGGGCCGAAAAATTCAAATAAAACGCAACACCGCGCATTTATGTCCAAAAGGACGGATGACGAAGAGGCAAGACGCCGGCCTCGAGAAAGAGAGGTTGTGGGTTCAAATCCCGGCTGCACCAGTTGGGATTTTTATTTATGATTTCTCCCTGCAGCAATCATCCCTGGTCTCAGCAGCGAGGCCTGGCTTGAAACGTCAATTACTCATCGACGGGAAAAAATGTGAGTACCTCCGAAGTCGGAGTTATCTGCCTGTCCGGCGAAGGACACCTGTGCACACGGCTGCCAGAGAAAAAATGGATTAACACGCAAAATTCAGTTCCTAGTCTCTAGGGACTTCGTCAGAGGTCAAAGCTGGTGAACGAAAAAGAAAAAAAGAAAAACAAATTGTGTTCGAGAAGGAACATGATGTATCAACAGTTCTACAACATAAGTAACGACACCCCACAATTTTAAAATAGCTGTACCCATGAAGCGTTGCAGCAAAATTTACGATCCTTGTAATAATAATATATATATAGTTGGGCGTCTTGACATGCGGCTGGTAGCAAGCAATCGTGATAAGCAGTAGTTTGGTAAAAATATTGTCTTACACTGGTTGCTCGCCCGTGCGCTGCCGGGGCCCGAAAGGTGAGTAAAGAAATGTGGCACTGTTCCTTACCAGGCATGATCGTAAGAGGCGACTAAGGAGAGTTGGGCATGGGACTGTCTATCCTGTACTGTAAAAAAAAATAAGCCGAAAAAGCTTCACAAACATGGACAAGTCTAAGAAAAGAATAAAAGTAAATCCGCCATCCAGGAAAGAATTATCTTAAAAGAATGGCAAGAAACAGAACGGCTTGGAAAGTGTTTGTTGCAGACCTATGCTTCACTGGAAGCTGAAAAGGTCGTAGAAGAAGAAGAAGAAGAAGACACTGGATGCTGCTTTGCTGAACAGCTTCTCTCGTGGCTGATTCTGCCAATATTGGACAGACAGATCCATCCGCAGAACGAACAAGAGATATTCGTGGTGCCTGGCCTCGTCTCCTTTCTCCTGCGCCTTTTGTTGTCCTCTGAATCGGATATCAACGCTGCCTTAATAGACGCTGTGCTGTTTTTTTCTTTAATTTTATTCTCCGTGTGCTACGATCTGCTGCCAGATTTTCCCACTTTCTTTCACTGATAGTGACTTCCATCATCAAAGGAAGCCAATGAATCCTTGTAATACATATTTTATATATATATATATATACGTACTATTACTGACATTGTATATTCTTGTACTATGGTCATAGACAACAATGGTAGAAATGAACGCAGACAGAGTTTAGGATATTTGCTACGATGGATTCTTCTTAGGGGTTGGAATGATAAAGAGTTTCTTTTTTTTTTTACAGTATAAAAAAATCAAAAGCTGCGTCAAATAGAATATTAGAGTACACCAGAAATATTTAATGCAATGTTTAAAAGGCATTAATTAGGTCAGCTGCGACCTTGAGCCTGATTTGTCTCTCATCTTAACAGGAGAGTTCTATCTGCTTTTGTTTCCCTAGATTTTCTCCTTTTTCCTTCGGTCTTCTTTTGTTTTCTTCGGCCTTCTTTTGTTTCCTTCGATTTTTTTACTAGTTACCTTCGAACTTCTCTGATTCTTTTCGATCTTTTTTTTTTTATTAACGTTGTTGTTGTTTCCTTCGATATTTTTTTCACCACATGAGACTCAGTACAGAGTTGACACGCAGTTTTTTGACACGGACATCTAAGATGCCTCTAACTTCTCCCGCCTCTACAATGCTTCTTCTAATGGCACAGTTTTTCTTTCTTCATTGCCTTGTCCGTGAGGCAGAACACACCCAGTATGTCATCCCACATACTTAACATGACATCTGGCCTTCTTGTTGTACCCGTTGTTCTGTAATATATTTTGGAAACTACAAATATGTATCCTCCTTAATTTAATCACCTGTTACCTCTCAGTGGAGATGCAGAATTTGCATGAAATAAAACTAGCAACAAATTATACATTTTATATTTCTATGAAATTGTATCAACTAAAACAATTAACGTCTTCTCAATATTCCTGTATGGTGCAGAAACATGGACATTAGACAAAAAAAAAGAACAGAAAATTGAAGCCTTTGAAATGTGGATTTATAGAAGAATAGATAGAATTGGATGGAAACAAAAGAAAACAAACGATGAAGTTTTAAAACAACTGAAAATAAAAAGAGAACTACTAAATACAATTAAGACAAGACAAATGACATTTTTGGGGCATGTTAAAAGACACAACAGCCTACTAAAAGTAATATTGGAAGGAAAAATACAAGGTAAAAGAGGCAGAGGCAGACCAAGACTAACATGGACGAGTAACATCAAAAGATGGACAAGTCAATCTATGACAGCCTGCACCATCAAAGCAAGAAACAGAGTAGAATGGCGATCCTTGGTAGCCAACCATAAAATCAGTGCAGACTACAAATAATTGATTGTAAGGCTAGTAAGTCAGGTCACTCACCTGCTGTTGTATGCAGTGGACCTGCGCGTGACTAACCTATTGTGTTATATACAATAATTTGAGAGGTAAATGGCTAAGGAATTGTAAAAATAAAAACAGCCCCATTGTCCTGTGTGTGATTTTTTTTAAGATCGAAATGTCATTGCAAAAATCGTCAATAGGCCGGTGTATGGCAACGAAAGCACACCGATTGTGTTTAATCTTGTAAAGCCATAATCTTAGAAGGTTGTGGAGAGACATGGTCAACTACACCAGCAAGCTCGGCACTTGAATATGATGATGATGATGATGATGATGATGATGATGATTTCTGTATAAACACAACTGCGTAAACATAACAATTTTTAAACACAAATGTTAATTTAGCTGTGTACAAAGTACTATTATGTCTTCTATGTTTCCAAAGGGCACAGACCATGGCACAGCAAGAACTGGGAGAAGACATGAACAAGCTCACGAGAATGTGAGGAAACTCTTAAACATTGGCAAGAAAACAAGCATAAACAATACTGGTCTGATTATGGGCCAGCCTGCTTTGCAAAATGGAGATGGTATGAAACAAAATATCAAGGAAATGAGTGGCAAACCTAGACAAATATGGTGCAGCGATGATATTTCAATACCGTCAGCTAAAGCTGTGCACAATATAAAGAAAACTAGGCTGAAGTCGTGCATCCGTCCGCTGAAGAGAACGCCTGTTCTGAAACAGCAAGTGAGAAGACGGAGGGTCAAAATGGCCGTAACTTTTAAAGAATGTATGGGAAATAAAGCAGGAAATAATAACTGGATGCTTGACAATGAGGACGGTTCGGATATCGCCAATGCTCTAGTTGTTCCCACTTTCCATACAAAAAGTCGAGCTTCGTCATTCAGCTCTTTTATTCAGCCAAATTCTAGCTCGAAGACTGTGTTCAGAGCCTCATCCAGCGATGATTCTGGTTACTTCACAAACACGATTACACAAAACTCGAATTTGTTGCATTTCGGTAAACGTGACTTTCAGTCTGATCTGCATGCTGCTCAACATATTGATCCTCCTGCTGATTCTAAATATATTCCAGCTTGTTCTAGACTGTGTAGTATTTGTAGAAATCAATCACCTCAAAACGGCTGGCTACTATGTAAGAGCTGTAGTGTCCGAACCAGGCAAGACGAAGGCCGCAGTGGCCCATTAAATGAACTGAAAGCCTACGCGCAGAGTTTAGCAAACAGCGTCAAAAAAATTCTCCTGCTTAATCCAGGATCAGAAAATAGTGATGAAAATGATCAAAGCTTCACTCCCATTACAAATAAAAATATACTAAATGTGGGGGAAACAGAGGATGAGTATTTTAAACGCGGGTCTGAAATTGCACTGCATCGATATATGACAGAGATTGACATGGCCAGTTTGCAAAAAACACCTTCAAAAAGTCTCTTAAACAAAAGCGTTTCATATGATGGGCGCGTCGGTACATGCTCTGGCGAGAAAGACAAACGCTCGCAGTTGTATTGGTTAGGTCAGAGCAAAGCTCAAGCAGTGGACTCCTTTTCTAAGCTCATCAAACCTGTAAACATAAGAGGTCTTGACGAAGATTATTGCTCTTCTGACAAAGAACACAAACATTTATTTCAAGATGGCGAGAAAACTCACAGAATGGGGAAAATAGATAAGTCTAGAACAAAACTTTCCTTAAAACAACTTCCGCGCGTAGAAAGGGCCAGAACTGATGGTGATATACGAACTAACCCTCTTCAACCAAACATGCCTAATAAGAAGTTAGTGAAGGATAAGCAAAAACAAGGAATTGATCTTCAACGAAACAGAAGCAAAACTTTTCACGAGATCGATACAGACAATGATGAGTTTTGTGAATATTCTTCACATCGGTTGGAAGAGATTGATTTCAGTGACGCTGCTAACATCTCTAGACAAAAAGTCCTCTGCGAGGGAAGTCCAGTGGATCCTCCTTGTAATTTTGACAACAAAAAGACGGAAGACAACAAATGTCGTAAGGCTGTGTTCATTCGTAGCGCTACAACTCCCTACAAAAATCACTTAATGAGAAAAGACGTTGCTTCTGGGGAAAAAGTCAGCTCAGTTGAGAACGCTATGAAAACAAATAAATCCACTGTGAGAGCTACAGTTAGAACCAACAAGGCATCAACTCTCAGAAAAGAAAACAGTTTGAGCGACAGAAGGAAGGTCATAGATGTGGTGGAACCTCATCCAGAAGGTTGGATAGATCATACGCCAGCAAATTCTACATTGTCGTTCACTAGAAGAAGATGCACTTCCTATGATGGCCGCAAACCACTGTATCCTAGACAAGATAGATTACATAGAAGCATATCATGGTCTATGGTTGAGGGTGATGACGAAGGAAGCAAGCAAAGAAGGGCGGCAGCTTCCGTTAGCAACATTTCTGCCAAGCGACAGAAAGAACAAGACAACGGGTTCTCCGTGAATGTATTGCCACCATCAAGATTTAAAGAACGCAGACAAAAAGACCCTCAAATGAAGAACAATGTGGGCAACGACCCCTTCCATCGACAGTCCTCTACGGACAATTTCAAATATCACGCTCGAGATGTTTCTCCTGAAAAACCGTCATTGGAAATTCCCAAAGACATAGTTTCTCCTAGTGTTCACGAACTCGTCGAATTGATAAAGCCACGATGCACATCTTATTTCAACAGCACGGGGTATTATGGGTACGATATAGCAAGCAGACTATCTCCTTGCATTGAAGAAGATGCTGTCGATGATAAATTAGAAACACAATTGGAAAGAGAAAGTTATTATTTTGAAACGGACACGGCTGCAAACAACAATCAATTAGTGGATAAACAGCTGGCTGTCGAAACTGATAATAGTATTTCTATTTGCAATAGCATAGACAACGAAGCCATTTACCATGGTCAAATGACCACTCTTGGTGACTCTAGTGTTTCGGACATCATGACCAGTCCTTGGTACAGTCCAATCAAAGACTCTGTCTCGTCACATCAGATGATTATTGCGCGGAGAGAGCGCTCACTTGAGAGTAAATCAAGTACAAGCTTTCATTCAGTGATCAATACAAAAAGCAGCCACTCGGATGAAGCATTGATGAAGTACTCCGATGTTTGGGATCACGGACCGACCCGCAAGCAGTCCATCATGTACAGTGAGACTGACGTAGATACTGGGTTGATATACCACCTTGCCAAACGGCAGACAACTAGGGCACAGTTTCCCCCTTACCACGACCTTACCAACACTTCGAGGGACATCTACACCATGAGCGGTGACGTAAGCACTTCGACCAGCTCCATTAGCAGCAAAAGTGAAATTAGTGAAAGCGCATACACGGGGGGATTTTACAAAGAGGATCCATTCTATAGCAGCAGCAGCAATAATTCTGATGAATCTTCAAGCTACATCTACTTTGAACCCGATGGCCAATCAAAGCACGCACCTAGCGAGCTGGACATCTATACTGGAAGCATCTTCAACAACAATCAGAATGTCTACTCGTTAGCTGAAGACGGAGATCTTTATCAGATAAACACAGTAAAAGCCCTAAAGGATAACAGCACCAACAATTCTGCTCGATCGTTTGTGGGTAAAACACGGCGCCACTCCAGATGTAAACCCCGTAGCGACTCCATTACAGCCGGAAACAATGTTGCAGCCTTCGAGAGTCTCTCTCAGCGTGTCTGTGTCCACTGCGGCGGAGCTCAGGCGCACGATGCATCTAACAATAGCAATAACTGGTGCGATTCTGACGAATTTGAGAGCTTAGTGAACCAAGGTTCCCTTGTCACAAAAAGTAAAGAACCCTTGTATACCGATTACCATCCAGGAATGCGACCAGAGTTTCACGTTAAAAATATTGAGAAAACGGAGCCTGTGTTTGATTTTCTAAAATACGAAAACTTGAGCGAATATTCGGGAATTATCTCGTCAAATCAAGTGGATAAATCCAGTGGTGATAACATATGGTACAGCGGTCTGTTGCATAGCATCAGCGATGAGACCTTAGATAAACAATACACAAGAACGGATCAGTCTCCAGACAAGTCCATGTTCTCTTGGCAGTATTCAGATGACTATTACACCAGCTCCGTACGCCCTAGAATTGAGAAGTCAAATAAATACTCTATTGGTGCACAGGGGAAAATTAACCCGGATGTCAATAACAATCATTTCGAGGATATTTACACCGGCACTTATGGTGTACAAAATGAGCCACCACGTGTTCAGGAGCAACCGATTGCAATCATCCCGGCCCCGGCGACAGAGAATTGGTACCTCAGCGAACCAAAGCCAAGTCCTAAGAGCTCGAATTTTTATGAACAGAAATATGATGTGTTTTATCCTGTATCTGACAATGAAAGGAAACCCCTTTGGGACAAACCGGAATCAGTGAAAGAGTCTCGCGCCACATTCAGCCATGTTGCGCAAGAGACGAGTACGTATTCTGAATCCAGTGCATACGTAACAGACAACATCTTGAGAAAATACGATCAAACTCCCACCATGGGCGCATCGATGGAGGAACCACTACCGATGCGCAAGAAAATAATACAAGAGAAACCAAAGCAGGAAGAGCCAGATGGTTATTTTTTGTATGGCTCCAACAGAAGTTCAAGCCGTGGCTTCTATAATGTCGATGACGACACTTACAGTTTTCAACAGAAGGTTGTGAAAGAAGAACCGAAAGCTCCGGTCGTTCCAGAGATTAAAACGGTCGGAGGAATTGTATGCCGTGAGAATGTGGCTAATAAAGAGGATTACGCTGAAGATATAAATAGAGATCTAGAACCTGGAGCATGGGCTCCATTTTCTTTTCGCTTTTCAGACGAAGCGAAATATTCTAGTGAAAGTGCTGCTGGTACAGATGCGAAATCGGCCGAAGGCACGGGTCAAAACATGAAACATATGGAAGATACTTCCTATGCTCACAATCGTATTTATGACAATATTGGTGCCAGAAACAAATGGCGTGAAATGGCGACGAAGAAAGACAATGAAGTTGTCAAATCGAGAGACGCATCCAGGCACCGTGCGCATCAGGCAGGGGACACCGGCAAACATGATTACATTAAGTCTCGCACAATGCTGGACATGATCCCAGACAGGGCAAGGGGCAAGCGCGCCAATTCAACCACTTTCAAGTCAGCTCATTCGGACGGAATGGGTGTACACAAGAATTCTGGGACCGGTAAGTGCCTGACTACTCTCATCGATGTTTTTTTTTTCCCCCGAACCACGTCACTACAAGCATTCTGTAATAGCAGTTTTCAAAATGTCATGCAATGGCTGATTAATATCTAAAAGGTTTGCATGGAAAAGAGGGGGGGGGGGGGGGTAGCCGGTATATAAAAGCACATTTAAACATCACCATCATCATGTTTCACATCGGGTGGTGTAGATCATGTCCTTCCACAATACTCTATCCGTATCAATTCTGTTGTTGAAAGTTTTCCGTGCCATGACACCAAGCTATCTAGCAACTTCTCTCTTTGTCGTCCGCGATCATTCATTCCCTCTATATTGCCAGTTGTAACCAGATACTCCAACTTTCATGATGTGCCCAAAAATGTTCATTGTTTCCTTTCTGATATTTCTTAGGAGAGACATGAACATCACATGCTTATCGCAACAAAGCAGGTGTGTGGATAAAATAAAATAACGACAAAATAACATGTTTCTTTTTAGTGGACTATACGAGACTAAGCACACAACATATCAGCTCTAAAAGACCTTCAAACGGGACAAATAGAACAGACAACAACTTATTTTATTTAAGTCCTAATGAGAGTAGGAATTCAAAATAGTAGCAAAACTGACATGCCACTATGTAAATACTCACTGTTGTTATTGTTGACGTAATATCAGGTGTTGATACAAACAGCCTTTGACTCAATGAGTGTTGCGGGTCGAAATGGCTTTCTTTACCTTCCCAGTTGTTACTAGGCAACGTTGTAATTCGACTAGTTTCAGGCTGGATAACTGTGACTTCTCCAGCCTAGTTGTACTGTCATACTAGGTTTTCAATCAGTAAGAGCCACCACTAAAATGAACATGGCGATCCTAACTTCTGTTGGCCAGCATGCTTTAACGCAGTCTGTTACCAGAAAAGACCGACTATGGTCCGATAGATGGTGCAGTCCGAAAATACGACCAGACAGGTTATCAGATGTTGAAACGATACTCAGATGATAACAGTGGGTCATGCCCGAAAATTAGAGAAAAAAAACTATCATAAAGTTATACCTGTTTTCTAACAAAAGTGCAGAGACTGGTACAGTAGACGTGCACACCTCGAAAGTCAACAGTTGATAGCTGGCAATTCTCAAGAAGATGGCAATGACACACGGATGGTCTGCGCTGAAAGAAATCGGGTTGGAGTTTCTCATCTGGAGCTGTGATAGCTCAGTGGTTAGTGGACTTAACTATTAAGGACAAGATTATCGGGTTCCATTCTAATCGTGCGACTTCTAGGTTAACCCAGCTTTAAATGGGTACTAGATTACTCTGGGAAAGGAAGTCGGTACTGATGTAACACCGACCACATTGTTCAAGAAAAATTAATGCCCCGAAAATGTATAAATATGAATACTGAAGCGATGTTGCATGTAAGCTACAGGACAATATAAAGCTCTCTCTTCCTCTTTTCACAGCTGAGGAAAAAAAAAACTCTAGCGTAGAGGATAAAGGTTGAAGAAGTCACTGTTGCCCTCAAGTGGGTTGTAACGATACATTTAAACAGTGTACAGTTGTTTGTCACCTATACTTTAGTTGATATGTTGTGTCCTTCCAGGAAAAGTTAAAAAAGTAAAGTCTAGTACCCCCGTCACGCCAAGTGGCGTGTGACCATAAATTTTACAGACCTTCAACACATGATTTTTGGTGTAATGTGGTCGGTATTACGCTCGTGCCGCTTCACTTTCCCAGAAAAAAATCCGGTGCCCATTTAAGGCTGGGTGAACTCGGAAGCCGTCGGTTGGGATCGAACCCTACCTCTTGTCCTTTGTAGTCCAGTTCACTAACCACTGAGCTATCGCGGCTCCCCCCTTCCAGGAAGATAAAACATATATGTTTATTACACATGAAAAGTGATTAGAAGTAGTTGTATCGTTAAAATAAAAAAAAATAATTAAAAAAATGGTAGTTAACAATTGAATAATTCTTATCCTGAAGCTCAGATTTGACAAGTTCTTGTATTTTTCTGTTACGGGCATTACATACTTAAATATCATTCATAGATTAATATCTCGTTTAGCTAAAAATTTAACTTTTTGTGTTTACACTCACAAATTGGAACCACTTCCATAAAATATGTTAAGAACGAGCGGAATGTACTATGTTCAGGACATCTGTATGCATAAATGCAACAAAATATACAAGATTAGACCTAAAATGCAATTTGAGAACAAAACAAACAACCGTGTGTGACGTACACAGAGCTTCTACCGGTCTGAAACCAAGAAACTTGGCTTCCGGCGGTAGTCACTATCTGGACATGATTTGCACGCGGTATCTATAAACTGTGGGCTGACAGTTATTCTCTATGTCCTTCAATCTACAAAAGCTATTGCTGCAGTGTAGTCTTTTAACTTCTATTTTTATCCTTACAAAGCTGAACTCTGGGACAGTTGGTGCAACTGAGAGAGCTGCCAGGCTGGCCTTATGTGCATCCACAACAAATGATGTCAACTTGTTCCAGACTATTGGTGGCTTTATGTGAGAATGCAGTCTTGAGACTGTCGCAATTTGGAATAGAATGTCGAACTCTTAAGAATGACACACTACAAGGAACGACACACTACAAGGAACGACACACTACAAGGAATGACACAATACAAGGAACGGCACACTACAAGGTATGACACACTACAAGGAATGACACGCTTCAAGGTATGACACACCACAAGGAATGGCACACTACATGGAATGACACACTACAAGGAATGACACACTACAAGGTATGACACACCACAAGGAATGACACACAACAAGGAATGACACACTACAAGGAATGACACGCTTCAAGGTATGACACACCACAAGGAATAACAACTACAAGGTATGACACACCACAAGGAATGACACACAACAAGGAATGACACACTACAAGGAATAACACACTACAAGGAATAACACACTACAAGGTATGACACACCACAAGGAATGGCACACTACATGGAATGACACACTACAAGGAATGACACACCACAAGGAATGACACACTACAAGGAATGACACACTACAAGGAATGACACACAACAACAGGCTATGGGCACACATCTCGTCATTTATTTGAAGCCACTGAGCACCAATCATATCTATGTGATCATATCTATGTGATCATATCTATGTGATCACATCTATGTGATCATATCTATGTGATCATATCTATGTGATCATATCTATGTGATCATATCTATGTTATCATATCTATGTGATCATATCTATGTGATTCCTGACCATATAAAGCAGATATTGAAAGATGAGAAAGGAGATGGCCAAGAGGTAGGCCCAAAGAAAGATAGGCAAACAAAATCACAGAAACGCCACAGGAAAATCAATTGGCAAGGGTTAAGTCGACAAAAGGACAACAACCAGAACTTTGTATCTCCCTCGCCACTCGAATGGGTTCAAGAGGGTGTTCAGAAAGAAAGAAAGAAAGAAAGAAGAAAGAAAGAAAGAAAGAAAGAAAGAAAGAAAGAAAAAAGAAAGAAAGAACGAACGAACGAACGAAAGACAGAAAGAAAGAAAGAAAGAAAGAAAGAAAGAACGAAAGAAAAAAAAAGAAAGAAAGGAAAGCAGAAATAAAGAAAGAACATCTATGCGGAAGTTGATGCCTGAACTGCTGTGGTGTCATCTATAAGCCCAATAAACAATAAATCAATGTTGTCGTACAACAACCAACTCTGTCACTCCCCATCTCCCAAACCCCCTAAATTATACAACAAAAAGATGTTTCAATTTAGTTCTAAACAAAACCCCCTAAATTATTCAACAAAAAGATGTTTCAGTTTAATTCTAAACCTCAGACTTTTCTATTCTCTCTGCAGTTTCTGCGGCCAGAAATAAAAGACACTAGGAGCCATACAAGTCTGCAGTCTAGGAGTTCTATACTGCTGGAAATAGCTACTGAGCACACAACAACAGAACGTAGAGTCAGGATGCAGTAAGAATTGTCAAACGGAAAAATGCACAACAAAACGTAATATCTTGCGTGGAGTACACGTAGCTTTTCGTTGGTGATTTCTTAGGAAGGGGAGGGACTCATGTCTCTCTCTCTCTCTCTCATATATGTATATATATATATATATATATATATATATATATATATATATATATATATATATATATATCGAGAGAGAGATCAAGAGATCAAATAAGTGAATAATCACGTATTTTCTAGCATAAGTTACAGTTATGGATATGTAAATGATAACGGCAATCTGATCGTCGCAAAAAAAAAAAAAAACAACAACAACATATATACGTCCCAAACTCTAGAAAATGTTTCGACTATTTTAGCTTCTAGTTTAACACTCAAAAGAAGACGGGCACAAATGGGTCATGACTTCCAGGTGTATACATCCTGTTGTGATATTAAGGATGTATTCAGAATTTAATCTTTGAGTAAGTCTCCAGTGTAGAGTTTCATGTTAATTACGATATAGAAATCTGCCTTGTTTAACTTGCCAACGAACGTATTCCATTTGCATTAACAGACATAATTCGAAACTATATATTCAGTTTTATAAGTGGACCCGTTCTATTATTGGGCCCATATTTTTCATTTTTATTCTGTGCTTGCAATATATATATTTTAAGCCTCTTTCTGCTCGCTTTAAACAACTAGATTACTGTAGCTTCCACTTTCACTCTTATTGGGAGTTCTTTCGCCCTTATACACATCTTTTACTCCCCGTTTTCCAATTAGCCACTTATTTAATCATATTTGATGATTAAAGATGAGGCTACTTCCATGACACTTTTTTTTCGAGCGCTTTATGCGTCCTTCTTAATAACAAGGTGGTGACATCTTCATACAATCAGCACAGGAAATGGCAGTGCCAATGTGATCTTTCACTGTTCATCACATCTGAGGCACCATATCATAATATCTGAGGCACCATATCATCACATCTGAGGCACCATATCATCATATCTAAGACACCATATCATTATATCTAAGACACCATATCATCATATCTAAGGCACCATATCATCATATCTAAGACACCATATCATCATACCTGCGTCACCATATCATCATATATGAGGCACCATATCATCATATCTGAGGCACCATATCATCATATCTAAGGCACCATATCATCATATCTGAGGCACTATATCATCATATCTAAGGCACCATATCATATCTGAGGCACCATATCATCATATCTGCGTCACCATATCATCATATCTAAGGCACCATATCATCATATCTAAGGCACCATATTATCATATCTGAGGCACCATATCATCATATCTGCGTCACCATATCATCATATATGAGGCACCATATCATCATATCTGAGGCACCATATCATCCTATCTAAGGCACCATATCATCATATCTGAGGCACTATATCATCATATCTAAGGCACCATATCATATCTGAGGCCCCATATCATCATATCTGCGTCACCATATCATCATACCTGCGTCACCATATCATCATATCTGCGTCACCATATCATCATATATGTAGCCACCATACATCATATCTGAGGCACCATATCATCATATCTAAGGCACCATATCATCATATCTAAGGCACCATATCATCATATCTGAGGCACCATATCATCATATCTGCGTCACCATATCATCATATATGAGGCACCATATCATCATATCTGAGGCACCATATCATCATACCTGCGTCACCATATCATCATATATGAGGCACCATATCATCATATATGTAGCCACCATACATCATATATGAGGCACCATATCATCATATCTGAGGCACCATATCATCATATATGAGGCACCATATCATCATATATGTAGCCACCATACATCATATATGAGGCACCATATCATCATATCTGAGGCACCATATCATCATATATGAGCCACCATATCATCATATCTGTAGCAGGTGTTTAGTTATCATATTGTCAGTACAATTCACATTCAACTGAGGTTCCTATCTTTAGAGCTTTTTAAAACGATATAATAATCTGTTAGTCTAACAATTGTTACTTGTTCTTTTTTGCTCTGCTGGAAGACATCATTTTCTTGTCCAGATCTTACAGAACGATCATACCCCGGTGTTCTATATCTCATTGTTGGTGCATTTGTTCCTGGAAAACTTATTCAGAAACAACGAAGACCTACAAGATCTAGCAGGAAATCGTCAATTGTAGAGAACTATGACTGCTGCCCTGTGTAACGTCATTGGTCCGATAGGGAAATAAGAAAACACAATTGACTAACTCTAATTTACTGTATTTGGCTAAACTAATTTCTCACTTTGCCAACCTAAAGGGGAAATACATTTTGGAAATAAAAAGCCTTGACAGGGAGAGTCTAATCTAAGACATTGGAATGAACAAAAGCAGGCATAAAAAAGAACTGATGCAGCTGTAGAAAAAAGGTCCATTCAGCTTGCATGGTTCCATGGCCCAGTCACACATGAATTGAACAAGTAGCTGACAACGTAAACCATCTTGGCAACAAAAATCGTGGTGATGTTCTAAATCAAATTACGTTCACAAAATACAGAGTGTTCGTTGAGTATGTGAAATTAATCAAGAAGCAATGGTCAACAATCTGTACATTCTTACAACCATTGCAGTCGTCATCAGACTTTGGACATGTGCACGTTTTAACATCATACTATTTTATAAACATACCATTTTATCGTTTCTGTTTATTCCCTAAAAGATTGTATTGTTTAATGTTAGATGAAACGGGCTCTTTTTTATTTAATTTTGAAGAATTGAAACTGATCAGCTCATTCATGCCAAAATATAATATTTGTATTTTTTTTTTTTAAAGAAGAAAACATAAGCAGACAAGCGATTTTTAATATACATTTGTAAAGATTTGTTCTAATTCCTAAGGCAAATAACAAATAATGCATGCACTTTGTTAACATTAATATAGAAGTATGATATACTTTAACATTTGTATACCATCTTGTGTTAATGAAATAAAGAATTGCAATTAAAGTAGAATCTTATTTTTTTGTAAAAACTATTTGTTTGATTTGAGGTGCAAAAACTACCAAATAAAAGGTAGATTTGCTGTGGTAATGTTTTCTCTGTGTTGCTGCAAAGATAAATTGGATGTCCTCAGCAATGTGTCAACAATTCTGGACAGGATTTTCTAGAGGTTGATGCCAATTTAGAAACTTGTAAAAGATTCGTACCGAGCTGATATTGTCGTTAAACCAGCTAATAAGGTGGGTGCTGTGGTGGTTTGGCCAAAAGACATATATTCAAGAAGGCGCCAAACAACTATCTGCAACTACGTTCTGTAAACCTTGCCCATGTTATTCCTCTATCAACAACAATGAGTAGGTTCGCTCAACCATCAAACAGCTATCAACAATGAACCCCTCCATCCTAGTGCGTCTTGTCTCATCATCCCAGACAGTAGTCTAGGTAAACCGTTCTTCTATATGCTCCCTAAGATCCACAAGCCCAATAGTCCCGGGCGCCCCATTGCTTCAGCATGTAGTTGTCCCACGGAACAGATATCCGACTATCTTGACAGAATTTTGACAACCCATAGTGACATCGCTTCCCACATATGTCAAGGACAGAACCATGCCCTCACTATCTTCTCTTCTCTTTCCCTTACTCCAGAACGCTCGTACCTACTTTTCGTCCTCGTCGTGTACTCTTTATACCTCAATCCTTCACCCTGAAGGCCTAATAACTCTCCAGTTCTCTCTCGACCAAAGAAATCATCCATCTGTGGATACTTCCACTCTCCTCCGCTTAACCGAACTTGTTCTCAACCCTAATGCTTTCGAATTCAATGGTCAGTTCTATAACCAAGTCGTAGCTATGTGAACCAAGATGGGTCCTAGTTACACTGCCTGTTCATGGGTCACCTTGAACATCAAATACAGAACTCATATTTGACCCTTCCCCCTTAAATACCTCCGGTATATCGATGAAGGTTTTGGACTAACGGACGTGTCTGAAGATGACATCTCCAGCTTCATCGACCACATTGGCAACTTTCATAAATCCATCAACATTACATCACAGGCTTATGAGCCACATGGCCTGTTTGGTTTTGTTTCGTCTATTATCAACGTCAAGATGTGACTATGCCATTGTTGATTCACTATAATCAAAACACCACATTCTGCACAGTAACATATACCTCTATTAAATCACTATTTATGAAGACAGTATATGAGAAAGAAGCTAAAGACAGTTTATCTGAAGGAGGGTGAAGAAAGTTTATATGGAGGGGATTAAAGACAGTTTATAAGGAGGAGATTAAAGACAGTTTATAAGGAGGAGATTAAAGACAGTTTATATGGAGGAGATTAAAGACAGTTTATGAGAAAGAAGCTAAAGACAGTTTATCTGAAGGAGGGTGAAGAAAGTTTATAAGGAGGAGATTAAAGACAGTTTATATGGAGGAGTTTGATGACAGTTTATCTGAAGGAGGGTGAAGACAGTTCATGTGGAGGAGGTTGATGACAGTTTATCTGAAGGAGGGTGAAGACAGTTTATGTGGAGGAGGGTGATGACAGTTTATCTGAAGGAGGGTGAAGACAGTTCATGTGGAGGAGGTTGATGGCATTTTATCTGAAGGAGGGTGAAGACAGTTCATGTGGAGGAGGTTGATGGCAGTTTATCTGAAGGAGGGTGAAGACAGTTCATGTGGAAGTGGCTGAAGACAGTTTATGTGGAAGTGGCTGAAGACAGTTTATGTGGAAGTGGCTGAAGACAGTTTATGTGGAAGTGGCTGAAGACAGTTTATGTGGAAGTGGCTGAAGAAAGTTTATGTGGAAGTGGCTGAAGACAGTTTATGTGGAAGAGGCTGAAGACAGTTTATGTGGAAGTGGCTGAAGACAGTTTATGTGGAAGAGACTGAAGATAGTTTATGTGGAAGTGGCTGAAGACAGTTTATGTGGAAGTGGCTGAAGACAGTTTATGTGGAAGAGACTGAAGACAATTTATGTGGGAGTGGCTGAAAACAGTTTATGTGGAAGTGGCTGAAAACAGTTTATGTGGAAGAGACTGAAGACAATTTATGTGGAAGAGACTGAAGACAGTTTATGTGGAAGAGACTGAAGACAGTTTATGTGGAAGTGGCTGAAGACAGTTTATGTGGAAGAGACTGACGAGAATTTATGTGGGAGTGGCTGAAAACAGTTCATGTGGAAGTGGCTGAAAACAGTTTATGTGGAAGAGACTGAAGACAATTTATGTGGAAGAGACTGAAGACAGTTTATGTGGAAGTGGCTGAAGACAGTTTATGAGGAAGGGGCTGAAAACAGTTTATGTGGAAGTGACTGAAAACAGTTTATGAGGAAGAGACTGAAGACAATTTATGTGGAAGAGACTGAAGACAGTTTATGAGGAAGAGACTGAAGACAATTTATGTGGAAGAGACTGAAGACAGTTTATGTGGAAGTGGCTGAAGACAGTTTATGTGGAAGTGACTGAAAACAGTTTATGAGGAAGAGACTGAAGACAATTTATGTTGAAGAGACTGAAGACAGTTTATGAGGAAGAGACTGAAGACAATTTATGTGGAAGAGACTGAAGACAGTTTATGAGGAAGAGACTGAAGACAGTTTATGTGGAAGTGGCTGAAGACAGTTTATGTGGAAGAGACTGAAGACAGTTTATGTGGAAGTGATTGAAAACAGTTTATGAGGAAGAGACTGAAGACAGTTTATGTGGAAGAGACTGAAGACAGTTTATGTGGAAGTGGCTGAAAACAGTTTATGAGGAAGAGACTGAAGACAGTTTATGTGGAAGTGGCTGAAGACAGTTTATGAGGAAGAGACTGAAGACAGTTTATGTGGAAGTGGCTGAAGACAGTTTATGAGGTAGAGACTGAAGACAGTTTATGTGGAAGTGGCTGAAGACAGTTTATGAGGAAGGGGCTGATGACAGTTTATGTGGAAGTGGCTGAAGACAGTTTATGAGGAAGGGGCTGATGAGAGTTTATGTGGAAGTGGCTGAAGACAGATTATGTGGAAGAGACTGAAGACAGTTTATGTGGAAGAGACTGAAGACAGTTTATGTGGAAGAGACTGAAGACAGTTTATGTGGAAGAGACTGTAGACAGTTTATGTGAAAGAGACTGAACACAGTTTATGTGGAAGAGATTGAAGACAATTTATGTTTAAGTGGCTGAAGACAGTTTATGTGGAAGAGACTGAAGACAGTTTATGTGGAAGAGACTGAAGACAGTTTATGTGGAAGAGATTGAAGACAGTTTATGTGGAAGTGGCTGAAGATAGTTTATGTGGAAGAGACTGAAGACAGTTTATGTGGAAGAGACTGAAGACAGTTTATGTGGAAGAGACTGAAGACAGTTTACGTGGAAGAGACTGAAGACAGTTTATGTGGAAGTGGCTGAAGACAGTTTATGCGAAAGAAACTGAAGACAGTTTACGTGGAAGAGACTAATGACAGTTTATGTGGAAGAGACTGAAGACAGTTTATGTGGAAGAGACTGAAGACAGTTTATGTGAAAGAGACTGAAGACAGTTTATGTGGAAGAGATTGAAAACAGTTTATGTGGAAATGGCTGAAGACAGTTTATGTGGAAGTGGCTGAAGACAGTTTATGTGGAAGAGACTGAAGACAGTTTACGAGGAAGTGGCTGAAGACAGTTTTTTGAGGAATAGACTGAAGACATTTTATGTGGAAGAGACTGAAGACAGTTTATGTGGAAGTGGCTGAAGACAGTTTATGTGGAAGTGGCTGAAGACAGTTTATCTGGAGGAGACTGAAGACAGTTTATGTGGAAGAGACTGAAGACAGTTTATGTGGAAGAGACTGAAGACAGTTTATGTAGAAGAGACTGAAGACAGTTTATGTGAAAGAGACTGAAGGCAACATATGTGGAAGAGACTGAAGACAGTTGATGTGGAAGAGACTGAAGACAGTTTATGTGGAAGAGACTGACGACAGTTTATGTGGAGGAGGGTGATGACAGTTTCTTTGAAGGAGGGTGAAGACAGTTCATGTGGAGGAGGTTGATGACAGTTTCTTTGAAGGAGGGTGAAGACAGTTTATGTGGAGGAGGGTGATGACAGTTTATGTGGAGGAGGGTGATGACAGTTTCTTTGAAGGAGGGTGAAGACAGTTTATGTGGAGGAGGGTGATGACAGTTTCTTTGAAGGAGGGTGAAGACAGTTTATGTGGAGGAGGGTGAAGACAGTTTCTTTGAAGGAGGGTGAAGACAGTTTATGTGGAGGAGGGTGATGACAGTTTCTTTGAAGGAGGGTGAAGACAGTTTATGTGGAGGAGGGTGATGACAGTTTCTTTGAAGGAGGGTGAAGACAGTTTATGTGGAGGAGGGTGATGACAGTTTCTTTGAAGGAGGGTGAAGACAGTTTATGTGGAGGAGGGTGATGACAGTTTCTTTGAAGGAGGGTGAAGACAGTTCATGTGGAGGAGGTTGATGACGGTTTATATGGAAGTGGCTGAAGACAGTTTATGTGGAAGAGACTGAAGACAGTTTATTTGGAAGAGACTGAAGACAGTTTATGTGGAAGTGGCTGAAGACAGTTTATGTGGAAGTGGCTGAAGACAGTTTTTTGAGGAATAGACTGAAGACAGTTTATTTGGAAGAGACTAAAGACAGTTTATGTGGAAGTGGCTGAAGACAGTTTATGTGGAAGAGACTGAAGACAGTTTATGTGGATGTGACTGAAGACAGTTTATGTGGAAGGGGCTGATGACAGTTTATGTGGAAGAGACTGAAGGCAACATATGTGGAAGAAGACAGTGATGTGTAGGAGGTTGAAAACAGTTCATATGGAAGAGACAAAAGATATGTGGGTAAGGCATAAGACAGTATATATATATGGGGCCGATTAAGGCTCCTTGTAGGGAGCCGCGATAGCTCAGTGGTTAGTGAACTGGACTACAAAGGACAAGGGATAGGGTTCGATCCCAACCGACGGCTGCCGGGCTCACCCAGCCTTAAATGGGTACCGGATTTTCTGTGAAAGTAAAGTAGCACGGGAGTAATACCGACCACATTACCCCAAAAATCATGTGCTGAAGGTCTGTAAAATATAGGGTCACCAACACCATATTTCCCTATATGCCACTTGGCGTGACGGGGGTACTTTACTTTTTTTTCTTTAAGGCTCCTTGCACGTCTCGTTTCTTCTCTGTCCACGTGTTTATGAATTTTGAAAAAAAAAGCTGTGAACACTATAATGCAATTATAGTCATGCAATTTGTCAAAAGCTGGTCTTTGTTTTTCACTTATTGAATGCCTGTAATTACAGCTCCAGTTAATATACTACCTAGGTCACGTAAACTAAGCAACAGAAGCTCATTGGTTAGTAAACTGGACTACCTAGGTCACGTAAACTAAGCAACGGAAGCTCATTGGTTAGTAAACTGGACTACCTAGGTCACCTAAACTAAGCAACGGAAGCTCATTGGTTAGTAAACTGGACTACCTAGGTCACCTAAACTAAGCAACGGAAGCTCATTGGTTAGTAATCTGAACTACCTAGGTCACCTAAACTAAGCAACGGAAGCTCATTGGTTAGTAATCTGGACTACCTAGGTCACGTAAACTAAGCAACAGAAGCTCATTGGTTAGTAATCTGGACTACCTAGGTCACGTAAACTAAGCAACAGAAGCTCATTGGTTAGTAATCTGGACTACCTAGGTCACGTAAACTAAGCAACAGAAGCTCATTGGTTAGTAAACTGGACTACCTAGGTCATGTAAACTAAGCAACGGAAGCTCATTGGTTAGTAATCTGGACTACCTAGGTCACCTAAACTAAGCAACGGAAGCTCATTGGTTATAGTAAACTGGACTACCTAGGTCACCTAAACTAAGCAACGGAAGCTCATTGGTTATAGTAAACTGGACTACCTAGGTCACCTAAACTAAGCAACGGAAGCTCATTGGTTAGTAAACTGGACTACCTAGGTCACCTAAACTAAGCAACGGAAGCTCATTGGTTAGTAAACTGGACTACCTAGGTCACGTAAACTAAGCAACGGAAGCTCATTGGTTAGTAAACTGGACTACCTAGGTCACGTAACCTAAGCAACGGAAGCTCATTGGTTATAGCAAACTGGACTACCTAGGTCACCTAAACTAAGCAACGGAAGCTCATTGGTTATAGTAAACTGGACTACCTAGGTCACCTAAACTAAGCAACGGAAGCTCATTGGTTATAGTAAACTGGACTACCTAGGTCACCTAAACTAAGCAACGGAAGCTCATTGGTTAGTAAACTGGACTACCTAGGTCACCTAAACTAAGCAACGGAAGCTCATTGGTTATAGTAAACTGGACTACCTAGGTCACGTAAACTAAGCAACGGAAGCTCATTGGTTAGTAAACTGGACTACCTAGGTCACCTAAACTAAGCAACGGAAGCTCATTGGTTAGTAAACTGGACTACCTAGGTCACGTAACCTAAGCAACGGAAGCTCATTGGTTAGTGAACTGGACTACTTAGGTCAATAAGTCAGATCCAATCTTGATAGATGGCTCTTAGATTCACTCAGCTGTAAATAGGTACCATATTTCCCTGGGAAAGTAGGGAGCCTTGGTGTGATCTATCTATCTTATCCGTCCGTCCATTCATCCATCTATCTATATATCTATCAATTGACCTTTCGAGCTGTAGCCGGCCCATAGGGCGTAGATCAAGATACTCCTTCTTTTATCTGAATTTTTGTTCTAGCAGTTTTCAATTCTTTTAAAGATATTTTATCAAATCTCGCCATCTGTCTCTGTTCTGTGCAAGCAGCTCTATCTCATCGAGGAAGCCGATTCCTGGTGTGATACTTACTGGCCACATTATTGAAAAACACACCAACACCATATTCTCCATACACAAGCAGAGAAACAAATTCTGAATGTGAGTTAACAACATGTTCGAGTTAATTAATTATTTAAAGAACAATTTATTCCTATACTTATTTAACATTTGAATATTATTATCTGCACCTTTCGGCCTGACATGTGTTTATGAAATGGGTACATTTTTAACTTTTCTAGAGCAGTGACATAGGCCTGGCCTATCTTTGATAGTTTTAACTGTCAAGATAAACTTTAACTTAAGACCCCCGTCACGCCAAGTGGTGTATATGAAATATGGTGTTATTGACCATCAATTTTATAGACCTTCAGCACATGATTTTTGGGGTAATGTGGTCGGTATTACGCCCGTGTCGCGTTACTTCCCCAGAAAATAATCCGGTACTCATTTAAGGCTGGGAGAACCTGGAACCCATCGGTTGGTATGGAACCATACCTCTTGTCCTTTCTAGTCCAGTTCACTAACCACTGAGCTATCGCGGCTCCCTGTCAAAGTAAAGGTAAAGTATGCAACTTGAATCGGCGTCTTAGCACGCGAGTTTTCACCCATATGTGCTCGACCGCCTATCCAGAAGTGTTCGGAGACTTCTGGATAGTTTCGCTTCAAGCATCGAAACTCTCGATCTTCCCAGAGTACTATACCATGGTACCCATTTCTGCCAGCGGCTGAGTCGACGGCGGGAGTATTTTTTTTCCAAACACAAGTACAACTGTGACTGCTTCCAGCGGGAATCGAACACGGGTTGTCCGAACGTTGGTAGTTCAATCAGGAAATTATCTCGACTGGGCTACCGAGGCCCCCTATCTGTCAAGGGTTCTTTACCACGTACAGTGGATCGCCTGTTTTTCACCACCTAAGATGGCTAGACATCGAATCTCATTACACAATGACCAAGGTGTATAAAGCCACGAAGAAACTGGATTGGATGAGAAAAATTCCCACTGCCAGTGCAGGATTTGAATCAGTAACTTTTTTGTCCTGATGTTCATGCGTTACCTCTAGACCACCCAGTCCACAAAGGGCAGTCAAATTCTCTTGAAATTCTACAAATTATATGCAGCCGTGACTTCGCACTCAGTTTGGTTTTTTTTTTCTTTCTTCAAAAGAGACCTTGAACATGACACCAGACGAAGTGGGAGATCTGGCTAGAGACAGATTTTTTTTCAGACGTTCTGTGGGAGATATGGTTAAGAGACAGGGTTTATTTAAGACGGGATGTAGTGAATGCAACGTTCTGTGGGAGATTTGGCTCGAGACAGGGATTATTTCAGACATTCTGTTGGAGATCTAGCGAGAGACAAATTTTTTCAGACGTTCTGTTGGAGATCTAGCTAGAGACAGATTTTTTCAGACGTTCTATTGGTGATCTAGCGAGAGACAGATTTTTTCAGACGTTCTGTTGGAGATCTAGCTAGAGACAGATTTTTTCAGACGTTCTATTGGTGATCTAGCGAGAGACAGATTTTTTCAGACGTTCTGTTGGAGATCTAGCTAGAGACAGATTTTTTCAGACGTTCTATTGGTGATCTAGCGAGAGACAGATTTTTTCAGACGTTCTGTTGGAGATCTAGCTAGAGACAGATTTTTTCAGACGTTCTATTGGTGATCTAGCGAGAGACAGATTTTTTCAGACGTTCTGTTGGAGATCTAGCTAGAGACAGATTTTTTCAGACGTTCTGTTGGAGATCTAGCTAGAGACAGATTTTTTCAGACGTTCTATTGGTGATCTAGCGAGAGACAGATTTTTTCAGACGTTCTGTTGGAGATCTAGCTAGAGACAGATTTTTTCAGACGTTCTATTGGTGATCTAGCGAGAGACAGATTTTTTCAGACGTTCTGTTGGAGATCTAGCTAGAGACAGATTTTTTCAGACGTTCTATTGGTGATCTAGCGAGGGACAGATTTTTTCAGACGTTCTGTTGGAGATCTAGCGAGAGACAGATTTTTTCAGACGTTCTGTTGGAGATCTAGCGAGAGACAGATTTTTTCAGACGTTCTGTTGGAGATATAGTTGTTAGAGACAGGGATTATTTACGACGGGCTGTGGTGAATGCAACGTTTTGTGGGAGATCTGGTTAGAGACAGGCATTATTTCAGACGTGCTGTGGAAGATCGGGTTAGAGACTGGGATTATTTCAGATGGGCTGTGGTGAATGCAACGTTCTGTGGGAGATTAGGTTAGAGACTGGGATTATTTCAGATATGCTGTGGTGAATGCAACATTCTGTGGAAGATCTGGTTAGAGACTGGGATTATTTCAGATGGTCTGTGGTGAATGCAACATTCTGTGGGAGATCAGGTTAGAGACAGGGATTATTTCAGATATGCTGTGGTGAATTCAACATTCTGTGGGAGAACTGGTTAGTGACTGGGATTATTTCAGATGGGCTGCGGTGAATGCAACGTTCTGCAAATGACATGCGACTTGATTATATTTTCAGAGTAATCACTCAAAAACCTGTGTGTATTTGTTACTTACATTTGTTTATCTTTGAATTTATCACTATTGATTTATTATGAAACTGTTATGAACAATAATACACACAAGAAGTTGTACTGAAGCAATATCTTTCATTTCAGCTGATAAGGCACTGCTAAAGATTACACCCAAAAAAAATGAAACAATGAAAGCCATAGATTAGAAGTATCAGAAATATTTAATACTTCCTTGTCATCAATAGATTGTTTTAAAAAACGCACAAAATATCAAAACATACTGGCATTTTTTGCTTAATATGTTGAAATAAATACTCGCCTTAGACTGATATTGAATACATGAATAAATATAACATTTTTCATTCTGCCAACTCAAAATAACAAACTTTCACAACATATTCCATACTTTAAATACAAAAGAACGCTGGAAATTCTAGAAACACCTGTACAGAAGCACTTGAGGGCAGACACATACACGCACAAACAAGCACAAAACATCCAGGAAGTCAGCTTTTATGGTATCATGGCTTTTTGGTAATACAGTCTTGGAGATTTCACTGAAACTTTGGTTTTATTTATCTTTTTTAATGAGTGTCTAGAGTGCTATTTTTTTTCTTTAAAACATCAACCATGAATATTTCTATGTATCACTACGTGAACTGTTATTTATCAGTTTTTAGAAGTGACACACAGTGACTGATCAAGGTACAGTTATATTTAATCATAATAACAGAAACTAGTTCTATAGCATTTATCCAATCATATGGAGTTTGTACAACTGAAGAATAAAGGCTGCATGATCGTGCAAGCTGCAAAAAGCATTTGGGTCAGAGTCTTTACTTCCACCCAGACGGGAACAATAAAAAATTGACCCTTCTGTGCCTGAAACCATCGCCTACCATTTCCTTTTTTTAGAAAAAGTTTTTAGCAGTCACACTTGGTAGGTAAAAATAAGATAAGACGACAAAGAGGACAGATTAGAGATGTTATAACCAGTAAGCTACCGGAGCACATACTTTATGTGGAAAGAACCGGGATGGGGGGGGGGGGGGGGGGTTTGTTTATGTTGAGTGCAGTAGGCACGAATCTTTAATTGTGTTAATTAATCAAAGAAGTAACAATAGAGCCTATTAAACATTCTTCTGTGCATTCTTCATTCTGTGATACATTGTCAGACTAGGACACTATATTCAGAACAATCAATAAGATACACGTAAAAACGACAAAAATAGGATATGTCAGATGGGTTATGAGAACCAGCATGAATGATATCAAATAGAAGGGAAGATCTGAGAAGTCAGGAATCACTCCCAGAAGTAGATTACAAGAAGCAAAATTAAGTGATTTCATCACATAAAAAACTAAACTAATCACAACTCACACATCCAGTAATAAATTCTATGAAAACAACAAACATAGGGACTCTTCTCAAAAGAAATCAATTCAGACTATTAGAAATATTTAGAAATTGACATGGTCATCATCATCATCATGTACTATGCTAGTTGGCGTAAGCAATTGTCTTTCTCCACATCTCTCGATCTTGCTTGAAGGCATGTCATAATTTCAGTCTTCTACCTTTCAACTCCCTGTGGAGCATAGGTCTTCAACAAACACTTTCCAAGCCATTCTGTTTCTTGCCATTCTTTTAAAATCATTCCATGTCTTCTCCATTATCTTCATCTCTGCTTCCATCTGTCTTCTCCAAGAATATTTTGGTCTTCCTCTGTCATTTTACCTGGGGATTCCAAAAAAGGGCCTGTTGTGTAATACTCTCAGTTGGCTTCTGCAGTGTGTGTCCTATCCAACGCCATCATCTTTGCTATATCTTTTTAACCACTGGTATAATTTAAACTGGCGATTTTTTATTATGTCACTTGGATAAGCTGTCTGGTATTTTTTTCTCTTGGTCTACCTCTGCTCTTCTTTCCATTCATCTTGCCTATTGTTATAGTATTTCTCAATGCCTTCTTTTTGCATCACATGTCCAATAAATGTAGATTGTCTTTTTTCTTATGATTTTGATATTTTTGGTTTCTCCAACTCATTGTAAACATTCTTCATTCCTAATCTTTGCTATCCATTCCATGTCATTCCTAACATTCTTCTGATAAACCATATCTCAACTGCCTCCAGTGTTGTCTGTATTATCTTGCTTATTGTCCAGGACTCATTTCCATTCAGTAAAACAGGTTCTTTGTAGCACTTTAGGTCACATTTTCTAACATTAACAATGATTTGTTAGATAGAATTTTGTTCTTTACTTGTCCTGTTCTGCTCCTAATTTCTGTAGTTCATCTGGCATCTTATGTTATATTGATAATGGTAAGATGAAGGAGAGCACGACAACTAATAATGTAATAATTGAAAAAAGGGGGTAGGGGGTCTCTTTCAAATGTTTTAATTTTGGATATCAAAATGTCATAACAAGAGTTCTTGGATGTTAAAACAATTAGGTAAGTGATGTTTCAAACAATGATGTCCATGGCAAGTATTAATATCACAACCAATGTCACATACAGAAATGATACTAAACATTTTAAATACTAAGGACACATAGATATGACATTACTGAGTGTCACATCTATCAGTTAAACATGATGGTTGAAATAACAGAAGTCTGCTGTATATCATATCTATCAGTAAAAATATAATGGTGGGAAATAATAGATGTCTGCTGTGTATCATATCTATCAGTAAAAATATAATGGTGGGAATATAATAGAAGTCTGCTGTGTATCAAATCTATCAGTAAAAATATAATGGTGGGAAATAAAAGATGTCTGCTGTGTATCATATCTATCAGTAAAAATATAATGGTGGGAAATAAAAGAAGTCTGCTGTGTATCATATCTATCAGTAAAAATATAATGGTGGGAAATAATAGATGTCTGCTGTGTATCATATCTATCAGTAAAAATATAATGGTGGGAATAATAGAAGTCTACTGTGTATCATATCTATCAGTAAAAATATAATGGTGGGAATAATAGAAGTCTGCTGTGTATCATATCTATCAGTTAAATATAATGGTGGGAATAATAGAAGTCTGCTGTGTATCATATCTATCAGTTAAATATAATGGTGGGAATAATAGAAGTCTGCTGTGTATCATATCTATCAGTAAAAATATAATGGTGGGAATAATAGAAGTCTGCTGTGTATCATATCTATCAGTTAAATATAATGGTGGGAATAATAGATGTCTGCTGTGTATCATATCTATCAGTTAAATATAATGGTGGGAATAATAGAAGTCTGCTGTGTATCATATCTATCAGTTAAATATAATGGTGGGAATAATAGAAGTCTGCTGTGTATCATATCTATCAGTTAAATATAATGGTGGGAATAATAGAAGTCTGCTGTGTATCATATCTATCAGTTAAATATAATGGTGGGATTAACAGAAGTCACTGGTAATTATTACTACAATTAGCAATATCAGCAAAGAAAATATGTTTTATACACTTGATAGCTGAATCTACAGTGGCAGGCTGTTATTTCCTTGTTACTACCACCAGTATGTTGTATTATCTCTGTTACACCAAACTTTGGAGATTTTTTATTCCACTTTTATTTCAAAGAATGTCAAACTATAGCTGGGTTTTATGTAAAAAATCTGTGAGACAGATCAATCAAAGACTCTTAGCTACCTAATACACATCCTGTCATTTCTCCATCGAACAAAAATAATGCGAGAGAAAAATTGACAGACTCTGAAGTGTAAACAAATGTTTACTAGTGCTCTGAAAGAATAAACTGACCAGCAAACACAATATGCAGCTTGGTCATGAAAGTTGTATGTTGTTAATGATTGAATGATATTATTGGGTGACATTCATAAAAGTGTAAAATATTTCAGCTCAATAATTATATTGAGAAACCTTCACAGTTGTACTGTCTCCTTTCAGATATTAGCTTCAGTTTTAAGATTTGTCAAGTTAAAGAATGTAGATTGAGATGGTAACTGCAATCCAGCAAGACAGGTTGTAACGGTGTCAGATTCTCAGCTAATTTTGAGGGAATGTAATATAAACATTTCCCGTGTGTTACCGGGGCCTCATTATAAGGGAGGTAAAGAATAGTGACACTGTGACCTTCCAGGCATGTCGTAACAGGCGACTAAGGAGGTTGATCGATGGCTTGACAAGCTGTCATTGTAAAAAGTATTGTTATGGAAACAGCGCCATAGATTTTAGAGCAGTGATCTCTGCAATATGTGCCATTTTGGCACGCAAGTTTGTTTTTGAGATTGTGGTTCTGCCCTATGTGTCTTCTTCGGCTCGAAAGGACAATAGATAGATAGAATATAAACATGAAATTGTATCAAGAAGCTAAATTATTAGAGAAATGAGGCAAGCAACGCTTTAGCAAAAGCCTTCACAAGGTTAAAAACAAAAAATACAGTAAGATGAGTGCGGGTGAACGATGACAAGGAAAAAACAATAAGTAGTGGCAGTGTATTCATGGAAACAATCACAAATATAAAATATATCAAATATTAAATACTACACAGGGCCGCAAGTACAGCTACAGAGAACTTGTAAAGTAAACATGAAATTATTTCTAGTGGCTAAATTAATTTTTTAGGAAAGTTTAAAATAGATTAGTGACATTACTGGCATACATAGAGGCAATAAAACTTCAGGAACTGCGCCCTGGAGATTTGTGATGAAGAAAAAGTGGTAAGCTAGCTTCAAAGGCACCAGTGGTATAGACTGATCATAGACTGGGAAAATTACTGGCTGCAAGCCTATTGGAAAATATGACTGTTGTTGATACATGTTCATACACAGCAGAAAGGCCCTCCACTCTTTGATAGATGTATGAGGAAATAATGGGGGGTGTTAATGACCATATTTCTGATTGATGTTGATATCACAAGTGGCCACCTCTAATTCCCAGAAAAATTTCTGGTACCCAATTTTAGAAGCTGGATAACTCTTAAGCTATGTTGGTCCAAAATAGAAAAATATCCACATTAGGGAAATGAACCCAGACCTTCTGATCAGCAGTGAGCACATTAACCACAGAGGCTCCCATTCCCACAAATCAAGCGATTTAATTTAGAGTATGTAACGATTGAACACATATTTATGAGAGAATGATTGAGACACATATACCATGGGAATCACTAGTACCTCATCCTTCATTGTCCACTCATGGAAACCAATTATCTATGAGTTTGTCCAGAGTGTGGTAAAAAAAAAGTAAAGTACCCCCGTCACGCCAAGTGGCGTATGGGGAAATATGGTGTTAGTGACCCTATATTTTACAGACCTTCAGCACATGATTTTTGGGGTAATGTGGTCGGTATTACGCCCGTGCTGCTTTACTTAACCAGAAAAAATCCGGTACCCATTTAAGGCTGGGTGAAGCTGGAAGCCGTCGGTTGGGATCGAACCCTACCCCTTGTCCTTTATACTCCAGTTCACTAACCACTGAGCTATCACAGCTCCCCCAGAGTGTGGTGGTGGTGATAATTCTTTACCAGAATTAATCTTGGAAATATAATTAGTATGTGAATACAGCACACAGGACAATTAATGTTTTTTTACAACAATACTAAACTAAACATTATAACGTTATATGACTCATCCCTCTGAGTTTGGCAAATAAATAAATTATTTACTTTCTAATTGAAAAAAAAAAAGATGTAAATGCCATAGAAAACATAAAAATAAAAAGGCAAAACAAACAGTGTTAATTATTTACATGTTTAATTTGTTAATACTTAGGCACAGTCAGAAAGAAAACAATAGAAATATGTCAACAAATTTCCTATTTCAGAAAAATTAGACATAATACTGACTGTTCATGTTGAATAATTTTGTATGAAGAATGTACTCTTTATAACTAGTTATGAGTTATATGAGTAAAATGTTTTATATTTTCCTTGGAGCTAATTGATCAATACTTTGAAACATTTGAACTACAGCTGATTAGATATCCCTTTCTTCACTGGCACAGTGCATTGTTTTGTACACCTTGAGGTTCAGAGTATCAATTTTCAGGGCTCTCTTGTTTGAAGGCATGATTGATGGGTCTAGTAATAACAATAGGCTTTCTATCTCATGAGGTAACATGATATGTCATAGTAGGCCAGTCAAGAACATAAACAGCATGCTGAGATGACCTTTAATAACACAAGTCAGAGCATAGTGTTTGGAGATTCTTTGTTGCCAAGGCCTCATGATCCCCTATTTTGGTTTCAGTTCATTCTAATAGAAACAATTGTGCTAGGGTCGGTACCATGTGACTAGTTGCTGGAAGAAATCTGTCAATCAGGATCACGAGCTGCCTTAGAGTGTAGTAGCCTTTTTTTTTTTTTTAATTTCAGATCTTTTATCAGGTCTCATCAAGATTTTCTATCTTTAATACAGTTAACGATTTCTTCATGTTTTCTACTCATCAAGATTTTCTATCTTTAATACAGTTAACGATTTCTTCATGTTTTCTACTCATCAAGATTTTCTATCTTTAATACAGTTAACGATTTCTTCATGTTTTCTACTCATCAAGATTTTCTATCTTTAATACAGGTAACGATTTCTTCATGTTTTCTACTCATCAAGATTTTCTATCTTTAATACAGTTAACGATTTCTTCATGTTTTCTACTCATCAAGATTTTCTATCTTTAATACAGTTACTGATTTCTTCATGTTTTCTACTCATCAAGATTTTCTGTCTCTGACAATAATTTCTTTCATGTCATCTTGTTCTTATATAATTTTTCTTAGTTTAATATCATGGGTTCTCCTTGGTCAGCCCTCTCAAGCTTCAGAATTTGGAGATCTTTGATCTTTCATAAATGACAAGTTAAATAAGCAGTTTCTGTCACTTATGAGTTAGTTATAGTTTTCATTATTACTTTCTTTGTTAACTTGTAATAGTTTAGCTGTTAACATTTTTTTTCACGTCCAAAGAAAATGTGCAGCTCTACTCCTACATCTCATTAAGATTTGTTATTCTGCAAATAAATTTAGTATCAATCCCATCTGTTAAGGTTGCAATATATTTATCTTTCATGTTTTCATTTTTTGCATCAATAATAAATATACAAGATTCAATGCAATATTGAGTGGTCCTACAAAGAACATGTATGAGATGCCGCTCCCATATTATTGAAAAAATTAAAATAATTTTGAAAACAAACTATACATCTAGTTTCAAACATCAGAATTTATAATTAATATCAAACAATATATTCATACTCTTTCGCATACCATGCATCTATCATCCACAAATTAATATTTCAACCACAAATTAATATAACAACATATCTCAGAATATCAAATTATGTAAAATAATATCTTAAAAGAAAATAAATTATTAAGCTTTTTGTTGATTTGACTCTAAAAGCTTGAAATAAATTAAACATTCTGTATTAGATCTGTTTCATGGTTTCAAGAACTGGTATAACTTGACAATTTGTGCCTGTCCTATAATTGTGTGTGTACTGATAAAAGAATTCTAGCTTCCACAGACTCAGGCTAAATAACCCCACCGTATATATGAAGAAAACTGTACATAATTCAACTGAAGCAGACAGCAAGTTAAAAAAACAAAGACTAGCGACTGGCTAAGATTCTGACTGAGCCTCTTCTTGAGCATTAAGATTGGCCAGAATGCGTGCAACCTCATTCCTCTGTGAACTGGTCATATGCTGAGTTATTGAAACAATGGAGTCCATCACTATATCTGGGTTGGTGCCCATGTAGCTGTAAAACAAATGAAACAGTTATCATTAAAAGATGCGTTTTTATCATTTTTTTTTTTTGGCAACTTTTCATTAAATACAACTTGTTATACACACAAACATACAAGAATGCAGGTGTCCGCATGCACGTCTACAACTCCATTTTAAATGTCTAATAGTGAGCTATAAACAAAACAACTTTCAGGTAACGTGATAAAGCAGTGGGGACAATGGGTCAGGTTTCTTCCTTCTTTCTTTCTTTCTTTCAAGTAGCACTTTAAAAATAAAATGAAAGCTCTTTACCCATACTGATATCAAAGAATGAACATTTACACACGTAACAACTCATTTGAACCATAAAACTACAGACTTACGTTATTGTTCTACATCAATGACAGGACATCAGCTCAAAACACTTACTTTCTAATTTGAGATAGAACATGATCTCTCTGTAAACAGCGAATGTTTTCCATGACTGCATTGTTATCACTGTTGTCTTTCATCTGCTTTTCCAGCCAATCCACAACCAATTTGTCATCTTCATACTGGTAGGCCTTCATTCAGACAACACAAATTACATGTGAGTATTCAAACAAGAAACATATTTAGCGTCAAGTGATGTTAGTACAATTAGATATACAATAAAATTGTGTCTCCAAAAAAAAAAAACACCCAAAGAATGCTTTTCTTGACACATTAAATGTAATATATTTGATTTATTGAATTTGGTAAATTGTTCTTTAACTCTTTCTGTATGAAAGCTTTTGTCAAAGCAACGGAAGAGATTTCAGAGACAAAATTTTCATGGTTTTGAGAATCAATCTACATATTTATATTTATCTAACATATTATATATGAAATTTTAGACAATTGGACAAGGTATTAGATTTCATCAATACCAAGATGATCAAGACATGTAAAAAGGATATGTTTTGATGATGGTTCACAATAATCAAATTGAGCGTGATGCACTATGCAGCGAAACATACGCAACCGAAATCAACATGGCGCACAGTGTGGTAAAACATATGGAAAAGGTTAACAAATGATTTAATACTTTTTGTACAAACTTTATTATTATTATTTGAAAGAAAAGTTCTCAAGCTCAACCAATTGAAGTTGAAACAATGAGTGTGAGCAAAACTAATAAACGTCAAGCTTTTTGGTAACCATAGAAAAGTAATCAGCAAACACATCAGTAATATCTCATTTCAAGTCTGCTGTCTGAGGTTTCACTGAGGTGCTGGGGTCGCAATGTAGTCTACAGTTTCAGATTTAAGTTTTGTCTCTACAGAAAACCAAAGTTGAGCCTGTTTGGAACTGAGCTGATACACATGTGCCTGGCAAATAACTAAATTAAATTAACTCTTCAACCCTGGACCAACGCTCCTGATGATACAAGAGTATTATGCTCAAATAGTGCTACACCCAAATAACATCATTTTATGTCATGCAGCACTCTTTCTTTAATTTGATTTAGACATGGACAATTATTTATAGGGACAAAAACTGTACAGGAGTTTGATGACAATTTAAACATCAAATAACGGATTAGACCAGCAAAAATAGAATTAACCCACTAGCTCCCAAAACTGTAAAATATCAATTTCAAATAATGAACACACTTTCATAATGACAACAGTAACAAACATGAAGCATCATAATCATATCTCATGTTATTAACTCTTTCAGGACTATTATCTGACACCTTGGTTCTATAAAACTGATGATTTCCAACTATTCACCGATACGTCGGATATTTCAGGTGTAGCTGAATATTTGATTCGTTTTCACTGACTTTCGTTTTTATTTCAACCAATACTAGATTTCCGGAAGTAGGAGAATTCTCACTTGATCTTTCTGCTGATACTGGCATGGTCTGAGCTTTGAACGTTGGAAAATTTTTAATTTATATTTATTGTTTATTTCTCAAATTTCTGTCACATAATGGCCACACCCACTGCTGATACTACTTGCAGTCAACCAAAACGATATAGTGCAGAACAAGCTAGATCTATGTTCGAAACCTTGTTATTGAATGATTCAGAAATAGAGTATTCATAGTATTTAATTTAGGCTCGGACAATAATTTTGTTGTTGTTGTGATAATGGGACGCAATATTAGTAAAAGTTATGCTAAAAAACCAAGACGATCTGGCTTAGATTTAGCTAGTGGATGCCTTCTGTTCCAGCACTATCAGTGCCTCAGAGGAATCGAGTGGTAGTGATTTTGATAACAAAACTGTTGCTTTAGGGACATATCACACAAAAAAAGTCCAGTTGTGTAAATAAACATAATAAACTTTACTTGTAAATATTGTTCTGACGTCACATAAATTTATAATATTTTTCATTCTGGGATCATTTACAAAAATGTACGTTATTTGTGGACATAAATTAATCAAATAAACTGTATTTTGGACGAATTTGGATTATGTTGTGTCATATTTCAAAACAAATGGATAGCAACACTTATGAACATGGAAAAAGATAAGTGAATTACAATATTTTGAATTTAAAATTACCTACCTTGAATATTTTATATTTTAAAAAATATAATTATTCCTACAAATAACCACATATTATAAATATATTGCTATTTTCTTTTTCTGTATCAATTTTCCTTTCCAGTGATGTATAATACATATCACATTTATCTAAACTATTGTGTGAAGTAATCAAATGAAAAAGGTATATGGTGAAATTGTTTGAAACAGGAAAATGAATCTGGTCCAAAACCTAAAATAACGTGTTTCCTGTTCTAGTCCTGAAAGATTTAATTCATGTATTATGTTATTTGCATGTCATCATGCCAGTGTCAGTCACAGGGCCTTGTTACAAAACTTTTAGTTGTGTCCCTTGTTTTAGCTCAGTGCACAGATGATCAAAGATCGACATGCCTCAGCTGTGCTGAGACTGCTATGATAGGTACTACAGTTACTTTTCTTTGTTTGGGAGATGAGATATTAATTCTGATGATTCCACTGGCACGGGCGGTTGATCAATTATGGATTTTAACTCGTTTGCAGTGGTACCAGGGCCTACCATAACCATAACTCAGCAATAGTATATAGCACCTAAATGTTTTTATAATACATCATCTGCAAGCACTTCAAACAGAATTTAATTATATTAATTTGACAATTGTATGTTATTCTCTTAAATATTCTCTTTTATAGCATATAAAATAAATTAGTCATAATTTATAATGCCATTTTTATAGAGTAGCCGATCTGTAATTTTGGTGCACGTGCACAATTAACCCGACCTAGATATCTAGTATTTATACTATGTGATTAGAAAAAAGAATTAATCCTTTAAAAAAATAACTATGCGTCGCAGAGACACCATTGAAAAGTAAATTAATTGTGACCTATATAGTTATTACAGATGTTATTTTTCTCTGATTTTTTCACTGGCAACGGTCGTGATTGATGGAGACTGTTTAGTAGACTATTTCAAAAAACTTTTTTTTCTTATCTATCTATCTATTGTCCTTTCGAACCAAAGACGGCACATAGAGCAGAACCACAATCTCAAAAACAGAAACCTTGCGTGCCAAAATGGCACATTTTGCAGAGATCACTGCTTCTAAAATCTATGTTTCCATAACACTACTTTTTACAATGACAGCTTGTCAAGCCATCAATCAACCTCCTTAGTCGCCTCTTATGACATGCCTGGAAGTTCACAGTGTCACTATTCTTTACTTCCCTCATAATGAGGCACCGGTAACACATGGTAACACATTTTAACCTAAATGAAAATTGCCAGCGGTGAAACTTCACAGTTTGATGAACAGTATATACATTATTAGTCCAGATAGCTTTTCCTTGTTAGAAAAGCAAAAACATACAATAGTAACAGGGAATTTTGATAGTTTTTTTTATGACATTTATGATGACCCCCCCCCCCCCCCCCCCCAATCATGTAATAATCTGTGTTCAATGTGCTAGCAGAGTTATCCTCGAAGTCAGAACTAAAGTAGTCATTGTTATATAGAAAACAACGCTCCATGCCTTGTGCATGCATATTTACTGAAGAGGGGACTGGTTTGTCTCGAGGCAAGACACCGGCCTCGAGACAGAGAGGTTGTGAGTTCAAATTCCGGCTACACCGGTTGGGATTTTTATTTATGATTTCTCTCTGCAGTAACCACCCCCTGGTCTTAACAGCAAGGCCCAGCTTAAAATGTCAATTACTCATTGACGGAAAAAATGAGTACCTCCAAAGACAGAGTTATCTGCCTGTGTGGCGAGGGACCCCTGTGCACACAGCTGCAAGAGGAAAATGGATTAACACGCACAATTCAGTTTCTAGTTTCTAGAGACTTCATCAGAGGTAAAAGCTGGTGAACGAAAAAAAAAATTTACTGAAGAATGGAGGACATTATACTTACATTGATGGTTCCTTGATCTTCCACAAACCACCTACTCAACATTGAATCGAGCTGAGCTTGGCTAGAACCTGGAAGGTGTTGTTTCATTAGTTTCTTTACACTATGTTCAAGAAGTCTTCTACGCAGTCGCCAGTAGAAGAACTGGCGTGATGTTGGCCATTGAAGAACTTGCTATTGGGGTTAAAATGAGAAAAAAATTGGTCAAATAACAGAAATTTTGCTGCAATTGAAAAGTAAAAAGATGATAAGAAAAGTATGATCAACATAATTTATAACAAAATGTATAAAATTTAAAGAACATTTTGCAAAGTTCTCAAACAATTTGAAAATGTATGGAAATTTCTTAGACTAGCATTTCTCAATCTATCTCAACCTATTTTGTTTGTGTTCGGTAGTGTTTAAATCCGTTGGTTTGTGGACTTTTTCAGGGACTGAATTCTATGTGAAAACCTGTTTTGTTCCCAGTACATACTGGCATCACAGTGGTCAGATAAGTGTCCTGACAGTGAATCATGCATTTTGCGTTTTTTTTTAAACGGTCAAATACATCTCCATGCTGGAGGACATCTTCACGCTTTATTTGTTTCCACTGGAAAAATTAAAGTTGGATACTTTTTGAACAGCCCTCGTATAATAGCCAAGTGATCTCCTTATTAATTAAAATCTTTTAATGTGTTAAAAACATCCTCGGTGAAATTTCCTGTAAAAAAAAATTGCAATTAAATATAATCTCTGCAACTCCCATGAAAACACTTGAAGACCCCTGTTGAAGATGGTATCTACATGGGAAAGTTGGGGGGAAAAAATGATCCACAAAAAGTAAGAAGTAAACAGAAATGAAATACAAGGATTTATGCTATGGGCTTTGGAAGTAAAGTCAACTTGCTAGTAAAAAAAGTTACAAAGTTAATTACATAAATGCATTATAAAGTTAATACAAATATATCATGAAACAAAAATCTCTTACTGAGATGCATCCTTTCTCTTCCATTCTCCCTGGTGTATCATGAAGGTCGGCAAACATGACAGCCACAGAATGATACAAAGGTATGAGGTGTTCCTCTCTCTCCCTTAGTTCAGTCTCCAGAGCTAACTTTGTCTCTGGACTCAAACCTGGACTAGAAATCTTTTCTACCAATTTTTTAATCTCTACATCTAGTCGCCTGATGCATTTTTCTATGTCTTTGTGACGGAATTTGATTTCAACTGTGCCCTCAGGTTCTAGAACTCCACCCCTAGTGAGAAAAAAATGAAGCTACACATTAAAAAAAAAAAGAAAAGAATTAATTAACATATTTATTGTTATATATATTTTTTTAAAGCTTGAGGTAAAAGGCTGCACCAATATAATAGATACTCTTGCAGAAAACATGGTTATCACTTTATGTGCTCTTGCAGTAAATATTTGTATAGACACAAAGAGACTGCTAGCTCAAATATACAAATCCTCTTTAGTCACATTTTATAAAATGCTATTAATATTAAGGCTACTAAATGTGAGGATACTCAATGTGAGGCTACTCAATGTGAGACTACTAAATGTAAAGTAAGGTAAGGTAAAGTACGAAACTTGAACCGGCGTCTTAGCACGCGAGTTTACACCCATATGTGCTCAGCCGCCTATCCAGAAATGTTCGGAGATTTCTGTATAGTGTCACCTCAAGCATCGAAACTCAGATGCGAAGCAAAATTCCTCACCTTCCAAGGGTAATACCCTGGTACCCATTTCTGCCAACGGCTGGGTTGACCGTGGGGGTATTTTTTTTTTTTAACCACGAGTACAATTCACACTGCTCCCAGCGGGAATCGAACACGGGTTGTCCGAACGTCGGTAGTCCAGTCGGGTGGTTTTCCCAACTCGGCTACCGACTACTAAATGTGAGGATACTCAATTTCTTCAGCAAACATAGCTTCATAGCTATTGCTATGCATTTAGACCAGCCTGAGTCACGAACAAGATGGTGTATTTGAGGTCATCACCGGACACCTATAGCTTGTCATGTAGGGTTGTTTCTGTGGGCCATATGTGTTCTTAGAGTGTTGCAATCCTGTAGTGTATGCTCTGGAGTTTGTTTGGATGCACCTCAGTCACAAGTTGCTTAGTCCATGGAGCCCTATCTTGAGTTGATGTGCTCTGAGGCCACAATGACCTGTTATGAGTCTAAATATCTTGATCTGCCCATGCCTGCTACGTATGTTAAAGCTATCCTGTTCCGGCTCAAATTCTCCATGTAACGCCCTCTATTCTGTTTTCCTGGCTTTGTTTCAGGATTGTTTATATTTCTTTAAGGCTCTGGTGTTGGTTGGACTGTTGAAGGCTACCACCTGCTTTTGTGAGTTCATCTGCTTTCTCATTTCCAGGGATGCCACAATGTGCTGGTATCTACTGCAGGACTAGCTCTGTCTTTTATGACAGCAAACATATGTTGTTCTTTATTTCTTGGATGAGTCTGTCCTGTTTTGGCTTGACATTGCTTGTATTGCCTTGAAGATAATAATTCATATTTTTTTTTATAACTGTCTTCAGTCTAAACCACTGAAAACTATCACTCATGTTGTGATTGTCCCTTATACTGTGATTTGACAATGCAGATATTTCAACCTATATTCATGTATGTGACATATACTTAATAGAAAACTCGGTGCAAACAATTTTGTCCATAATTATTGTCTTGAATCTGCATTGTGACTCAAATTCTCCAATCATATTGCGGGGCCTTTGAGAATAACATGTAGCAAAAATCTTTTTTTTTTTTATAATGAGCTGGCATTGTACACAAATACAGGTATTATTAGTATGACAAGTTGCTGTGTTGAAAAACTCAGGCCAGATGTATTTTGCTGCTGTGTTTTCTGTTGTTTGTGCATTTAACTGAGTGCTGTAAAACTACCTGTATTATTGTGTGAGTTATAAACTTTTTTTCTAGACATTGATTTTTTAATGCACCTAGTTTGTTCTGTTTTTTTTTTCTTGATTACATTTGATATATATATTTCCCCCTTATATGCTGCATTTCACTCTGACAAATGATGAATATCCAGAAGGCAATATATATCCAAATGAGGATATCAAAAGCAAGAGAAGCATTTGTTGCACTGGGAAACATATGGAAGTCAAAAGAAATTAGGTTAAATACTACAATAAAATTTTCAACTCCAATGTTAAGTCAGTCTTATTATATGGCTGTGAAACATGGAGAACAACAAAAATGACAATCATGAAGATACAGACTTTCATTGATGGATGCTTACGCAGAATAAAAGAATGGAAATGACAGGACAAAATCACTAACATAGAATTATGGAAATGTCCAGTCTAATACGAGTGGATAAAGAGATACAGTGAAGACGATGGTGCTGGATAGGACACACACTGCGGAAGCCAACTGAGAGTATTACACAACAGGCCTTTTTTTAGAATCCCCAGGGAAAAAGACAAAGAGGAAGACCAAGGAATTCTTGGAGAAGACATATGGATTAAGAGATGAAGATGATGGATAAGACATGGAATGATCTTAAAAGAATGGCAAGAAACAGAATGGCTTGGAAAGTGTTTGTTGAAGACCTATGCTCCACAGGGAGCTGAAAGGTAGAAGAGAAGAAGAAAAATATATATCCAAGTCCTACCTGCTAAGACTGTCTGCATACATTTCCATGTAGTCAGGATTAATTTGGGGGTCTACCACCACCCATGACCCCCCTCTGAGCTCCCCATATGGTGGAATATAAATAAATATTGGCTGAGTATATTCTCTGATTGCATCCACAATGTAAGAGCCAAACTTGATCACTTGGTCATACATATCTGTAAGGGAGAGCAAAAATATATTACACAAAAGAAATAATTGACAATGAAGCAACTAAATATGCTTTATTTTTGTCATAAATAGTGAAATCAATCATATGCAACAATCTCTTCCAGTACATTGCCACAAATTGAAAGTCTGTTGCAGTAGAGGGAATCTATTGGTTAGGAAGCTGAGTTGATGTGTTTTGCAAAAAAAAAAATTTTTTTTAATTTGATTAAATATGTTTAAAAATATTTATTATAATAATAGGAAACTCATTGGGTCATGACTCCTAGGCAATAACCTCCTGCTGCATTGAAATCAAAGGCTTACTATATATATGTGTGTATAAAAGAACGTATATACATGTTTTTACACACATATGTATAAAAGAACGTAAGGCATAATTTTGTCTAACTTGAAAAAAGAGAATGGGGCTTGGTGGTCTAAAGGTAGAAAGTCAACATCTACACAAGAAGTTCCTGGGGTTAAGGTTTCTGCTTTTGAGATTGTGGTTCTGCCCTATGTGCCGTCTTCGGCTCGAAAGGACAATAGATAGAATCTCTGGGCAGTATCATCTGATGTCTAGTCCTCTAGGTGAAAAACAGGAGGTCTAGTGAAACTCAGTCATGAAGTGGACTTTTCTGGTCCATTGAGGGTGATTTCTTCTGAATGGCAGAGGAAAAGTAAAACGCACTGTACCAGTGAGAAATAAGTAAAAACCATGGAATTTAACTGATAATAAAATAAATAATATAAATTATGAAGAACCCAAGTGATATAGCAGTAGCTGTTATATTAACAAACAGAATACAGAGCACCAGGGTTGTCAGAAATATGATGCATACTAAGTGTTCAGCAGAAAAGCAAGTAACAATATTTTTAGACTAATTGCCCTTTCCTGGTATGATAGCACATAAGGGAGAAATTCTAGATTCTCCATACTCAAAGATCATTGCTGTTAATCGTTAGACTTTGCACAGATCCTATAATGTGCCTCGTCACCTGCCCCTGTTCTGGGCAAGCCTCTCTAGCAAGGGTAGCTGATGCCCACTGACAATGTCACTCGTATTAGTGTTCTTCCTAGTGTTTCTCTAAGTCTGCTTCTTTTTCTTCTGTCTGATGTTACCAATTTGTTATGCTATTTTCTTGTTATCTCTTCACATCATATTACCAACACATACCCACCTTCTTTTCTTAATTAAAGATGAAATTGTTGACCATCTATCTTAATTCTGCACTAGTCTTAAATTCATTCCATGGTATACAAATCAAGATTTCTGTTTCAATTTCTTTTTCTGCAATCAGCTTTTGCTATGCATCTAGACAGACAGACCAGTAAAGATCACAAACAAGATGGTGAGTCTTAGAGAGTTAAGAACAATACAATCCTGTAGGCTGTGTTCTGGGGCTTAGGTGCTCTACAATCACAGGTTGCGGTATCACTAAGTCCTATTTTGTGTAGGTGTGCTCTGAGGCTTTAGTGACCTGTTCTGTGTCTAAAAATCTTGGCCCCACTCAATGTTTTTTGAGTCTGTTTACACTGTCATGTTCTGGCTTATATTTTTCATACATTTCTCTCCATCTTGTTTCATATGTGTTTTTACTTCTTTTAATCTTTGAGGTGGGTTGGACTACCAATCAACTGTCCATGGCAAGCATAAAGTATATAATCCTCCAACTTATACCAAAACCAGAAACTACTTTTGAGGTAACACACAGACAATAACAAACAGAAGTATCAACTTTTAGCTCTTTCTCTTCCTGATTATTTTGCTGGTTTGAACTGAATTATCTTAGATTTGTGAGAACTCACATCAACAATGTAAAAATTATATTTCTAAATAAAGCATATCATATTTCAAATTAAAGAAGGAATATTGCACAAAATGAAAACAATGTTTGTAAGACATAAAATCGTTTTGGCAATTAATATTAAATTTTAGTGACATCAAAACTTAACATATGATGCTTATACACGACTTATAAAAAATATTTTTTTAAATATAAATACACACACACACCTTTCATTCCTCCAGAGAAGCCTCTCCAATTAGCAAACATAAATAAGGGGAGCTCCTCTCTGGATAAATCTTGGATAGCCTGAGCAGTTTTGTAAGCTGAGTCAGGGAACCATACTTGTCCTGCTTGCTGGATCACCTATTATCAATAGAAGTTGTATAAATAATAGAAGTTGAATAAATGTGTTTATTAGCTCCAAGTTTGTATCATAGTTTATATTTCATTAACAGCTATTTAAGAGCTGTATGATGAGATATAATTATAAGCACAATTTTGCATTATCACCATATAACAAGACAAAATGTCCACAGAATTTAAATCTAGTATTAATAAATGGAGCATAAAGTTAACATAATAAAATATAAGGTTTGTTACAAAATATTCTCATTTTTAATCTAGCATTTCAGTCATTTCTCATACAAATTTGAAAGCAAAATAATATAAAATATAGACAAAGACTACAAGTAGCTGAGTACCTAGTGAAACAGGTTATTTGTCAATATGACAGATATTATTTCAATTCTCATTAGAGGGAATAGTTGACTTTTCTATTAAGTAATTCAGTAACATACCCCCAACCCAACTTTAATTTAAATGATGAACTCACAGGCCTGCAGTCATTTTATAAACATATTCTTTCTTATTTGTCGTATGTCAACAATTAGATATGCTTTTTATTTGTTCACGAATGACAGACTTGCCTTTGACTCAGAATCTGCATTAGCAGGATCAGCTGGGATATTCAGCTCCACTGCTCTGGTCTCCACAGCTATGACACCAACAGGAATACCTCCAAGTCTGGGTGAACAAGACAGTTACAATTGTTGTCAATATAATCTATTCTAGGAGGTAGGTTAAGTGAGGATTATCATCACTGCTCTCTGAACACACCCATTGGTGTCTCCAATCTTCTCCTTCAAATACTGAGAACCTCAAAGGAAACCCTAACCATGTGTACAAACTCTACTGCACTTGGGATCCATAATATTGTGTGAAGTAAACGCAGTCTAGATACAATGCCAACACCATTTATATTTAAAATTCTTTCACTGAAAATGAACTTCTAAAATGGTAAAAGACATGATGGTCATAATAATGATAAATTTATCGTAAGTGACGTGAAAATGTTTGGAATACTTCTTTCAACTTTTCCCTACAGGAATGTATAAATGGATTTGACTAATTTAACAAATAATGTGATAAATTATGTATATTTAAATATATAAGTAAACATGTTCATCAAACAAATAAAGCTGTTGATAAGATAAGACATAAGAAAAGGGGGACTGAGTGATCTGGAGGTAAGATATAGGTCTCTGAACAAGGTCCTAAGGTTCAAATTCGGCCGCGGCACATGTGGTTGAGTTTCAGGCTAAAAATCTACCATAAAACAGGAATTGATTACAGTATCCGATCCCCATTTCTCATTTTGTATAAACACACTGCTGTGTAGGAAAAGTTCAAAGAAAGTTTGATTTTCAAAACTCAAAATGTTACATTCAAGCTATAGTAATTTTTACTACAGAAGAATAGTAACAAAGTTAAGTCACATGTATATGAATCATTGTGGACTCAATGTAAGTTGACCCATTTTCAATAATATGAACGGCGGATTCACGCATGGAGAGGGCTTAGGCACTATCCTACCTGTCGCCTAGGAGTAGGCGGCTTGACCTACTTCTAAACGTGTCCACTAGTGGAACACAGTGGCCGGCCTCTAGATATAGAGGCGTGCTGAGAATATAGAATAACCAGCCGCGTTCCGCAAAATGAAGTCAAGTGGCGATACAGAGGGTGGGGTGAATTAGTTGCGTGGGGTAGCTAATTCTATAAAATGCCCCAAATGCCAAGGGCAGTTTTCGTCGGCGAATCGGAGGCGCCCTCTAACCTCCTCCCCGGGTAGGTACGACGTATGTCTACGCCGTATTCTTGGTATCACCTGGAAGGATAAAGTGACAAACGTGGAGGTCCTGACTCGCACAGGCCTACCGAATATCTACACGCTGCTCAAACAACGTAGGTTACGCTAGCTTGGCCATGTACACCGTATGAAAGATGGCTGCGTACCAAAAGATATACTCTACGGACAACTGGCATATGGTAAAAGAACTAGGGGGCGCCCAAAACTTTGATTTGTAGATGTGTGTAAACGTGACATGAAGAATCTGAACATAAACCCTGCAGCATGGGAAGACATAGCTGCAGACCGCAATCTCTGGAAACACACTCTAAAGGTTCACCTCAAAGAAGAAGCAGACAGATTCATAGAGAAAGAGAATACACGACGAAAGAAAAGAACAGAAAAAAATAACATTTCTAGGGGCGCTGAAAAATCCATAGTCAACTATGACTGACGGAGGCTACTATATGAATCATAATCTATGGGTTATTTCCCTTTTCACTACTTCTAACTGGGAAACTTAATTTAAACTTAGAACAATATAAATTTCAAACACTTTCCTGGAACAAATGAAATTCGAAGTACAAGGCACTGCTGCAGTCAAATTTCCAAATGTAGAAAGGGATGTAACGTATTAGATTTTAAACATGACTTTTCCTATAACAGTTTTGCTGCAAGAATGAAATGTTTAGAAATTCAGTATGCTAAACATTCTTAAAAATGTGTTTCCACAAACATTCCTTTAAATGCCTTATTTAAATGTCACTGCATCCATCACTTTTCTAAAGTCTTGATTTGATCAAATTTTTTAAAAATATAGGTATGTGTAGCAGGCAAAAACAGAAGAAAAACTTGAAATTAGCATGTCCTACCTTGCGCGACCTGCAACAACAGTCTGAGCCCAAGGATGCATAATCTCATCAAAAGATCCCTTGTCAAAAAACCCAGACTGCCATTTATCATTGTCAACTGCAAATATAATTCTTTACTGTCAGTAATACCAACATTGATTATTGTTATCACAAAAATAAGAAACAATCACATCTAATAAAGATAATAATTTGTGATATAATGTACAATTTTTTTTTCTAAATAACATTTTAACACTCTGGTTACAAGATAGACTTCACCAAGTTTTTTTTAGTTTGAACAACAATATTATAATAATGAATTACTACATATTATCATTATTTTTTAAATTCTGATTCAAAGAAAAATAACGAAAGAATGTTTTCCCTAGCTACACACTAGAAACACTAAATAACTATTATTTAATTCACTGCTTCACATTACTTACTGAAAATCATCTTGCTTCAACAAATAGAAGGTAAACAAGGTAAAGGCATACAAAATCTAAAGTGGACTTAATTCAAGGAATGGACTATTCAGGCAAGAGACAGTAAAATTGTGTTCTATGGTAGCCAACCTAAAATCTTGGTACCAAGAAAAGCAGCATTAAAACCTTTTGGTACTTGAAAGTATTAAAACCTTATGATGAAATGTCGTTCATAAGTTGAACCAAAATATAAAACTCACCCGTTCGACCTGCCAACATATATCTTGGGTCATATGGTGCTCTGGTTGGGCAGAATTCAATAAGACGATCTATAGGATCCATGGGTTCAAGTACTGGCAAAAGTCCTCCTTTTTTCTGATAATGAGAAGACAAAATGTAGGTAAATAACAAATAATAAAAAACAGAATCAACATCATGTGCCGTACCGGTTGGCATAGGCGATCATGTCCTTCCACAATCTTCTATCCACAGTGCATTGTATTAGTTCTGTTGTTGACTGTTTCCCATGTCATGACTCAAGCTATCTAGCATTTTCTCTCTTTGTCGTCCACGATCTCTAATTCCATATATTTTGCCAGTTGCAACCAAGTATTCCAACTTTCCTTTTTTCATGATGTGCCCGAAAAATGTTGATTGTTTTTTTCTGATGTTTCTTAGGAGCTCCCTTTTTGTGTTGGCCTCTTTGAGAATTTCCTTGTTGGTCTTTTTAGCTGTCCAGGGAACTTTCAACTTTCTTCTGAGAAATCCCATCTCTGTGGCCTCTAATCGTTTTTTCATTTGTTTGTCTACTGTCCATGATTCGCTTCCATGGGTCAGAATTGGCTCTATATAGCACCAATGAACTCTTTCTCACTACTATTGACATATACTTGTTGCATAAGACGTTTTTCATTTTCTTAAATGCTATTTTCGCCTGAGCTATTCTTTATATTTCTTTGGTGCATCTTCCATCTGATTTAATTATTGTGCCCAAGTATTTGATGCATTGCACTTGTTTCAGATTTGTCCTGTTTATTTTCATGTTGCATGATAGTGATGATTGTTTCTTTGATATAACCATTACTTCTGTTTTCTTACTATAAAGAATGAGACCTTTTGAAACAGGGAATAAAAGAGGGTGTGTGAAACGGCGTGTAGCAGGGTGATAAGTGAAACAGAGTATAGATAAGAGTTGACTGAAACAGGCTATATTAGTAGGAAAATAGTAAACAGAAATGGGAGATAAGTAGAAGTGGTCAGGTGTGCGTGAGTTGGGTGAACTGTTTTGGGAGAAGGGGCTACTAAATAAGCGTGAATTGAGTGATGGTTACGTTATCTGCACGAAAGCTGATTATGAATCAGCGCAATCGACACAATGGGACACTGTTGGAGATTTGTTTGATTGTCAAACAGTAGACGACTTCAAGGAGGTCGTAGCGGGAAACTTGGGAAGCTTGTGGATAGCTTCTACGATGAATAATTGATTTTGTCGATCATGTTGATCGCACACATAACTGGAAACTTCGAGCAAGATTCCATAGAGACTTGGTAAGCTTATGAGTAGCTGTTACTATGAACAATTGATTATATCGATCATGTTGATCGCACACATAACTGGAAACTTCAAGCAAGGGTTCCTTAGAGACTTGGTGAGCTTATGAGTAGCTTCTACTATGAATAGAGACTTTTGTCGATCATGTTGATCGCACACATAACTGGAAACTTCGAGCAAGATTCCATAGAGACTTGGTAAGCTTATGAGTAACTGTTACTATGAATAGAGACTTTTGTCGATCATGTTGATCGCACACATAATTGGGAACTTCAAGCAAGAGTTCCTTAGAGACATGATAAGCTTATGAATAGCTTCTACTATGAATAATTAAATTTTGTCGATCATGGGGTTTACACATATTTGGGAACTCTACACGAGAGTTCCACAGAGTTGGGGCTGTATCGTCAGTCCACGAGGAATACACCTGAGGGTGGCAATATAGTTAACCATGGGAGGAAATCATTAATGTCAATATGTGTATTGTATAATTGTGTATTGTTTTGTATGATCTGGACATGCGCCTTGTTGATTAAAGATGTCTTTGTGTACAGTATGGACTTGTGTTAAGTTCATTAAAGCATCTTTATTGTTCCAACGGTCTAGCGAGTGAACGAACTGTGGGAAGTCGTGGAGAATTAGCAACGGCATAACGTGAAGTACAAACTATAGATCATGACGGTCCAAAGAGACTGGCATTGGCAGTGAGAACAAGTAGCAAATCATAAAGAGTGGCGAGCAAATCGTCATCAGCAATCCGGTCATTAGCAGCATCACGAGTCACAGCTCATCGTGCGGAAGCACCTGTGGTAAATGATGGCTCGTGGTGAAGAGGGATGATAAACAGGCTCAAGGTTGAAGAGCTGTCAGTCGATCGTTCATTGGTTGTCAATTATTGCAGTTGGTTTTCAGCGTTCAAGACGGGCATTCCATCGACATAAACATAAGCAAGTTAGTACTTCGCTGTTGTGTCGTGTGTTACACTGTTACACTTTCTTGTTGCTTTCTTTTACTAATAAATCTATCATTTCTTGTAGTTCATTTTCTCTCTCTGATATTAAGACACTGTCATCCGCATACCACAAATTGTTTATGTTGTGACTGTTGACTTCAATTCTTTTTATATCTACTATTGAACTCCTAATACTTTTACTGTAAAGTGAAAACAAATCCGGCGACAGAACATGGCCTTGTCTGACTCCTTGTTTTATATATTGGAACTCTCCTGTTTGGTAGCTAATAATGCTAAGAATAAACATATGCCCAACACAAATAAATAAACAAATATATAAAACATACATTTAAACGTGTATATATAAAATGTTAAATCATACAATTCTCTCCAAGAAAAACATCTAACACCAACAAGACTATCACTATCATGTGTTTATAGACTCCAAAAACATATATGACAGAGTTTGCCATGCACTCCTATGGACAATGCAATGAGGATGTACAACTTTGATACCAACATAGTTCACAGTATAAAACATCTCTAAGTACAAGAGCAGTACTTATCAACAGAAACCAAGAGGAATGGTTCAAAAACAACACTTGGAGTTCAACAAGGCTGTTTACTCTCTCCTACTCTTGTGCAACTTCTTCTTGAAAAGAATTATAACAGAAACTTTAGAAGACCATGTCAGTATTGCTGGCAGAACTATTTGTGAAAAAGCACAAAATAAAATGGTTTGGTCACCTATCTCAATCATCCGGCCTGGTAAAGACCCTGAAAGAGCTAAGAAAGGTGGAAGAAGAGAAGTAGAGAGAAAGAGAAGAGAAGATAACATCAAAGAATTGACTGGCCACGAATTTGCAGAGTCCCAAAGACTGACTGAAGGTAGCAGAGATACATGGAGAAGGTTGATAAAGTCTGTCAGCAGTATCCCAACAACCTTCAAGGTTATAGGATGAAGATGTAGATTGCACTACAACTGCTTGATGGCACGATCAGTTCTTCTAATACAATACTTGTTAAGTATCGAATATGCAATAACCGACTTTGGCGAGGTATATATGTCACTTTACCTGCATTTGGCCTAGAAGTTGTTTGAGGTAGATTTGCGACACACATCATTAAAGGGTTAAAATATGCTTTAGTAAAATATTTAATCTCAAAGTAAAATAAAAATGATGTTTCAATTTCTTTTATCTGATAACAAATTAATCAGCTTGAAGATTAATCTTTAATCTTGAAAAATATAACAGACCATCTGCTTCAGAATAAACTGTGTAGACTAAAAGCCACCTTGACGAAGAATATTAAGCTACGATAATAACAATTATAAACTATAATTAATATTTGGGAATACCCACCTTGCTTCCAGATAGTAGTTAGAGTGCTGGAGAAAGGTTATTTTTTGTATAAATGCATTATTATTTTCCTCAACTATTACTGTAGTTAATATAGAACTGGATGGATAAATTTTAGACATTTCACAACGGTCATTCTCACCAATGGCATATAAGACAACCAACGCAGAATTTTGAAAACTCCCTCAAAGTCATCAGGCACCACAGCATGAGACACACCATTGTTGTACATGATCTGTATACCACCAAGCTGGCTGTTACTTGTGTACACTTCTCGTCCCAAAACCTATTTTTGACAGAGCACCAGAAACAAAACTAAATGCTTTATAATAAATAAACTTTATGTGTGTGGTTGGAAATATCAACAAATGAACATAGTCTTTCAACTCTGTAATGGACCTGTCATAAATGGTAATCCAGTTTTTCATATTTCAAATATTCAAAATGTCAATGATATAATTAATAATGAATAACCTAAACAGCGTAAAAGAACAAAATAAGCACTTCATAACATTAAATTTTAATATTTTACCTTATTGAGTGCTCCAGCACCTGTGAGGATTATGAATGAGTTCTCTACTTGAATGACACGCTGACCAAGACGGACTAAATATGCTCCTATGCCAATTGCTCTGCATGATACCTAGTGACAATAAATTATTGCTGCAACTTAGATGAGAGTTCTCTTTAACAGCAAAACAGGTGAAAACTTTTTAAAACAGTTCAGAGAAAAATGTTGAAATTAGTCAAATAAAATAATAACAATTAATAATCATAAAATAATAATAACATTTGTACAAATCTTTTTTAGAAAAATCTTTGTTAGTCTTCAGTGAAATACATTCTTACATCTTTCCTGTGTACTTCATCATGTCAATCTTCTGGGTGAGCTTCTCAATCACATTAAGGGAGTCAATTACTGTATCTTTGCCTTTCTTGCCAATGCTCTCAGTATCTCTTGAGGTCAGCCTCTTGAACTTTCCTGTTGTCCCACTTGAAGGCTGCTTTGTTATTCTCTGGTTATTTGTCATCACATTCACTAGCTTCTCTTCCTCATTATTGATGAAACTTTTGGCTATATTGCAATTTCTTTTATTTCTGCAATATCCTTTAATTCTTTTAAAAGTAAACAAAGTATTTTTCAGTGTAACCAAACCACCAGAAATCTGTTTAATTCCATTTTTGCTGAAGATTGTTTTTAAATTTACACAGAACTGTGAACATCAGGTGTCACTATCAATAATTTAAACCATTCATGGTAACATATATAAAATACACAATGCATTAAAAACATCATCGGGAGCCGTAATAGCTCAGTGGTTTGTGAACTGGACTGCTAAGGACAAGTGGTCGGGTTTGATCCTAATCATTGGCTTCCAGATTCACCCAGCCTTAAGTGGGTGCCAGATTTTTTCTGGGAAAGAAAAGAGGGATGGGCATAACACTGACCACATTACCCCAAAAATCATGTGCCGAAGGTCTATAAAAATTATGGTCACTAACACCTTATTCCCTATAGGCCACTGGCATGACAGGGCACTTTACTTTTTATTATTTATAACATCATCAGGTGCTGTTGATGATCATGTTCCTTCACATATCTGTTTCCTGTCAATTTGAATAGTTCTGCTCTTGATCACTTCCTAATCCAAAGTGCTGTCTTGCATATTAAGCCTTTATTCCTGTCAGTTCTTAGACTGCTTTTCTCAAATGCACTTCAAAAATAATCTTGTACTGGGTTTATTGAAGACACCTTCAAAACTCTCCATAATTTTCTAAACATTCTTTGAAAGAACCACACTTCTCTCTATGATGATTCTGCCTGTTTATTAATTGTCCTTAACTCACTTTTGTAAAACTGGACAGGATCAATTTATCACTGAAGAAATCATTTTTCTTACTTCCAAAGGCTTGTTGAAAACATCTAATTTAGTTAAATGCTGACTATGCCTAGAGATATTTTACAATTAATTACAAAACATATAAGTATATAATATATAATGATCAACAGGTTTAAGTTTATTTGTTAAAAATAAAAAAAAAAGACATTTGTCCATACCAGATTTATTGTGATAACTTCATTGTAAGCTTGGGAGGTTTCACCAGCAATCATGCCTGCCATGCGCAGAGATTCAACACCAATACCATCTTCCTTACCTGAAAGGGAAAAGGGCACACATAGAAAATCCATTAAATAGAAACTATTCATTTAAAAAAAAAAAAAAGAAATTACTAAGGAAATATCTCATTATGCAATCAAATTAAATACACTTCAACACAAATTGTATACCAATAATATCTGTGATCTTGTAACGAGATTCTCCCTCATCTTCTATGAGTTCTGCTCTGACAGAGTTGACAGTTGCTACCTTCTTGAAGTCATCTGGGCGTAGATACAAATACTTGAAGCCCTGGTGTAAATGCAGACATTAATGACTGTTACTTCTTAGCTAAAATAAAGCCTCCAAAAATATGTATAGAACTAAACTCAAGTATAAACAAACATACAAGATTGTGACGGGAAATTTTTCATCAAAATTGGGAGAAAGGGCAAAAGTTAAAAAAAAGGTACAATTTCTGAAAACCAAATGAAATTATACAACAGATACATTACAGTCCTGGACATTATAATATTACAATATAATTATGAAAAAAAGTGTGCTTAAACAGAACGAAATGAGTTATTTGATTAGTTTAGAAAACTAAAGTCGGAAGTTGATGTAGCAAAAGACAGAACTGTTAGGGAAACTTAGGACAATAGAAATAAAATAATGCAAGAACACACAAAATGTCAGAGTTAACAAAGAACATTGAATAATGACATATAAGTTAAATGACATTCTTTTAAGTGGGTCCAATATGGCCACATATAATAAAAGTCCCTATTGCTCCTCACAAAGCAAATACTCATAACTAACCTTTTCTGGGTCTTGTGGGTCCTCCCAAGCAACACGGAAAAGATGTTTGAGTTCTTCTGCCATACCAATTCTGGCACCACTGTTGGCTGAAATGTAAACTCTTGGAATTCCCAATTTCCTAGACAACTCTGATGCTTTCTGTTTGGAAAATGAAAAGTAATCTTTGAAATATGTGAAGCAATATGATATATTGCTATATATATATATATAGGGAACTGGACTATAAAGGACAGGAGGTTGGGTTTGATCCTGATCGACGGTTTCCGGGTTCTCCCAGCCTTAAATGGGCACCGGATTTTTTTCTGGGAAAGTAAAGTGGCACGGACGTAATACCGACCACATTGCCCCAAAAATCAAGTGCCAGAGGTCTTTATGGTCACTAACACCATATTCCCTATATGCTACTTGGTATGACGGGGCTGTTTACTTTATATTTATATATATATGGCCCTTTTCGTCTTGTCAGACGGTCTAGTGGCTATTGTATTTTTTTTGTTTTGTTTTGAGGTTTTGTTTTTGTCGAACAGCTTCTTTCGTGGCTAATTCTACCAGTGTTTGACAAACATTGGTCACAGAATGAACAAGTCAGGCACACTGATCCACAGGGTTTTCCAACCTTTTTCATGAATCTTTTCTCTTCTAAGTTTTGCCTTAGCACAGTCTCAAATTATGTTATACCATTCCTTATACATGCTCTCCATGATGTGCGATCACTTGCCAAATGTTCATAGTCATTTTCACAGATGGAAAAGTTATTCAGAGATGATTTACAAATATCTCTATATCATAGTTTAGGTATGCCGATTTGTCTTTTTCCGTGTGTTAGTTCACCATATAGTATTTGCTTGGGGATGTGTTTTTCTTCCATTCGCTGGACGTGCCCCAGTTATCTTAGTCTTCGACATCTGAGCATCAACATGATTGTTGGGGTCTTAGCACGTTGCAGAATAGTTAAGTTGGTTATTTTGTCCTGGCATGTGATGTGCATTATTCTGCGGAGACATCGCATGTGGAAGACATTTAGTCTTTTAAAAGACTAAGATATTTGATCCACCAATGATTATATATATATATAATCATTGGTAGATCAAATATCTTAAAGAAAAATAAATACTGGTAACATTACTGCAAACAATTATACAGTGCACACCACTCGAAGGTAGCCTACAATGTTATCAGTATACTTTTGGTAATATTTGGAGGATTGTGTTGACATTTTAACATTACACTCTGTAGACCATGGGAAAGAAAATACAGCTAAACTTTATATACACTGGAGGATTTATGGGAAAAAAAAGTCATCTACGGCGTCCAGGCAATGTCTCTTCAGGTTCTGGTTGCCACCTTTAGAAATATGGAGAACCATGTTTAAACGAGTTTGGATGTCCAAGGAGCCCACTTCTAGCAAATAATGTGATTATCCACCATTTCTCATATACACATTTTAAGACATTTCAATGTCATTTAATTTGTATCTGTCTACTTAATTAACAAATATAAACTGACCTCTTTCGAAGCAACATTGGAGTGAGACATGCTGTATAAGTATTCAGAACACCAATGTGTGTGTGTAAATATATATGTATATATAAAACAACAGAAACTACTGAAAAGAAAGGCAGTTTATGCAATTAAGTCAGTCATCAGGATCACTGATAGGTTTTTTACATCACTGAAAAATGTGTTGATAGTTATATAAAAAATAATATGGACTCTATACCATATTCACCATACATTACAAAAATGTAATTGGTTTTACATTAGAGTCAGTGCTGGTCCCAGAAACAGTTTATGCGATCTGAGCATGGGAATGACAACTGGAGAGGGAGAGGCTGTTGCAGCATCCAGTCATGTAGGTCTAACTACTGATTAGAGAGACCTGTATAAAACATTTGACAACCATATTTTATCAACATAACACACATTAACTATTGAGTGGTAGAGCAAAAGTGTTGTTCTGGACATTTGAAGTAGCAGTCAAAAGTCAAGGTTGATTCAGGTACAGAGATAATATGTCAGATAAAAATGCATACATATATTTTATCTTAAAGCTATAAACTTAAACACAACTCAATGAAAATGGTGAAAAGAAAGAAGAAACCACCAGTTCATATACATCACATGTTCTTGTTAAAATATGCAAGACTTCTAAATAAAGAACCAATATTACTTTCAGCTCAAAACTGTCTGTCTTATCAACACTTTATACATTTCAATTATTACAGAAAAACACTATTCGCTTCTGAGTTGTGTCTAACACTTCTGTTTAGTTCAATCATCACATCAAAGCAATCTATATTTTACCTTGTCTCCTGCCCTTTATGATTCACTCTGTGATTGATTTTCCAAACTACCTCATGATATCAACAGTCCTTTGTCTGCCTCTACTTCCATTACCTTTATTATTTCCTTTTCAGTTGACTTTTGAGCAAGTATGCTATGCTCTTGACATAATCAAAATATTGCTTTTATTGTTTGAATTGTGTTTAGAAGCTCTTTCCTCATTAGCAACTGCTTTAAAATGTCATCATTTGTTGACTCCACCCACTCAGCTTATCACATTAACTAAAATAGTAATAACCTTAAACAGCATGTCCTCTGATGGCCCAAATGATCCTATCTTGAACGTCATATCATTCGCAATGAGAATAATGTCTCTCCCTGTGGGAAACTCTGGTGTCTTGAGGGTCACTTTCCAAGCAACCATTCCAATCTGAAATAAAACAATAAAATATGAATGTGTTGGACCTATTTCATCAATGCAACTTACAATGTCAGTTGTGGAAAGTACAAGATAAGAAATTCATAAGTGATTTTTTATTCCAAATGTGTAAGGTAAAGGTTCCCTGCAGGCCTTGCGAGGAGTATGGGCAATATGGTGTTAGTGATCATATCTCCATGACCACTAGACTATTTTTGGGTGATATGGCCGGTATCACACCAGGTCACCTTTACTCTCCAGAAAAATATCTGGTACAAATTTTTTTAGGCTGGGTGAACCCTGGAGTCTTGTTAGTTCAAAAAAAAATTCACCACTTCTGGCAAACAAACCTGGACACTTCTGATCAGGAAGTGAGCACACTAACCACTCAGCCACCAAAGCTCCATTCCAACTATGTGCATTTACAAAATAAATGCAAAGTTACAAGTAATTCACATGTTCTTTTCTGTAGTTTAGCACAAGCAGAAGAATTCTATGAGTTCATTTTTCTTTAAATAATCAAGTTAAGATGATACCATTGTTTTTCTTTACACAAGTCACTAATTCTGATTTTAAAAAACTGACTAATAAATTACTAATTTCTATTGTTTTTTTTTCTAATATGCAAAGGTATTTGTTCATGTATGCAGGACATGACCTTAGTTCTTGGACATTTTCAGTTAGTTCTTCACATCATGATTAATTATAAATATCACAACACATTATACAAACTCTGAAGTGGGGGACTGGTTACTGGTTGGTCTCGAGGCAAGAAGCTGGACTCGAAACAAGAGAGGTTGTGGGTTCAAATCCCGGCTGCACCGGAATGGGATTTTTATTTATGATTGCTCTCTGCGGTAACCACACCTGGTCTCAGCAGCGTGGCCCAACTTGAAATGTCAATTACTCTTGGACGGAAAAAAATATGAGTACCTTCGAAGATGGAGTTATCTGCCTGTGCGGCTGCCAGGGAAAAACGGATTAACACACAAAATTCAGTTCCTAGTCTCTAGGGACTTCGTCAGCGGTAAAAGCTGGCCAAAAAAAACAAAAACTCTGAAGTGCTGGCAAGGAACACTTGGATAATTTCATAAATTATTTTGATATAATTTCAATGATGGTAAATATGTTGCTTTGAAAATATGGCCCAGATAGTAGCATACAGCCTGCCCTTTCTTACACATGATAACCAATGCTTTTATGTACCTGACTTGAATATATCATCATCATCGAGTGCCGTCTCCGCAACGAAGGTTGGCTACCATGGAGCGCCGTTCCACTCTGTCTCTTGCTTTGATGGTGCAGATTGCCATAGGCTGACTTGTCCATCTTTTGATGTTACTCGTCCATGTTAGTCTTGGTCTGCCTCTGCCTCTTTTACCTCATATTTTCCCTTCTAATATTACTTTTATTAGACTGTTGTGTCTTTTAACATGACCAAAAAATTTCATTTGTCTTGCTCTAATTGTGTTTAGTAGTTCTTTTTTCAGTAGTTGTTTTAAAACTTCTACTCTCTTTTGACAATAGAAACAAGAAAAAGAGTTCTTAAATGTTATGTAAAGCCAGACTTAACATATGGATGCGAATCATGGACAATAGGACAACAGACAAGAAAATCACTGGAGTCTGTAAAAATGTGGTTTTATAGAAGAATGTTGAGAGTACCATGGACAGCTAAGAAGAGTAATGAAGATGTTCTGAGAGAGGTCAAAGCAAAAAGAGAGCTAATTTCCAATATTAGGAAGAAACAATCATCATTTTTTGGCCATGTAATGAGAAGAAAACTGGAATATATTGTAACAACTGGAAAAATTGAGGGACGAAGAGATAAAGGGAAGCAAAGAGAAAAAATAACAGACAGCTTAAGAGAATGGCTTGGCAGAAGGTCAACAAAAGAAATGATAAATAGCTGCCGAGATCGAAAGTTGTGGAGAGACATAATCACCTACGCCAGTAGGCCTGGTACTTGATGATGGTGATAGGACTAGGAACTCAATCTCACCTACTTTGGTACAAAGTTTACACCTTTAGGATAGAAGGCAAGTGAGCATCTGCAACTCAACACTAGAGCAAAACTACACCTCCTTTCAATCTAGATAAGAGTTTACATTTTGGTTTACTAGACTTCTTCCAAAGTTAAATATTTTGTTACCAACATTTGTTCCCTAAATGTGTGTATTATTATTTTTAAAAAGTGTTGTTTTATTGATGCAAACTTTATATTTGATAACAGGGAAAGAGATGGGGACAAGCCAGCACTTACTTCATTCTCTCCTGGCAATCTGTTCATAGTGCACAAGTGGTTGTGACTGTCAAGAACAAGCTCAGTACAAGACACAATGTCAGGAGGCATCTGTTTTGTTTCTGATGTCTCTTTTAAATGATTCTCCCACATTTTCAACAGAGCCTAGAGTTGAACAAAACAGTGATGGTGAAACACAATTACAGACAAATAATATCAATTACTGTGTAACAATATCCATGACATGCAAAATGCAGACAGTACAGCACTAAAATACATATGGGCTTCTTATTCAGCCATTGAGTGGGTATTGATGTATTGTGTCACTAGTTTGTGGCAAACCACAATATCTGCACCTTTTGACTCTATAGATCCATCTTCGATATTGGTAGATTTTTAACTGCTTAACAATTTTGCCTAGACAGCAGCCATTTTGACCTACTCCTTTTCAGCTTTTAACAGCAAAGGTTCTTTAACAAGTACAAAGTGCATAGAAATCGAATCTCACTATGAGGATTGAAACTTGAGTTAAAAGAAATAACAATTAAAAATAATGTTAATTACACATAACACAAAAAAGTCATTATTTTAGTGAAACAATACTAAAATCAATTCTGAAAAAAGGATATAACTGTGTACAACAATCAATAATATTATTTTTTGTATTACCAGATAAGTAATTAATTAAGAAAAAGAGGGAAAATATGGAGGAAAAGAAATAGTATAATGCAAGGAACTCTAATTTTTTGTGTCCAGTGGTAAGAAAAAACATCAATTTCATTTTACACAGTAAGATAATTTGTATGAAAACAAGTAACATCAATTTTAAATAAAGAAAATAGAAAAATAATTGGGAGAAAACTAAACAGTTTAATGTTTAGATAATGGTAGTATGCACTGTAGTAATAGTTTCAGATAAAGTAATTACAATTATTACCCATTTGTAACCAATGACAGAGGGAGAAGCCAAATTTGTAAGATTATTAAAGTAAAAGGGAAATAACCCAAGTGATTGTTCAAGGGAAAGAGTATAAAATTTAGCTGTATTTTCAGGTGAAACTTTTTCTTTTCTTTTTTTAAATACCACAAAGTTTCAGTGCAGTGAAAGGTACGATATTCATGTTAATTTTTTTTAATCAACATGTTAATTAGACAGTTTTACCCTCCTGTCTTATAATTTGGAGCATAACCTGATGATGAAAATTTAGTGATCAATACCTGTCTGAACATCTCTGGGAAATCATAAACGTAAGTAGTTCCTGAGGATTGTGCTTGATATCGCTTGAGCTGCAGATGATCCTTTGTCAAGTAAGGTGTGCTAATCAACAGCCCATGAAGAGGTCCTTGTTTCTCACCATATGCCTCAAACATGATCTGTGTGTACAGCCATAAGTACATACAATTAAATTAATTCACATCAACAATTTTAATAACATTGTGGAGCATTATTAATATTGAGAGAGAAAAAACATAGAACTTGTTATACAAACAAAAAACACAATAATGCACTTAGAGCATGCAATAGAAATAGAAAAGACAAAAGGGAAATAAGTGATAAACAATGGACAAAGAGAACTTGCTTCCTTAGGAGACTAAATAAAGCAATAACAGTTATGGATAAGAAGTTCTATATCACTCCCTGTAACCATGGAATCTGTATTCAATGCAAGAGACCCCATCAATATAAAGTGTACAACTGAACGTGAAGTACTGACATTTCAACTATATATTATGTAACTATATAACTTGCACTATAACTATTCAAAGAGAACATCCGGAGGCTGATGAGTAATAATTATAAACATCAGCAGAAGCATTAGAAAAAATTAACCTTTGAAAGAATTAATAAGGCAGCATGGAATGTAAGCCTTAGGACTGCAGTGTCACTAAAATATGCAAACTTGGTGCATTTTTTGTGTGTGGGTATTTATGATAAAAAATCATCTACTTTTATTTCTTAATTAATACTTGATTTTCATGGAAAATGAAATTTTTCAATTTTAAAAATACCTTTTATACTCTCACGCAATAGTGTTTTTTTTTTTTCAGAGAAAAATTGTGAATTTGTAAACAGCAGGAAAAAAAAATAAATGCACACAAAACATTGACAACCCATGTTTCAAAGTTTAAGAAATTTTCTGGCTCAAATATTTTTTTTTTTATTTTTACAAAAATTTTTTTTTTGCAAATCATAAATTACGGTTTGACAGTTTAAAGCCATGTTTGGGGTCTAGATAATGCTTTATGAACATTGCACATTCACAAGCCCAATTTATCATGTGTTAGAATTTGTAATTGGACAGCTTGCTAATGAGAATACATCATTTGTTCATTTTGCATTGCATTTCAAACTTTCACACTATGAAGGGATATTTTAAAATATGAATCACTTGATATTCTGAGGCAAAGGTGCCTGACAGCAACAGAGCTGGAAGCTGTCAGCAACCCACAGCTGATGGTTTGTGCCAGGATCTGTGAACCAGAACCATCCAGGCTATGCTCCACCTCTCTGTGGTGCCTTCAAAAACATACTCTCTGTCTAGTCTGGCAAGTAGAGATCGAAGAGGGATGCCAACCCAATACTTAAAAATGTTGTGCTGAAGTCTGATGTGTTGGGCTGAAAGGCGCAAATGTCACAGTTACACTGCAAACTACAACATAACGCAGACAAGTCCACTTTTAGTCCTTTTAAGTCAGATGATGAAGAGGTATATTCCTTTAGTCATCGGGCGAACGCAAGCTAGCAACTTGAACATAGTCATATATTTTAAACTTTCAACCTTTTTTAGCAGTTTTTGTTATACATGATTTCTGTAGAAAGTATTTAACTGAAATTACCATTTTTATTCTCACAAAATATGGTAAATTTGAACTCTGGTTAGTTACACACAAACCTATGGAGTGACATTTCTTTCCTTTCAGTATAAAGTATTTTGTATTCAGAAGGTTATGTTACTAATAACTTTATCACTCATAATTTGGATCATGCTAATGAAACAAAAACACAAAATCAGCCTGCTGTGTTTCCAGCTAATTTGTTCTATAGTTTTGAACTTCCTAATTTGCTAATATGTTCTATAGTTTGAAACTTGCGATTGGTGCGGTGGACCAAGATGGCCACCTAGTTCAGATCAGGTTTGGGAGCTGGTGGTATTTTTGCTTCAGTGTTTTAAAATGATTCTTTTGAGTCTGGGCTTCCTTTTGTGGATTTGGCATGAGGTGTACAGAGGCTGTGCTGTCTGCAACAACCATTAGCGACCTGGAATAATGAGCTGTGTGCCTTTTTTCAGAACACAACACGTTCACTAGAGTGACCAGGATGAATACTTTGTTGGTTGCTGGAATAGGGGCTAAGGAGATATGGGAATCCCACCTGCAGTGATGCCAATCCGTTCTAAAGTGTAAAATTTGCTGAACTGCAATATAATAACAACTAAATCTCTTTGTTACAACAAAATGTCTAACCAACCTGTCCTGTTCTTGCATCAGTAACCTCTCTGTACAAACTGATGTCCAGATAATATCCACTCTCATTTGTGATGAACACCCTTATAGGGAAACTGGTCCCACCACTTTGATTACTTATCCTGTAGGAAAACATCATTCTTCAGTCAAACAAAATTGGATAGCAACAATAACTAGTTTTGTGCAACATTTGTCAAGTGATCTCTGCTTGAAGTCTTAAACAAAATAAAATTGTCCATGTCCTTGTTTTCAGAAGAAGGCAGCCTGAAAACTGAAACTTCAATATTTTGATTTTGTTCTTTTTTTGTAAAGCTGTCGCATACATTGTAGAAGTGTCTGTAACATGCCACTACTTGCTCCATGCTACCAGCTTTGCCACAGCACTGCAATTACTTGCCTGTTCTCTCCCCTTACAAATAAAACACTTCTGTCAACTCTAATAATAAAATCAATAATAATAAGAAGAACAGGCTATTTATCTCAAAAGATAAACCAATGTGTCATAGCAGATCACTCAAGAGAAAACAAGACAAAGAGATCTGGCAAAGTATATGGAGGTTCTGTGTTGTCCAGGCCTGAGAATTTCCCTTTCAGTCTAGTTGGTTCATTTCAAAGGACCACAAATGTGCTACATTTGGTACTACTGACTGAAAGAGATGCCATCTCCAACCTGAAACAGTGAACAGTCTTAAAACTCCATTCTTAATTTTCTAGTTGGAGTTTATTCTCCTAGCTTTTGTCTCTTTCAAGACCCTCACAAGGCACAAGTGGGACCAAATACAGGTTGTTCTACACTTACCTCTCTACAGCAGTAGTAGGTTCATTATTGCCAATCAGAACCCGTCATAATAGATTCACTAAAGAAATATGTAGTATCTATTTGCTTTCTATGCTTTAAATCTAGATTATAACATTTATCTGTGAGTCACGTTTTAACGTCAAAATAACGAACAGTAATTGTTATATTTGGAAAATAGTATTTTCTTTGAACTTTTGCTACAAAGCTTTGTGTTTACCCAAGAAGAGACATGGGAATCAGATGCAGTAAACATTTCCTGGCTTAGGTTCGATTTATGGCCTGAAATTTGACGCACTGCGATGTGGCTACCAGAAGTGTTATGTTGTATATTCATTCATGTGTCGGCCATCAGTTCGTCACTCCAGCTGTATGTTCGGCTTCCTCTTACTGTCATGCATTGCCTATTCTATGTTACAAAAGTAAGTTTGATGTCTCGCCAGCAACCAAAGAGATTTCCCTTGTCATAAGGAAAAAAAAATAAATAATTTTTTTTTTAATTGGCCAAATTTATAATTTAAAAAAAACAGCCCCATTCTTATGAAAGCTTCGTACTTTTATGAAGCACACGTTGGTAAAAAAAATAATCCAACATCAACAGAAACAAAGCTATCAATTAAAAACACTCAGAGGTCACCTGAAGCAATAACTGGGTAGGTATAGTGGAGGGGTGAAATGGCTGTCTGCTGCAAACTGTTGAATTTCAAGAAGTTGTATTTTGAGTTCGTAATTTTTATGAAGGTATCGTAATCTCAGGTTAATACAATGCATAATTCTTAATGAAAGGAAGAGTATAGAATCATAACAGAAATGAAAATGCCTGTCATATATATTCTCATTTGTATATAGGATATATAATATAATTATACTAGTAATAACCAAGCAATGAATAACAAAGTTGAGCTGATAAAGCAGGTTGTGTGGTGATTTTTTTTTGTGGGTTCACAACTAGGATATGCAAAGCTAACTGTGAAACTTCCAACTTTTCTCAAGCTGTTCTAACAAAACTTCTGCACTAAACATTCAATGGGGACCTTGGTAGTCTAGTTGGGAAAACCACCCGACTGGGCTACAGACATTCTGACAACCCATGTACGATTCCCACTGAAAGCAATGTGAGTTGTACTCGAGGTTAGAAAAAAATACCCCCACGGTCGACTCAGCCATTGGCAGAAATGGCTACCAGGGTAGTACTCTGAGAAAGTGAGGAATGACGCCTCACATCATGAGTTATGATGCTTGAGGCGACACTATCCAAAAGTCCCCGAACACTTCTGGATAGGTGGCCGAGCACATATGGTTGAAAACATGTGTGCTAAAACGCTGATTCAAGTCGGCACCTTCAAGGCACACCAAGCCTTTGATAAATATTGTGAGAACACGAGACTAAAGGGCCAATCATGGAAAAGATGGATAAATATGGTGTTCGAAACACTAGGAAACCTAACAGCAGCAGAGGCTGAAGACTGGAGAGCAAAAGAATGTAAACTATCTCACCTTGACACTGAAAGGCAAATGAGGAAGGAAAGAGGAAGAAGAATTATAGTAACAAAATATAAATTTTTTTTAAAATAATATCTTCACTGAAAGAGTAATTTAACAAATATTGTATGCCACCTAGTGAAACACCTAGGCCTTTGACAATGAGATAATAAAGAAAGGAAAAAAATAACAGGGAATTAACCGAATAGAAGAATAACCCTTATATGAAAACTTGTAACATATTTATGAAGACACATTATACAATTTATATTGCACTGGAGAAATGCAGAAAGAAGCACAGTTTATTTACCTGAATGTGAATTTCAGTTCAGCATTAAGTACCCGCAATTTCCACAGACGAGATCCATAACGCATAATCATACTCCTCACTGTTTCAACCAGCTGTGGTTAACAAAAATAAATTATTAAAATTCAGTAAATGTCTTATACTGTTAACAAAAATAAATTATTAAAATTCAGTAAATGTCTTATACTGTTAACAAAAATAAATTATCAAAATTCAGAAAAATGTCTTATACTGTTAACAAAAATAAATTATTAAAATTTAGTAAATGTCTTATACTGTTAACAAAAATAAATTATTAAAATTCAGTAAATGTCTTATACTGTTAACAAAAATAAATTATTAAAATTTAGTAAATGTCTTATACTGTTAACAAAAATAAATTATTAAAATTCAGAAAAATGTCTTATACTGTTAACAAAAATAAATTATTAAAATTTAGTAAATGTCTTATACTGTTAACAAAAATAAATTATTAAAATTCAGTAAATGTCTTATACTGTTAACAAAAATAAATTATAAAAATTCAGTAAATATCTTATACTGTTAACAAAAAACAATACATTCTTGCTCATATGTTTTTTTTTTTTTTTTTTTTATATCTTATAAACTTAGGCATTCTAAATATTAATGCAACTGCTGTGTGTCAGATGCACAGTAGAAAAGTATGGAAACAGCCTGAGAGATAGAATCAGAAATGAAGCATTACAAAAAAGACTAGAAACAGAACCAGCTATTGAATACATAAAGTGACAACAGATCAAGTGGTTAGGGCATGTGATAAAACACAAAGAACTAAATCTAACACAAGTCACCAACAAATGATACGAGAACACCTGACCAAGAGAAAGATGGATAAACCGAATACTTGAAACACATGGAGCAGAAAGGGAAGAGCAAGACACCGTGAACCATTGGGTTATTATTATTGGGTTATTTGCGGGTCATCATCAATGCACTCCGAACATGTCCATAGGTGCTCAGATCCCCTCCTCAGCAATTCCCTCAGTGTCCAGCGACTGACGACTCCAGTTCTATGTTGGTTGGTAAGTCTTCTTACACGCCCACTAAGTTTCTCATTTCTGGCTGTGCCCATCTTAACTCCCATCTCTTTCATCCGAAGAAGTGACGTGGATCTGTGTTTGTCAAAGTCATGTGCTCTTCCCACATCTCGGAGGGCATTGATGATGTCCGCCCAATCCATTGGTTGCCCGTCCTCAACGACAGAGAACCTGTCCGCTCTTTCATTTCCCCGTACTCCCGCATGTCCAGGGACATAGACAAATGTGACCTTACGTATTTTGGATTTCTGCAACGACTCTACCCATTTCATGCGTACAGAGCCCGCCTCCACTTTTTTTATTATGCTCATCGAATCACTCAGTATACATGCGTGGGTGCAGTCTTGTGACTCTAACCATTTGAATGCCTTGGTCACTGCCATCGCCTCCATTGTCATGCTACTCGTGGTCATGACGTATGCGCCACTGTCTTCCTTGACTATTCTGCCTGTCGAGCGTGCTTTAAATGCCCATGCACTTCTTTGGTGGCGTCTTACAGATCCGTCTGTATATATGACTGCATCTTTATCATCGGTGTTATAGCAGATGAGACCGTTGACCTCAGCATTAACCACGACTGGGTTCTATTCCCTACTTTTCCTGTTGAGTGTGACAATACACGAGAAAGTGAACCATATCTCCCCTCAAAGCCGAAAGGCAAATTAAGGAAGGGAGAGAGGGAAGGAGAGATAGACAGAGGAAGGAAGAGAGAAAAAGAAAGAAAGAAAGAAAGAAGAAGAAAAAAAGAAAGAAAGAAAGAAAGAAAGAAAGAAAGAAATAAAGAAAGAAAGAACTAAATGTATTCAGCTTTATTTTTTTCAGAAACTTACAATAATGTCTGATACTGCTTGTCTAGAAGAAGTTCTAAGGACCTCATACATATAATGCAAATTAGGGTTTAAAGACAGATGTACGTTAACTTGTAGGGTCTTGCCTGTTAAACATCTGACTTCTTTCTTCACACCCTGAAAAGAATATTGTTTTTACCTCCCCATCAAACACCCTCTGTATCCTCATTCTTGTAGGAGTAATTTCAGTTTCCTGTCCCTGATGAAGTGCTCATTAGTACAAACAGTTGCCTTTACTCAAATACCCAAATATCAAAATAGCAACAAGAAACAAATGATACCTAGTAGTATAATTCACTATCACATTTTTATCAATATATAACATGACCCATTACTTTCTAGGTGGAAGAAAGATCACAACAGTGATCTGAGATACATCAACAATTACATTAACAAAAAATATCAGCTACAAAATGTTTGTGGGTTTGAGTTGTTCAGATCTTAGTTTAGGAAATGTTAGCCAATTATTGCCTGTATTGTGATCCAACGAGCTTGATGAAATAGCAATTAATCATTTAAATATAGTTGTATATTAATAGAAATACACGCTATCCAACCATTTCACAGCATATATTTCCATAATTTTGGAGTTACCTCTGAAAGTTTTTAGAGTTGAAATTAAATACTTTTATCTGTTTGAATTACCACAACACAAGGTTCAGAAAAATGCTAACACAAAATTGTAGGCACAATGAATGTTTGTGCAAACTGTGACTACATTAGGCATAATGAGGGAACAAAATGTTCTAAGGATGTTTATACATTGAGCTAGGAGCCCATAACACACATTAAAAAAAATAATTGATGTAACTTGAAACCATGCATGATTTACATTTACAGAACTTTAAATAATGCTTAAATTGGGCTTGAGGTCAATCATGAAAAGACTAAAGTCATGAAAAGTTTAATTCCAACAAGTGACAAAATATACATGGAAAACAAACCAGTAGAAGAGATCGATCACTTCATCTATCTTGGAAGTCACATTGATCGAGAAGGGGATACGAGCAAAGAAATTAGAATCAGACTGGCTAAAGCAGCAATGTCTTTCAGAAGCCTTGAAAAGTTGTGGAAATCAAAACTCATTAGCACAAACACAAAACTTAGGCTATTCAAATCAAATGTACTATCAACCCTTACGTATGCGTGTGAAAGCTGGAAAACAACAAGAGATATAGAAACAAAGTTGAACGCATTCGAAAATAAATGTCTAAGGAAAATACTTGGTATAGAATGGAACGAATTCAAAACAAACGAGGAAATTAGAGAAATCGCCAATCAACCACTAATATCTTCAGTAATAAAGAAAAGACGATGGTCATACGTTGGACATGTGATGAGAAGAGATAATAATCGAATAGCAAAGCAAGCCCTCATATGGGAAACAACAGGTAAAAGAAAAAGAGGAAGACCCAGGGAGACACTGAGAAGAACATTGATGAGAGAGGCAAGAGCAGCAGGAATCGGCTCCCTCAATGAGATAGAACTGCTTGCACAGAACAGAGACAGATGGCGAGATTTGATAAAATATCTTTAAAAGAAAACTGCTAGAACAAAAATTCATATAGGAGAAGGTGTATCTTGGTCTACGCCCTATGGGCCGGTTACGGCTCGAAAGGTCAATAGAATAGAATAGAAATAATGCTTAAGGATTGAAACAATGAATAGAAGCAGTCCATTACTGAGGATGTGTTCTGGTAAAACAAACAAAATTTTCTGAAATTCTTTTACAACAGACAATTTACCTTGCCAGGCTCCGACAAAGTCAATGTTGGCACAAAGTTCAGGAAGATGTGGTTGCAGTCTGTTTTCTTAGACTGCGAGTAAAAAAAAATATTTTTATTTGAAACTTTTTTTTAAAATACGAAATACTAGCAAGGCAACTATTAAGAAGTTCATATGTAACACACCTCTTCCTTCCTCTTATAGACAATGAATATTTGTTATTTTTTACAGTTTATGTAACTGGGAGACTAAGGAGTAACTAAACAACAGCACAATTTTACATAAGCTAAATTATATTATTTTCCTATTAAAACAGAAAGCAGTCAACATTAAAATAGACACCTATATGTTATTAACTGCCTACATATATTAAAGTTATAACTGACAGCTATCAAAACTTGACAGTCATGGAGAGTTCTATACAATTTAATGTTTTACCCTATTGCACATAACATGTTTCGACCAAGTGCTAATGCATATTCTACAAGGTAACAATTAAAATGCAAAAAAAACATCAAACACCTGTTAAAAGAACAAGCATGCAATACATGTAAAGTAACAGTTTTAAACAGCCAAACAATGTAAAACAAAGTCAATAGTATCTTTCTTTATTGGAGCCTGTGGTAATAGCCGCCTCATACTCTCTTTTGTCACAGCTGTTTGTACTTCAAGCACAACACTTCTTCCAATCTAAGAAGCAGACTTTGCTGTAATTATTTTATTGCACATATTGGTTTCTGCGTTCTTTTACTCCATGTACACTCCTGTGTACTTGTACATATTTGTTCTTATCTTCATTAAGAATCTAAGCACATTAGTCCTGTCCTGGTGATTTTGTTACTGTTTTCATGGACAGAAACATGGAATGATCGTCACAAAGGATGAATTGAACAATTACAGTTCTGAGCTATTGGCTCAGTTAAGAAAATACAGTAATCCCTCAGTTATCACGGTTAATAGGGACCAGAACCGGCCGCGATAAGTGAAAAACCGCAAAGTAGTGTCACCCTCTCATTTTTAACATACGTACATTTTTTGTGTATGTATAATATCAATCAATAAGTGTATATGAAACCATATAAGTGCATATGTTATCATTAGAACATTAAAGAATAGCTTCAAACATGTAAATAAAATATTAATAGTATAAATAACATACATAAAATAATGTTTCTTTTATAATAATTCCTCAATTTGGAATTTTTGAACAATCTGCGATGTACTGAGGCCACGATAAATGAACTGCGAAGTAGCAAGGGATGACTGTATTGTATATTCATGAATTATGTTTTTTTTCAAAATTATAAATAGGAATCGTTAAAATGACTTGCTTAAGTTTTGACTCAATAAATTACAGACTAGAGCCACTGGTTATAACCTCTGGTGTCCAATGCAGTTTTCTTCCTCTTTTATCAATAACCATTTGTCACTTGAAGTAGTCCATGTAGGGAGAAGCATTGGTGTGTCAGAAATGCTAATCAGTTATAGTTTTCATATGAAAAAGGGGAAAATGGGGTGTAAAGAGAGACACTAACATTAACACATAAAAATATAAGAACATATAAAATAACTGTATAAAAGCAAAAATTGTTGTCCCTGTCCACGCATTTAATTATCTGGACAACAAATTTTCTTTGGTTTTAAATGTTGAAAAAAAAAAAGCCAATCTTTAGATTTTCTTGTATGCTGAACATAAAAAAATGACCACAGAAATGTTTTACTACTTACTGCTCCCACTAAGCTTTAGTATTTGTAGTTTTAGTGTCATTAATGCTGTGTTTTATGGACTTTTCAAAAGGATATAATCAACAAAATACATGTGCTTTACTTTTCATACTGCTGTGCTTGAGTTAACTGTACTGTCTGCCTTACAAATTAAATGGCTAACATTAATAACACAAGCTGGTTATATATAGAGACTTGGTCAGAGAGATGTGGCAGCAGGAATTCCATACAAGAGTCATAATGATTAAGTACAATGAGTCTAAGGGCTATATATCTATCTATTGTCCTTTCGAGCCGAAGACGGCACATAAGGCAGAACCACAATCTCAAAAACAGAAACCTTGCGTGCCAAAATGGCACATATTGCAGAGATCACTGCTGTTTCCATAACAATACTTTTTACAATGACAGCTTGTCAAGCCATCGATCAACCTTCTTAGTCGCCTCTTACGACATGCCTGGAAGGTCACAGTGTCACTATTCTTTACTTCCCTCATAACGAGGCCCTGGTAACACACGGGAACTACGGGCTATACCAGAGTATAAACTAATAATCAGCTAGGCCTGATGGGAGAGTAGGATATCAGCAGAAAGAGCTGAGAAGTAATCAAACTATCTTTTGAACAAGCAGATGAAGCAACGGAGCAGGAACAATAACAGAGGAAATAATGAAATAGAAACAACTAATGAAAGAGCAACAAGTAATGACAGTCTGACCATGCAGTAATCCCAATTACTGTGAATAGGGCTGTCTAGTCAATAGAGACTCAGCTTAAGTTACTCTAGGTAGAGAGAATTGGTGGCTGAGTGGCTAGTGCACTCACTTCTGTGTGTGTGTGTGTGTGTATATATATATATATATATATATAATTTAAATTAAAGTGCAACATTGTCAGACTGATATGTTTTTAATAAAACTAGAGCAACATCACAAACCAGAAGATCAACAAAATATCTTACACCTGCCAAATTAATCTTTCATTACTCTCACTACAACAGGAGTATGAATAATCTAGGTTGACTGTGACTATTAAACTGAATTTTTTTTTATATCCAGCATCTGGGAAGTTATAAATATTGGGCCTTTTTCGTGGAAAAAAAACTTTAGTTGTCCAAAGTTATTTTTCTTTACAAATTTCATATTTCAGAGTGGAAGATCAATATTACAATTACCAGTTCACAGCTCATACACATAGCTGATGATGACTGAAATATTGGTAAAAGATTAATGTTGTTGGTATCTGTGATTGTGAATATGCTAATAGGAGAAAGATACAAAATGAAATATTGTTTATAAGAAAATCAGTTTCTACAGTTTGCAAATATCTTTGGTGAAAAATTAGTGAAGATAGAAGTCATCACGTTATATATATGTCATAGGAAGTGAAGTAATAAACCTCAATGTACAAGGTCACATCATTCAGTGCTGAGGTAGGCCAGTGCTCACTGGTTGCAGTTATTACTTTCTTCAACTAAGTGGGTCCGGTGCCCATATTTTTTTAAGTTGGGCATGTCAGCACCAGAGAATTAAGTGGTCAGCAACTCACAGCTGACTGCTTGTGAGGACAGGATTGGTGTGGTGAACCAGAACTGTCCACATCTTCGTGGTGTTATAGAAACATTGTGGTCAGGTGAGTAGGGAATGAAAGGGAAGGCAACCCAGTACTAGAAACACAATGATGCAGTTGTGTGTGTAGGGCCAAAAGACGCTAATACCATAGCTCTGCTGCAAACAACACATTTATTGTCATTTTAGGGGCATTTATTTAAGTCAGCTGAGAATTCAGGGACAATCCAGGTAAGAAGAGCACAGACAATACCAACATAACATAGGAACTTTGGATCATTTCTATTGACTGCAGTACACCTGTATGTAACATAAGTGTTCAGAATATCAAAACTAAATGCTGAGATGCAGTGATATTGTTCGACCCATCAGCTTAAGTCACACGATTTATACAAACAAAAATAGGGAGCACAGCCTGGTAAAAGAAAGCCCTATAAATAAAACTCATTTATGCTATAGGAGCATGACAGTCTTGATAGACAATATACACTGAAGGGAAGAAACATTTTGTATAAAAACATAAACCAGGTTTAAAATACTCATTAGTTTGATAGTATTACTTTCCTAGCAGAGACAACAGTGACTACAAACAACTATTGCATTGCAGGAATGAAAGGTCAATGAAAACAAAGTGCAAGGGAAGAAGAACCAAATGAATGTGTGTTAAAAACATACAACAGACCACACAATGAAAAACATAGTGTAATGCAATCGGCAATCAACCACTTATATTTTCAGTAATAAAGAAAAGACAATGGTCATATGCTGGACATGTGATGAGAAGAGATAATAACCGAATAGCAAAGCAAGCCCTCATGTGTGAAACAACAGGTAAGAGGAAAAGAGGAAGACCCAGAGAGACACTGAGAAGAACATTGATGAGAGAGGCAAGAGCAGCAGGATTCGGCTCCCTCAATGAGATAGAGCTGCTTGCACAGAACAGAGACAAATGGCAAGATTTGATAAAATATCTTTAAAAGAATTGAAGACTGCTAGAACAAAAATTCAGATAAGAGAGGGAGTATCTTGGTCTACGCCCTATAGGCCGGCTACGATAGAATGCAATCGGCTATGGATGCACTGGGACACAAGATGTAACTCGCAGTACAACACAACCCACTTTGTGGACAGAGGAAAATATAAGAAACAATGAGAGTTCACACTTTCATCACAAAAACCATTCTAGATGTGTTTAATATGTTCAAGTTATAAGCAACTTTAGGTATATCCATGAGAATTTTTTTTAAAGATATTTACTATGGCATCTTAAGATTGTACACTGGAACAGTCAAATATGAGGTATGGCAGAAAAGTTATGATAAAACTTGTATTTTTTTTTTTAAAGTTATAAATCAGAGTTATCTCCTTCAAAGTTATTGTTGTAGGAATTACAACACATTGCCAGAGATGTCACACCCACTTATTGCGTGTGGGTGTGATATCTCTGGATGTGTAATTCCTACAACAATAACTGGATTCTGGGAAGGTACCAGAAATTATCAGTTCTGGAATCCTAAAGTGAAATCACTTTCAGGTGGTCCCCTCCTGCGTTTAAGATTCAGCTGGTTCATTACACCATTAGAGCTTTCTGAATGTTGTCCACGGTGCCCAGATAGCAAGCAACCTCTGAAGTGTGGATTCTCAATTTGAAGAACAGAAATACAGTTCCACTGACTCAGATCTGGGAGGGGGAGAGGCAGCTGTGGGACTAATTAAATGATCTTTTTAAGGAAAAAATCAGTTTTAGAGAGAGCCTTGTGACATAAGCATTGTTGCAGTGCTGTATCTGCTACTGTATCTTCACAACACACCTTAAAAGTATGCACTGAAATGGTAGTACCCTGTGGTGGCAGTAGAGAGCTGCATCTCTACTGGAGTTTGTGAGATGTTTACCAATACAGTACATGGAGAGGAAGGCTCCAGTGTTGCCAGTTCATGCACAACATAAGCAACCTCATTATTTGTCTGAAAAACTTCATATGGACAAAGAATGAAACCAAAATATGCATATACAAAGCAAGAGAAGCCTTCATTGCACTAGGAAATATAGAAAACCAAAGAAATTAGGTTAAATACAGAAATAAAAATTCCCAGCTCTAATGTTAAATCAGTCCTATTATACACCTGTGAGACATAGAGAACAAAAGTGGCAATCACAAAAATGCAGACTTTCATTAATAGATGCTTGCGAGGAATAAAAGGATGGACATAGGGCAAAATCGCTAACTTAGAATTCTGGGAAAGTAAGAGACAAATATCAGTCCAGTGGACAAAGAGATACAGCAAAGATGATGACAATGAATAGGATACACACTGGAGAGCCATCTGAAAGTATTACACAGCAAGTCCTTTTTTGGAATCTCCAGGGGAGGAAACAAAGAGAAATGCCAAAATATATAGGTAGAGACAAAGGGGATGGAGAAGATATTGAACAATCTTTAAAAAAATGGTAGGAAACATGGAGGATTGGAAAGTGTTTGTTGGAGATATATAATCTCCACAAGGAGTTGAAAGGAAGAAGAAGAATACTTTATATATGTTCCTGAAGGACATAATTGTTTCAATTTCAATATTCACCATCTACTTGTCAAATTTAAATATGTAAACCTAATTTTCAATTTTCTGCTGTATCGTTTATTTTTCTTTTACAATTATAACCTGTCCACTCTCTTCTCTATCATGTTTTTCCTCTCTGTTCACTTTACAATTACTCCTTTTCATGGTCCACACAAGTAATCTAAATGGATGTAGTTACATTATGCGGAGGTGCACAGATAAACTGAGATATGTGCATCTTTCAACACATCTGAGTTAAGCACAGAAATTTTTGGGATACAGGGTTTGCCTCCAATTTTCAATCCCTGCTTGCCTGGCCATACTAGTTAGTATTTTTCCAGAGATTAAAACTTGTTGGTAGAGTATGATCTTGATTAGTTCTTATTTACTTATCTTAATGCAAATGGTCAGCTATCAGTCACTGGATAATTTCAGTTAATGTGCTGCTTGACATCTTAAACCTCTTTTCTTTACAAAAAATATATACTTAATACAAGTTTTATTTGCCTAATTTTTTCATTATTACCTCCTCCTTTAAGATGTATTAAATTGTTGTCATCTACCTAAGAAAGACTTTCTTTTAAAGAAAGAATTCTCAGACATAAACAGATCTTCATATCTGCAGGATGAAAATCCATTGGCCCATAGATACAACACTACAGACAAAACTATATGGGCCACTGCAAGAATTACAAAAGACAGTAAAATTCATACAGGAAACGACATTGCTGATATAGACAATACTTCGAGCGAACGAAAGATAGATATCTGCAGGATTATCTGTCTTTTATGTAAATTGTTAATTAATCATAAACCTTATCATGCACTCATGAACACTGGGAAAAGTTAGAGGCAGGAATTGTGTTAAAACCAAAAACAACCTTTGTTATTCAATGTTGTTTGTACTTTATTTGCATTCAAACTTTTGAAATAATGAGAGTTCCTATATTCAATAAAAATACACACATTCATGTACTTTTATGTGTTAAAAAAAAAAAATCTTAGCTGCCGACAATTAATACTGTATTTTCTTATTTAATTTATTTTCTCCATACCAAAAAATATGCCTACCCATAAATCATCATAACATTATTAGTTATTTTATTTTTATAAATTATGCCTTTCTCTTTAAGAAAAAAAATAATTCATGTAACTGAATGAGCACATCTAAAGTAAATTGATGCTTTAGTGTGGGAAGAAAAACCATAACATAGTTCTTACAATTTTTTCTATTTGAAAGGTCTCAATGAGAGACTTTTATTTATCAACTTTAAACAAGTGTGGAGATTACAAATATAATTTACAGCTGATTAAAAAAAAATGTAATGTGGAAACAAGAAATCAAACTCCAAACAAAGTACCTTTTGAGCTACAACATCAGTGGATATCTGAAACCATTACAAAGCAATTTAAAGCCTTGTAGTTAATTGACTTGCTATCCATGTCACAGAAAACATTAAACATCCTCAAATTACAATCTCAATGTGTTAACAATAATATTGCATATAAGTAAGCAACACACTGTGTTTGCATAACAAGACATATTGTAAGAATTGCATTTCTGAATGCTGCTAAATTCCTTGAAATAAAGCTATAGAAAACAGTACAAACTGTAAAGTTTTTAGAAAGGCAAAGGAAAGAAAGATGTCATGCAATACAGAAAATAATCCAAAAGAACATCAACAAACATAAACCCACACAATAAAACATGCAATTTTGTTTATGAAACTTACAGACTGGTGTGAAAATGCCACTTCCAGTGAGTCCATAGCTTCCAAAAGAGTTCTTTCTCCTTCATTCTCTAGGTATTCAAAAGATGCCTCCTGTATTACAAAGACATATTAAAATTGTATTAAACAGTCTAAAGATAAAATATATATAGTTTTACCAAAATATACACGCTGCATAATAACAAAATGATAATTAGCACTTTAAACATCTATAATTTATCAGGAATCCGAACCTTTAAAAGCATATTCAATGAGCAGTGTAATAAAAGTAACCCTTAAAGTGAATTTAGAAAACCATGGTGCTTAGAAGTTTACCTTAAGGGCAACAAACATCATAATTTGTCTGGTAGTTTCGCTGATGCAAAATGGATACACATTTGAGAATGCTTAAATTTTACAACAGCACCAGGAGAAAAAAAAACAAAGGTATTTGGTCCGATTATAGTTGAATTATATTAGAAAGGAGTGGGAGAAACTTTACCTTGGTAACAAGATCTGAGTGGCGGATTATACAGCGAACAAAAAAGCGATAATCTGTAACCTCTTGTCCTTTAGCCACCTGAAAGCAAACAAAAATTAACGGATTAAATTAATAAATTGAAAGCAATATTACTTCCACTAAAGGAAAAGAATCTCAATACCATGATCAAGAAGTGCTGCCAAGCAATACAGGGTTGTAGAAGTTAGTAGCAACTAGACGTGGGCAGTAGACTTGATCAGGTTTCGACTAATCTTTTCAGTCAGGACATTTTATGCCCTCTCAGGCTCAGAATGAAGCAAGAGGCCAGCATCTGTGGTGTCAAAATAATCTCACTAACCTGTTACTTGCCATGCAAAGCAGAACTGTTTACTGTCGCATCCGGAAGCTGAACCATTTACACATGCCTTATCAGTGAAAACTGTTAAATTAAGGTAGACTGATTGATGGTTGAATGCCTCAGGGTTGACATGTGGTTGGCTCTTAGATCCAGAAAGTGTACAAGTTGGTTGCAATGGCTTTCCTGACTACCTGGATTTTGCTGGAGAAAGTGGAACTTGGCTATTCTAGATCTACTGCAATACTAGGTCTTCTAAATCAACGGACCAAATGACATGATACTACTTCACACTGATCAGATATGATGATATAATTCTCTTTAAAAGGATATATACAATATTTTACAAATCACGGCTAATATGGGCTGGACCTGTGGTTAGCATGTTGGATCAGGATCTATTTTAGGGTGGAAAGAGCAGATAACAAGGTTCAAGTATATACTTAAGATACATCAGGGTTATGTCTTTTTCTTCTTTGGTGTACACTCATTGAGTGAGTATGATTGCCTTGTATTTCCTAGTTTATGACAAGCTGCAATATCTACACCTTAGGGATTGACTTATCAATCTTCAGCTTTGGTAGATGTTTAACTCCTTATCAAATTTTGCCTAGGGAAACAGCCACTGTTGGCATAATCTTTTAAAATGTTGACTATCAAGGGTTCTGTAATGTGCACAGTGTACATGGGGATGCCTGTTTTTCATGGTTATCCAAGAGTGCTAGACATTGGATTTTGCTATCCAGAGAGAAGGTAGAGCCATAAAGAAACCATGGATTGAAAGATAAATGTTACAACCGCTTGTGGCAGGGTTTGAACCCGGAGACCTCTTTACCCCTAGACCAGCCCTGCGGTTGCATCAATCCTGGGAATTTGAAGAATGTTGTTGCCAACTGTTCAGCTTGGCACAGCAACTGCTGAGTTTCCTGCAGCTACCAGAAAACAAAATAATAATAAATTACATCAGCTAGAGGAGATCATTCCACAGGTCAAACCCTAAGACACATCCATATCCTCATTGCAGCAGACATTCCTGGCCTCTAATTGGTCCTATAAGCCATCTCTAAATATCTGATAACAAAGACAACACAGAATTCATTGAGACTAAATGGTGAATAGCAGTGAAAACAACTACTATTGTCAATACTGACCTTGGCTTTCCCCAGATAGAGGTGCATCTTGAGGTTGGCTGTTGGAATAGCCTCAAGGTCAAAATTTCTCAAACGATTGATCTCCAACTGGAAAGCCAATGCAGGCTCTAAGTGACGGTAGATCCGATCTTCACAGAACTTTATAAATATATATAAAGCAGTTAATAAAGTTACTTTACCTTTTGCTTGTGAATACAAAATATATTTTTCATCAATAAAATCATGAACACGTAACAAACATACTAACAAAAGCTGTTAAAATGAGTGAAATATTTAGGTAAAGTATTTTAAAGGGGTCTCACGACAACAACTATTCCTTGGTTTATATACAATGAAAGATAACACTAGATCAAGCCAGGAGCTTTCTCTATATAATAGATAACAATGACCTAAGTCAGGAGCAGATTCTACATAAGGGATAACATTGAACAAAGGAGCAGTTTCTATATAAGAGATAACAATGAACTAAGAAACAGTTTCTATATAAAAGATAACATTGAACAAAGGAGCAGTTTCTATATAAGAGATAACAATGAACTAAGAAACAGTTTCTATATAAAAGATAACATTGAACAAAGGAGCAGTTTCTACATAAGAGATAATGAACTAAGGAGCAGTTTCCCTATAAGAGATAACAAATAACCAAGTTTACACATAAGTGATAACAATGAACCAAGTTTCTACATAAGACTTACTTCAAACTTTGCCCTGTAAGTGAAGTACTTTGGAATAGCTCTCTGAAATGAAACAAAAAGTACTGAATAACATTACATCAAACTGCTGTGATGTATGAATATGTAAAATCCCCACCATGTTTGTCCATTTGTTGTTTATTATTTAAAGAAATGTATTTGGATTCTTCCAAACTTTATCAAAGGATAGACATGTTTCAGCATCCTTTTATAAATATCAAGCCACTTAATTTTGAATCAACATAAAAATGGGAAAAAAATGCACATGTACTTACCAAGTACTTAATAAAGTAAACTCATTTTTAAAAGATGCGTTTGATATCTATCTATCTATTGACCTTTCGAGCCGTAACCGGCCCATAGGGCGTAGACCAAGATACACCTTCTCCTATATGAATTTTTGTTCTAGCAGTTTTCTTTTAAAGATATTTTATCAAATCTCGCCATCTGTCTCTGTTCTGTGCAAGCAGTTCTATCTCATTGAGGGAGCCGATTCCTGCTGCTCTTGCCTCTCTCATCAATGTTCTTCTCAGTGTCTCCCTGGGTCTTCCTCTTTTTCTTTTACCTGTTGTTTCCCATATGAGGGCTTGCTTTGCTATTCGATTATTATCTCTTCTCATCACATGTCCAACGTATGACCATCGTCTTTTCTTTATTACTGAAGATATTAGTGGTTGATTGGCGATTTCTCTAATTTCCTCGTTTGTTTTGAATTCGTTCCATTCTATACCAAGTATTTTCCTTAGACATTTATTTTCGAATGCGTTCAACTTTGTTTCTATATCTCTTGTTGTTTTCCAGCTTTCACACGCATACGTAAGGGTTGATAGTACATTTGATTTGAATAGCCTAAGTTTTGTGTTTGTGCTAATGAGTTTTGATTTCCACAACTTTTCAAGGCTTCTGAAAGACATTGCTGCTTTAGCCAGTCTGATTCTAATTTCTTTGCTCGTATCCCCTTCTCGATCAATGTGACTTCCAAGATAGATGAAGTGATCGATCTCTTCTACTGGTTTGTTTTCCATGTATATTTTGTCACTTGTTGGAATTAAACTTTTCATGACTTTAGTCTTTTCATGATTGACCTCAAGCCCAATTTTGCTGGCTATTGATGATAGTTCATTTGTGTTTTCCTGCATCGTTTTTATCTGATTGCTGATGAGAACTATGTCATCAGCAAAGTCCAGGTCCTCCAAATGGTCTCCTTGTATCCATTCGATGCCTTTATTACCAGTGCAGCATTTCTTCATTATGAAGTCCATAACAATTCCAAATAACAAGGGCGATAAAATACATCCTTGTTTAACCCCAGTTTCTATTGGGAAACATTCGCTCAGTCCTTCCTCTGTTCGAACTGCACATGTGTAACCATCATACATGTCTTTGATAATATTTATGATTTTTGATGGTAAGCCATATTGCTTCAGAATTTTCCACAAAGAATCTCTATGAATACTATCAAATGCTTTTTTGAAGTCGATGAAGTTAAGTACAAAAGGTTTTTGCTTTTCAATGTGTTCCTCCAATATAAGTCGTAGAGTGAAAATGTGGTCAAGACAGCTTCTCCCTTTTCTAAACCCAGCCTGTTGTTATAGATGTACAACAATAATTATTTTTTAACAATTTTGATGTGTTTATGGAATTAGTGCAAATGGCATAGACATTTCTGTGTGTTCTTGCGATGTTTGTTTTATTTTGCCACATTTGTTAACACTCAAGTTAAAAAAAATATATGTTGTGCTAACTTTTTTTGTTGTTTGTAAATTCCAAAGAGGAGTTTTGTTATCCATTTGAAAAAATCAATATGCCCTTCATAATATGGATAGATGGGAAACAAGTTATAAGTCTATATGCTTCAAAATAGGGCACAATCAACTCCAGTCACATGTATACAAAATCAAAGATTGCCACCTCAGCCACATGTACATTTGGACAGGTGCCTCAGACTGCTGAACACATACTTCAAGACTGTACTAAATATAGTACACTGAGGAAAATCCACTGGCCTACAGATACAACACTACAGACAAAATTATATTGGCCACTGCAAGAATTACAAAAAAAATGTATATAGGAAACAACATTGCAGATAAAACTAAATGAGTCACTGCAAGAAATAAAAAAAAACAGTAAAATTTATACAGAAAACGACATTGCAGATATAGACAATACTTCAGGTGAACGGAAGATAGATCCATTTGAATACAACATATGTGTTCAAAATAAACTTACATCATTGGAGACAACAAATGTCACTCTTCTGATTCCTCGCTCATTCAATGCTTTGGCCTGTTCACAAAACGATGAAATGAAACTGATATTTAACAAGTACATACAAAATTAACATTTAAACAAAAGATGTAGAGAAATGATGTGCATATTATTGACATACCATATGTTTTTTATTTGCCATGGAAGTTACTGTGCTTACTACATGTCAAAAAGGTCCAGGTTCAATTCCTTGAGGTGGCATATTTTTCTGAGCACAAGGCTTCAGAGGTCAATCCAGCCTCTGAAAATGCATACCAGATATTTTTTCTCAGAAACTTGGGGCCGACTAGCGTGGCACTGACCATTTCCCATATAAAATGTGTGATTGAAAAACAAGGGTACCTTCACCATATACAGCATACACCTTAAGGTGTGGTGCAAACCCATGAACGAATTGTAAATCAGTTTAAAAATAATTATACATGGACTTTGCTAAGAAGAATAAATCTATTGTAATCTATTACAATACAAATAATAGAAATTGACACTGATCTGATCTAAACAAATAAACTGAAAAAAGCAATTTAAAAAATATATTAATGCTACAGCATTTATTTAATTTCTAGTCACACCGGGGCTTCTTGTAAGTCTGAGGAATAAAAGCTGTATGCCAGGCCTGTGTAGTCGCCAGCAGAAACAAGGTTAGAGTTTTTTATTATAACTTAGAACAAACATTATAGAACATTCTGTGATTCATACCTGTATTTTTCTTATTTTGAGAAAGGCATGTTTTTGTCAATTCACTTACATAAACAAAAAATTATCAATACAAGAGAGAAAAATTATCAATATGGTATTTTTATGCCATTTCTAGGGACTGCCAACAGTTTTTTTAAAGTGTTGAAGAAAAGAGCAGTCACCACGTTGTGTTCAAGTCAGGTTTCTACTTTGTGCCAAAAAGAGAAAAAAAGCATTTTGACACATCTATGGACTGAAACTATGTCCACATTATTTCGTGAACAACAAGTTTTTATCTATCGCTCATCTACTCTCCATTAAAATAATTTTGTCTAACTTTTATTCAGGATAACTGTTGATATTTTGTCCAACAATTGTTGTCTAACTTTTGTTGTCCCAATACTCCAAAACAAACTTTTTATATTTATTTAAAATGTAATAATTAAAATGGAAATAGAGTATTCGTAACATGTTACAAAGATTAAGCACAAGGCCAAGCAGTCTTTAGGGGGAAAAAAGAAGACATATAAAAGGCATCGAGTATAATTTAATAATAAAATCATTGATAATTTAATGCAATATTTAAAAAAAATTAATCTTGAACCTTCAAGATACACTGTCTACATCACCATACACAATAAATGAAACACACACACACACACACATACACACAATAACATTAGTAAAGTAATTTTTCTTCTTCTGCATTCAAGTCTTTTGACCATGCAAACTTTGACTCTTTATCCTGTTTCATGATGGTGAGGTAGGAAAAGGACACAACATGAACTAGTTGTATGATCAGTAATAATACATGTATGTTGTCCTGATTTCTCCCATAAACTTATGCAGTGGCCAGACACTCCAAACTTTGACTCTGTATCCTGTTTCATGATGGTGAGGTAGGAAAAGGACACAACATGAACTAGTTGTATGATCAGTAATAATACATGTATGTTGTCCTCATTTCTCCCCTAAACTTATGCAGTGGCCGGACACACTCCATTTTCGGCAGGCAGGATCTTGGTTTGACATAGGGGTTTTCCTTTTTGAGGAGTGGATGCTTGACAGGGCTGTCTTTGATTTATGTTTGCGATAAATTAATTCAATCTGCAATTCTTATTCTTATTTTTTTTTTTTAGCAGCTTCACTTCTCTGCATTTTTTTTACTATTATTTTATTCCAAAATTCTATCAGAACTTTAAAAAAACGTAACTTACCCTTGAGCGACAAAAGTCTTGGAAGAAACTAGCCAAGCTGTCATCATCTGTTGTGTCCAGTCGCTTGATTGCAATGTTAATGATATGAGTAGGATCATCTGAAGCATATTCAGACATATTCTGAAATATTGGCAATTTTAGATATTACATTAACAAATAATAGCAGAGAGGAACACGGCAATCTTCAGTTTAGCATGACATTCCTTCTGTTGAGCACTGAGTTGAGACAATTTTTCTGTTTACCATTACATTAAGAAATCAGTTTTGTTTTTTGCCATTGTGCTAAAAGATTATTTCTGATAATTACTGTACAGCTTGTATAAAGACATTATTACTGCTAACTACTGTACAACTTGTATAAAGACATTATTTCTGTTAACTCCTGTACAACTTGTATAAAGACATTATTTCTGTTAACTACTGTACAACTTGTATAAAGACATTATTTCTGTTAACTACTGTACAACTTGTATAAAGACATTATTTCTGTTAACTACTGTACAACTTGTATAAAGACATTATTTCTGCTAATTACTGTACAGCTTGTATAAAGACATTATTTCTGTTAATTACTGTACAGCTTGTATAAAGACATTATTTTTGGTAATTACTGTACAGCTTGTATAAAGACATTATTCCTATTAACCACAGTATAAAAAATTCCACCGAAAGGCTGTCCCACACCTGGAGGCAGAAGGGTTGGGCATAGGATCAGCAATCCAACCTCTTAAAAAAAAAACTCAGCTACTAAAGCATCAACAAAACAAATTGCAAAGCTATTGATGACCTATACACCATCAGATAGTAAAAAAAAATGGCAAGAAAAGAAAAGACTAGAAGAGAATAAAATATAATTGCATAAAGACATTATTTTTATTTATCATTTCATAAGGACATTATTTCCATTAGCATTAGCTACATCAGTCCCCTTTTGATCCAATAAGCATTAACCCATACATCAGTGGTCATTCAATTATCTGTTTTTTTCTGTTTTCTTTGCTCTACCCCATCATGTACACCTACTCATCAAATATTTATTACCATGTACTCTGATGGCCATACCCAGTTATTACTCCTACAGCCAACTGTATTTTGTGTATAAATTTACATTGTCTAAAGTAACATGTGTTTATCGAGCTGAAATACATTTCTGGCACTCCACTCATTAATACAAAGTGCATGATTAAACACAGAGCAAGTATCTTGCTTCAACATGCTTTGTTAATAGATCAAATGATGGAACATGAGTGATGCCATTGTTGCACAACTTGCTTTTGCAGTCATCAGATTCATAAGGCCACAACTAAGACTTCAATAAGTCATCTATACTATAGCAAATGAGGACACTGTGGTCAATATCTGACTGAACGGAATAGAAGAGAGAGAGAGAGAGAGTAAGAGAGCGTGCGTGCCATGTTATGTTATTGTAATCATCACAGCACTCCGAACGAATCCTAGGTGCTCTGATTTTACCCGAAAAATATCCAAACCTACGTGCACAAACTCCAAAGTGTGGTCTGGGATCCATCGGTGTTGATAAATTTTGCTGACAATTTTGCCTGGCCCACTCTTTTCAATTTTTAAACTGTCAAGGGTTCATTTAATTCAAGTTCACATGGTGCCTCCTTTTTTTTTTTATCATTACCAGAGAGAGAGCTTAACATTGTACCTCTACTACACAGCTACTATATATAGATACATTATATAAGGTGCTAATATTTGATTGCACTCTAACCAAGCAAGAAATAAATTTCAAATTACTACTCACAGAACTAGAATGCACAGACACACCATCATCATCCACATCAGAAACCATAGGACTACTTGGAGGGGTGAAGGATTGAAATTTCTCCAATATGGCATTAAAATATCTGTGGATTCACAAAATGAGAGGTGATTTACAAAACTGAAATTAACATCAATGGATATGTGTATGTAATGACAGCTATATATTTAACCCTAGATTGTAACACCTCATCTATAACTCTCTCATTTACTATCTATCTATCTATTATCCTTTCGAGCCGAAGACGGCACATAGGGCAGAACCACAATCTCAAAAACAGAAACCCTGCGTGCCAAAATGGCACATATTGCAGAGATCACTGCTTCTAAAATCTATAGTCTGTTTCCATAACAATGCTTTTTACAATGACAGCTTGTCAAGCCATCGATCAACCTCCTTAGTCGCCTCTTACGACATGCCTGGAAGTTCACAGTGTCACTATTCTTTACATCCCACATAATGGGGCCCCGGTAACACACGGGAATCATTTACTATACCGTAGTAAAAATTACTACCACTTAAATGTAACATTATGTGCTCCAAAAATAATATTTTCTCTTAACTTTCAATACACAGTCGAGTGTTCACACTAGGCAAAACACAGGGGCTCAAAATTCCTGGCTCAGGTTGATTTATGAGCTTAGTTTCACCTCATGGATTGAATATGTTACAATGTCTATCGGTACTGATGCCTAAGTCCATCAGTATGTTCAGCTACCTCATAGCATTATTCACTGTCTTTCCTGAGTTGCAAAGGGTTGTTTGTTAACTGCAGATGGCCGATGATTTTTTTTTACATTAGACGATGTATTTAACAATTAAAAAAAAAATCAAACAGCAATGGAAACAAATTAAACACACAGAAGCCGCTGGAAGTGGTAATTAGAAAGGTACACTGGGAAGGGGGGAAAGGAGGGTGTTGTAATATTAAACAAAATGTTAAATTTTGAGGAATTTGCGTTTTGATGTGGTAATTATCTATCTATCTATTGACCTTTCGAGCCGTAACCGGCCCATAGGGCGTAGACCAAGATACACCTTCTCCTATATGAATTTTTGTTCTAGCAGTTTTCTTTTAAAGATATTTTATCAAATCTCGCCATCTGTCTCTGTTCTGTGCAAGCAGTTCTATCTCATTGAGGGAGCCGATTCCTGCTGCTCTTGCCTCTCTCATCAATGTTCTTCTCAGTGTCTCCCTGGGTCTTCCTCTTTTTCTTTTACCTGTTGTTTCCCATATGAGGGCTTGCTTTGCTATTCGATTATTATCTCTTCTCATCACATGTCCAACGTATGACCATCGTCTTTTCTTTATTACTGAAGATATTAGTGGTTGATTGGCGATTTCTCTAATTTCCTCGTTTGTTTTGAATTCGTTCCATTCTATACCAAGTATTTTCCTTAGACATTTATTTTCGAATGCGTTCAACTTTGTTTCTATATCTCTTGTTGTTTTCCAGCTTTCACACGCATACGTAAGGGTTGATAGTACATTTGATTTGAATAGCCTAAGTTTTGTGTTTGTGCTAATGAGTTTTGATTTCCACAACTTTTCAAGGCTTCTGAAAGACATTGCTGCTTTAGCCAGTCTGATTCTAATTTCTTTGCTCGTATCCCCTTCTCGATCAATGTGACTTCCAAGATAGATGAAGTGATCGATCTCTTCTACTGGTTTGTTTTCCATGTATATTTTGTCACTTGTTGGAATTAAACTTTTCTTGTGGTAATTATACAGCATCATAATCTAGTGTTAATGCAATTAATATTTAATATCTGCACTGAATGAAGATTTGTTATAATGAATCTTCAACATTGCCAACACTTGTTTTGGTAGTACATTCCCTAAAATGTTAGCTGTCAATCTTTCAATGTTTATTTCTCATGTATATCTCTTGAGTCTTCTTGTCCACCTGATTTAAATAATCTCCTGTGGTACAGTCATTTAAGAAATAGTCATGTATTCTTCATTGTGCCACTCTCAATTGTTCTGCTACTTTCTAATTTTTATAGCATGGCTACATTAACTCCTTCCCAGTAACGCTCAGTCTGTTGTAGTAGTATGTCTTAGTTTTTCAATATACACTCTTTCCATCTCTGTTGTGATGATGTCTGAATGGCTTGTTTCAGTTTATTTCATTATTTAGACTGACTTCCAAGTATATGAGAGTCCCCCCCCCCCCCCCCCCCACATCCAGTTTATTTTATGAAAAGTCTCCATGTTAGACATGGTGTTATTTCAAAGTGGATATACAAAAAAAAAGTACATTTTTGTTATATTTATTATTCACAAAATGGCTTTTGGGCATGACTAACAAAAACATTGATTAAATAAATCATCAGAGTTTATTATTCTACTTGGATGTAGAAAAGCACTATTTTATTTATATAAGAATCTAATAATATTATAAAGTTATTTGCACAGAACAAAAAAAAAGGAGAAAAAACATAATAAAACAGAAAAACTACCCCAATAATTACCCTTACCCAGACTCTTAACAAAGTTGAATGCAATGATCATTTATGCCAACTAAAGTCAATGTTACATAATTTCAAAAGGTAAAACACCAGTGACTCACTTCTCAAGTTCTGCTGTATCTGGGAAAGCTACCATGATGCCCATACGCTGGCATAATGGAGGCTCATCCCAATGATCAGAATCTGAGCCAGAGTCTTTATCCATGCTGTTCAGTCTTAACATGCCCAAGTCAAAACGGGTCACCATCATCCTACAAAATTACAAGCATCAAATTACATGTAACAACCATATGAATGTAAAAAAAAAAATGTTACTATTATCTCCATATGAGTTTTCAATTAGCCCTGGTTATTTTACTCAAACATAATAGTTATTACATTATGTTCTCAATGTTTTAAGAACTTAATATCCATCAAGATTATTAATCTTTGTGATATGTTGCTCTTTTACTTTACAGTTAATGAACATGTTAAGTTGTTCTGTGGAATGAGGATGCCCTATTATTCATTTCCATGCAGTATCGGACCTGCAGACCTGAAGGGATCCATCTATGACTTCCTGCTAAGAATTAGACTCTTAGAAGCAACTGAACTCCTGCATGTTCTATTAACAATTATAAGTAATAAAGAACTATCTTTACAGCATTTTCCCATCACCGGGGTCTGCCAGGGGAACTTGTAAAACTGTAGAATAAAGGCTACTTGTCCAGTGCAGTTGATATGAGGTGTTTGGGTCTGAGTTTTTATTTCATAGACCCAACATGGCTCCCTGCAATCTTTGGATGTTTTCTAAGCTGAAAATACCTTTCAAAGGGACTTTTTTGAGCCACAAAAAGACATACATAGTACAACAACCTAATAATACTTCATTTGTAAAGAGGCCTTCAAGAAATACTTCTAACAATGGCTGAATCGCTGTGAGAAGTGTGTGCAGTCCCAAGAAGATTACTTTGATGGGCAGGTGAATTTTTCCCCACTCAAAAGTCAAATATTTTTGTAACAACCCTTGAGTTAAAGACATTCCACTCATATTGAAAACATTGCTTTACTGGGAAGCTTTGTGTAAATATGTTTTTTTTCTCCCTACAACTGTAATACAACCTGTGAAGAGAAGAAACATCAAGAATTTCTACGAAGTTTCAACACTGACATGTCCTTCTGGGAAACTTAGGACCACCCAATATGTTGTTTAGCATCACAATTTGCATCTGCTTCATTGAGAAATGCCAAATCAAGAAGACACAAAGAAAATGCACTGTCAGAAATTATAGAACAATGACCAATTATGATCATACGTCCCTCATAGCAGGTGATTATTATATCAGAATTAGACTTTACAGTCACTTTCATGCAACTGAGAGAAGTCCAACCACACAAATCTAAAGGTCCTAGTATTGCTTGCAATGGATAGCTATTACTATTACATTAATATTGATATCCTTTAGTATTTATTGGAGAATACCTGTTTGGATGTGAGCGTGGCAGCAGAAATTTGAAGTCAACAACACATCTCCCATCCGAAATTTGACTGTGCTGCATGCAGTTCATTTCATAGGCTATGTAGGCACGTCGAATGTAAACCTAATACATTAAAAAGTGAATTAATAACAAATCATAGCTGGAATATAACTATAAACTTATTCTAATGGATTCTTTTTAAGTAGTCTGTGTATGAAATGAAAGAAGCTGGCAAGTCCTGGTGAGAGTTGTCCATGTTTGCTCCAGACGATAGGGTGGAGATCTCATTTGAATGCTTTATGCACTGCTCGAGTTCAGAGGATTAAGAAGAAGAAGCCTGTTTAAGTCTATAAAATAAATGGATATAACAGTTTTTTCAAATCATCCTTTTAGCAATTTATCAATATAATGGATTCATTTAATTTAATTTTCCTATTGGGCCAAAGACATAGAGTAGAACTCATAATTCTCCACGATTTATGATTTTTTTTCTCCTAGTTCTTGTAGTTTTTGGTTGTTTCTCAGTCCCATGGTTGAGCCTTCCCTACTAATTGTTCTGCGTAGCGATTTGCTTTGTCTGTCTTGTTTTCTTTTACCAGATGGTTTCCACATGAATGCCTGATGGGAAATCTTTCTTCATTCATTATTAGCACATGACCAATGTATTTCCAACATCTTATAAAGCTAGAGTTGTATTATTGTTTCAATTGATCTCCATTATCCATTCTTATCCATTCGTTATCCATGGATCAAGCATGTGTAGTTGTTACAAATTAATTAAAGTAATTAAAATTAAGTGAGTAAATATGTGCTAATATAACCTACTAAGTTAAAACAAATAGGACATTTTCCTCCAAAATACCTCAAGTGCGGCCCTTCTCACAGCTCCATTTGAATGGTAGAAAAACTCTTGAAGGACATCATAGATGGCAGTCTCAGAGTTGATCAATTTCTTCATGATGAACAACATATTTGTTTATAAACAGTTGATAAAAAATTAATACAAATTTACAATTTTATTTATAACTAGCGTTTACTGTAGAGCAAAATAAAACCTAAAGAGAAAGACTAATCATATGTGCCCTGAAATAAGACCACAAACTCCTAACATGGATATAAGGCAAGGCAATAAGTAAACCAACAAAATGGACACTAGAAACCACTGAGATGTGGTTTTATCACAAGAATGTTGAGAATTCGCTAGACAGCCCAAAAGACAAACAAAGTATTCTTAGGGAGGCTAACAAACAAAAATGGCCAATAACACACTTCAGATATAAACATGAACTATGATGTTCATGGGAGCCGCGATAGCTCAGTGGTTAGTGAACTGGACTACCACGGACAAGGGGAAGGGTTCGATCCCAACCGACGGCTTCCGGGTTCACCCAGCCATAAATGGGTACCGGATTTTTTTCTGGGAAAGTAAATCAGCACGGGCGTAATACTGACCACATTACCCCAAAAATCATGTGCTGAAGGTCTGTAAAATATAGGGTCACTAACACCATATTTCCCTATACGCCACTTGGCGTGACGGGGGTACTTTACTTACTTACTATGATGTTCATACATGATATGTCTGGTTTATCATATTCTCTCTGTGGTTTTACTAACTACAGGTCATGTGGCTTCTGTTGGATTGGAAATGACAAATTACCACCACTGTGTGTCTATATGTTTGGAATTGGAGTCATCAATGACGGCCTAACATCATCAAGTGCTATGACGATCATCAATTTCGGGAGGACGTGAACTCCCATGGTATATGGTGGATAGGCGGCAGGAACCATTGAAGGCTATGTCTGAAAAGTGTTCCTTCTTGCAGTTTTCTCTTATTCCAAGTCTGGCTTGTTGCAGGAGCTACTGAGTTAAGTGCTCTGTGCACACCGTGAGCTGTGTGTCTCATCCGTTTTGATCCTGCTTCGATATCCCGCTTGTTTACGATGAATGATGATATCGTATGACAGGGAACAGTTGGCTGTGTTCCACTTTCTGCGCGGTTTCGCCTTATGTCTTTTGGCGTGTGCTGAGACTGCTACGATGGGGACTACAGTTACCTTTCTTTGTCTGGGAGATGAGTTGGTAATTCGGATGATTCCACTGGCACGGGCGGTTGAGCAATTATGGATTTTAATTCGTTTGCTGTGATGCCGAGGCCTTCCATAACCAATAATAACCAATGTCTGGTTTGCAAAACACAGTGAGTTATTAGTGGTATATTATAAGGAAATGTTGGCCATGAATGACAGTCTAAGATGTTACTGCACAGCCTCATTGCAGCATGGCAGATGGTCAGTAAAAGAAATTGTTACATATTACTCTGGAAAAGTATGTGGAAAAGTAAAGGTAAAGGACAAGACTTGAATCGGCGTCTTAGCATGGTAAAGTACGATACTTGAACCGGCGTCTTAGCATGCAAGTTTTCACCCATATGCGCTCAACTGTCTATCCAGAAGTGTTCGGAGATTTCTGGATAGTGTCACTTCAAGCATCGAAACTCACGATGCAAGGCGACATTCCGCACTTTTCCAGAGTAGTACCCTGGTACCCATTTCTGCCAGTGGCTGGGTTAACTGTGGGGGTATTTTTTTTTCAAACCACGAGTACAATTTACACTGCTTCCAGTGGTGATCGAACATAGGTAGCCCAGTTGAGTGGTTTTTCCCCAACTAGGCTATCGAGGCCCCCAAGAACGTGGAGAAGTATGACAGTCTACACCAACTGGCACTACACAAGAATTGTAACTTACCCACAACTTCCATTTTATGAATGATGTAAGAAAAAAATTGTATTATTCTGCTAATGTGTTGACTCTATTTCTAGGATGAGTGATCAAGCTCTCAAATGAGGACTAGTCTATCCTCCTGTCACAAAAACTTGTGTGCAGAGCATGCAACTTTCCCTTAACCACAATATATGTGGTACAATTATGCATTCATAATGAAATTATGAAAACTGATAAACCTAAACGTAGAAAGAAAAAAAAATTAATTATGCTGTTTACTTCTTGCAAAGTCATGTTTAACTCCCCTTTATCTTCTATCTTTGGTTTCTGCAAAACATCTTATTTCTTCTCATCCGTTGTGATGGTGTTATGATATCTTCACTACATTGGCTCAAAGGTTTACTGCCATTTTTCTGTAAATGTACATGGTTATTTCTTAGCTGTTTTTCTGAAATGACTCTTGAAGCGTTATTTATTTTTGTGGGTGTTTTTTTTTTAGCTTCCATGATGAAATTATGTCACTGGATTGTGATAATTTTTATGAAGATTATATGAAGAGTGATTTAAAAATAAGTTTTATTCAATTTAGAAGTGATAGTGTTTCGATTTTGTGTTCTTTTTTTCCAGAATTGGTTTTCATGTGAGGTTCGACCTTTTTTTTTGGCACAAATGTGGTTTTTTTTTTCCAGTTCTACTAAATGTACACTTCATTGTGAATATACCAACACTTATATAATAGTAAGTCATGACTGCGGTGAAACTTCATGCGATTCTCATTATAAACTTTTTTTTACTTATTATACTGAACTGTTATTTTTAAAATAACTATTTAGAGTTGGATATGTTACATTTTATGATGTAATTAATCATTCATACATATTGCTAGAAGTAATCCCTGCCATTGAATACTTAAAGAAAAAACAGACAAAATGGTCTGGGCACATGATAAGACAGAAAGACCAAAACACAACACAATGAGGCTTCCATAAACGTATTAAGAACACCAGACTCAAGGGTTGACCGCAAAAATGATGAAGTGATGGAATATTAGAAACATTAGGAATATAACAGCAGCAGAGGCCAACAGAAGAGCAAAAGACAACAGATTTATATCCCTAGCTAATGCTGAAAGGTAAATGAGGATGGGAAAAAGAATAATAAAAAGTTAAATCCATTACCTGGAGATTTTCTGGGCAGAAGTCATGACCTGACATATCTATGGCCGACAAGAAAATTGACTCAATCTGGTTGTGTCTGTGTTCAAATGGAGGTTGATGAGCAGCAATCAAGACCTGGCGAGCTCTTAGTGCCACCTTAGAATTTTCTGTCTTGTTGAGTTGAGTCAGCTCAGTCAGAATTGATGCCATTTCATCTGTTAGACCTGGTTCCTTGTCACACAAGTAATCCTATTTGAAATTGAATCACATTTTAGACCTGCTATTGGCAATAACAAAGCCACTTTTTAAACAAAAATTATGTATAACAATTCAAAGAGTTGTTAGCTGTGTTAGTGTTAAAAAAAAAAAAACAAGTCACTTTTCTTTTAGTCTCAAATATGCAAACACACATAATTCATAACTATTATACGACTCTTTGCATAAAGATGATTGCAACTTAGAAAGAAACAGTTTATCTACAAAATTAAATACATTTTCTCACCCAAAATATTTGGTTAAGTATGAAATATCACCACATTAACAGCTACAAGATTTCTCTAGAAAAAAACATCTACCAAATCCATGAATTACTAAAGAAGTAGTTACTACACAAAACATCAAAAACATTATCTACCAAATCCATGAATTACTAAACAAGTAGTTACTACACAAAACATCAAAACCATTATCTACAAATCCATGAATTACTAAAGAAGTAGTTACTACACAAAACATCAAAAAGAATATTCCACTTAAATGTCCTCATTCCAATCTACTTAGAATAAAAAGCAAAGGGACCTGGCAAACCTTTCAATTTTACTGTGCAAGAGGGCCAGATAATTTTGTGTATGACCTTTTGCCATTTTTGTTAACATCAAGGACTACATCAAACATTCTTGCTAACATTCACCTGATGACTAAATAAATAGACTTCCTCATCATCCTCCCGTAAAAGGACATCAAGTGCAGTTTGCAGCAGAACTGATATTTCCACCTTTTGACCCAACATATCCGACTTCAGCACAGCATTTTTGAGTACTGGGTTGCCTCCCTTCTAGATCCCCACTCACTTGATCAGACTAGACTGGTTAGTCTGTTACTAGAGGCACCACGGAGAGGTGGAGTAGGGTCTAGATAATTCTGGCTCACCGATCCTGGTGCATGCAAGTCATTAGCTATGATTTGCTGGCAACTTCAGCTCTGGTGCTGTCAGGTGCCTGAGCCTCCAGTCAAACAAATAGGATATTCAGAAAATGTCTAAAATAATGAAACAAAGCAGCTAAAGAAGATTTATTCTGAGAATTACTTACAATCAGCATTATAACCAGAGTATTTTTCTGATGCACAGCTACATGTGAGAAAATTGTCTGAACAACTGCCAGCATATCATCTTTATTTCTCTCTCTGATAGAGTACACACTTTTGTCATATGAACCTGCATAATAATACATATTAACAATGTTTTTTGTGTGTAAAATGATTCTGTACAAAAATAATACACAAAGATGAATATCTATCTACATAATGTTACAAATTAATCACTTATCATAAAGTTACAAAACCAATTCTCTATTTATTACATAATTCCTGCATGTTTCCTTCACGCCACAACACACCATAGGGCAGAAACCATATCTCCCTTGCGGTCATTGAACTAGTCCCCAGACTAAACTGTCACATTTCTTATAAACAGAAGAAAACACAAAATTCACTCCATCTATCAATTATTCAACACTGTTTACCCAGGGGCTTTCTTCAATTAAATAACGTAATTCATATTATGTTTCGTAGAAATCAAGACAGTCATTTCATACAAAATGTGAAATTTGAAACTGCACCAATTTTGTATTTTTCAATAATGTGTGTTTGTGCGTGCATTGTTTTTTTTCTTTTTGCTCTTGACACCACCAAAAGGCTAATGAAGTGTTCATAGCCTCTCATTCACCAGGTACAATAGTTACTGAATGATAGGATCGTCTTTGTAATCCTGGAAGGCCTCAATTCGATACCAATGCACTACTGCGCCAAAGACCACACCTACACGTCCCCACAATCCTCCCCCCCAAATGGCACAAAATTAGTCTTGGGTGCAACTGAGTTCACGATGGTATAACTGGGCAAGAAGGACCACAGCCCAAAGGCGCATGGTACACATCATGGTCTTTATCAACTCACCCTTACTCTCTCTTGAGTTAGTGTCTTTTATCTTCTGTCTTAATACTACCTCTATAGGAACACCCTTTGGACGGGGTGCAGTGTACAATTCCCAAATAATTTTGAGACCTACTACCAGCACACACAGAGGACCAATGCCTTCAGCTTGATGAGAAGACCACTATGCAGTATTCCTAACAGGCCTGTGGTATGTCGTACAGACACAACTGGCCCAGAACATGATGATTCTCTGTAAGTACAAATGGCCTACTTATGATACCCGTGAAAGAATAAAGCATATGCCAGTAAACATCAGGTGGCGGGCACTGAACCAATATGAATCATGCATGACTCCACGGCCTGGAGGAATGATCACATATATGGCCATCACATCAACATAGCCACAGTGTGCCATGGAGGGAAGGTGCGAGATGAAGTGGGTGCAAATTACATATCCTGGGGTGAGAAGATAGTTCACAGCAGAGCCTCCCCCCCCCCTTTCCGACTGACAATAATTGCCATTCAGTGGTTCCAAAATTTTTCAGAAGTGATCATATTACAAATATAACACATATCAATTCACAGAGTGCCCTAAGACTGACCCACACTGAGTATCTCTGTCTTCCCTAATCTGTGAAGTTGTCTTGTGCTTACTGACTATCCAACATACCCTGCTGAAACTGAAGCTCAACTCTGAGATAATGCCGCAATAGTTCTTGTACCACTGATTTCATATGGCCTCTAATTCCATTCCTGTAGCGCTGGACCAACTGTACAATGCCTTGACATGTCATAAAAAATACATCACGGTCTGTTCGCTTGCTTAAGGTGCCTGCATAACTGTCAATTACACTTGCAATCTGAAACAAACAAAATGTTGGAACTAATGATTATATGAAAAGGAAAGCCAGAAATGGGTATCCACTTTACACAGATAGATAATCTAGTGTCATTTTACTTTTCCAATAGAGACCAACTAATATGAACATAATTTTACATTATCCAATAATTGACTTTTACAAATAATTAGTAATTGAAGTAACAATACTTTTACTGTTTATTTAAACAGAGATAACATGCCTAACCTCCCTTATTTAGTCTTACTACACTTTCTAGGTTTGTAAGCCAAGAACTCCTCAACAAGTACAACCAGAAGGAAAAGCACACAATGTTAGAAGACAAGTATTAGATAGGCTCAGAAGAGATCTACAAATCTCTACAAGAACTATCATAAAGTGGCCTCCATAGAAAGGTAGTCATAAAAGAATGGAGAAGACAGAGATACAAATTATGTCAGTCTTAGGGCGCCCTGTAAAGTGTGACCATGAACTAAACTAAATGAGGTGGATATATTTTGTTTCCTTACAAAAAAACCACAAGGCATAACAACTATTAACTTAAGTCAGTTCATAGCTAAGAACAAGATTTTTAAAAATGTTGGAATTACATAATCCTGTTTAAGGGAGGAAAAAGTTTAAAATAAATAAAGACTAAAGAAAATGGTGTAATTCATGAGAAAGACTTAACCATAGCCTCTCGAATGACTACACTGATCAACATATGTTTCAGGAGGCTGAACCAAATTAAAGTCATTCATAGATTATATAATGTAAATTAATTATATACAAACATGCTAAATTGTAAAAAAAAAAAATATTTCTAAACTATATTGTTTTAGAAAGGAAGATATTTAACAAATTACAGACCTGTTGACTAGGAAACTGACACAATACAGATGTGATGTTGCTGGCATAGGATGACATCAGTTTTCTGATAGATCTTTCAACGTGCTGAGGTACACGGCCTTGTATCATGGATATCAGATCCTTGAGAACACACAAAATTGCAAAAATGTATTATATAGAGAACAAAATCATGCTACATTACAATATGATTGTTACCTTTAACAACATATAATCTCAATTTTAATTTCAACCATCAATAATAAAAACAGAAATAGACCACTATTATTTGTCTATTGTAACCACAACATACAGGGTCATTATAAAGTCTTTGTGCAGTTTTAGACTTGTGTACTTTAGAGCTAAACTGGGGTTAAACAGGGGTGTATTTTATCGCCCCTGTTATTTAGAGTTGTTATGAATTTCATAATGAAGAAATGCTGCACTGGTAACGAAGCATCGAATGGATACAAGGAGACCATTTGGAGGACCTAGTTCTCATCAACAGTCACATAAAAACAATGCAGGAAAACACAAATGAACTATCATCAATAGCCAGCAAAATTGGATCAATCATGAAAAGATTAAAGTCATGAAAAGCCTAATTCCAACAGATGACAGAATATACATGGAAAACAAACCAGTAGAAGAGATAGATCACTTTATCTATCTTAAAAGTCACAAAAGATCGGGAAGATAATACTAGTAAAGAAATCAGAATCAGAATAGCTACAGCAATGTCTTTCAGAAGCCTTGAAAAGTTGTGGAAATCAAAACTAATCAGTACAAACACAAAACTTAGACTATTCAAATTAAATGTACTATTAACCCTTATGTATGCATGTGAGAGCTGGAAAACAACAAGAGACATAGAAACAAAGTTGAATACATTTGAAAATAAATGTCTAAGAAAAATACTTGGTATAGTGTGGAACAAATTTAAAACAAATGAGGAAATTAGAGAAATTGCCAAATCAACCACTAATATCTTCAGTAATCAAGAAAAGACATTGGTCATATATTGGACATGTGATGAGGAGAGATAATAACCGAATAACAAAGCAAACCCTCTTGTGGGAAACAACAGGTAAGAGGAAAAGAGGCCGACCCAGAGAGACACTGAGAAAAAAATTGATGAGAGAGGCAAGAGCAGCAGGAATCGGCTCCCTCAATGAGATAGAGTTGCTTGCACAAAACAGAGACAAATGGCCAGATTTGATAAAAGATCTTCACAAGGATTGAAAACTGCAAGAATAAAAATTTAGATAAGAGAAAGAGTATCTGGGTCTATGCCCTATTGGCCAGCTACAACTCGAAAGGTCAATAGATACATAGATAGACTTTAGAGCTAAATCTCTTAAAACTAGTCTGTGAAAAGGATTAGTGAAAGGACTTTTAAATTGTTAAACTTTTAATAATGACAATTAAAAAGACATATCAGACTTCAAAATGTTCTTTACAGATGAATATATAACTGTAACATACATAGATAAACAATAACATACAAATGTAAAACTGCACATAAACTATATAAAAGAATATACAATTGGCATTCTAGTTTTCTTCTTCCTTTTCTGTGTACACCACTAGATGTCAATATTAATAAGTTTGAAGAAAACACTGGTCAGCTCAAGGCTGGTGACATCACCATACAGCTTGTCCTAGTATGTTGGTACTGGTGATGGCCACAAGAGCCTTCAGATAACATTTTTAAATATGTCTACACAAATGTTGTTGTAATGTAATCTGTTTTATTTGCAATTTGATATTTTCACAATTTGTTTAGACAGTGCCAACCAGAGAGTGCATCATTTTATCACATTAATCTGCACTAAATTTCTGCCATACTCTTTTCACCCAGTGCTCATGGCCATTGTTTTTTTCCTTAGAAGATTTATTGTCTATCCAGAGCTATCATGTGTTGGGCATGATTGTAGCAGATATTCTACAGTTATTTTGCATGTGTTTCAGCCACATTCATCAGAGAGTGTTGAAAAGATGATACTGATCTGTTATAGCCTGTTCAAAGTATAAAAATTGTTACTTAGTCTTTTCAAATTGAGCTGGTAGTGGGTATAATTTTTCTGGTAACCCTAGTACTTCTGTACATTATTTGTTCCTGACAAAACTCATACATTTTACTTTTATTTGATTCATAAACTTTACCATTACTTTTATCTGGTTCATAAACTTTACCATCACTTTTTTTGGGTTCATAAACTTTACCATCACTTTTATCTGCTTCATAAACTTTACCACAACTTTTATCTGCTTCATAAACTTTACCACAACTTTTATCTGCTTCATAAACTTTACCACAACTTTTATCTGCTTCATAAACTTTACCACAACTTTTATCTGCTTCATAAACTTTACCACAACTTTTATCTGCTTCATAAACTTTACCACAACTTTTATCTGCTTCATAAACTTTACCACAACTTTTATCTGCTTCATAAACTTTACCACAACTTTTATCTGCTTCATAAACTTTACCACAACTTTTATCTGCTTCATAAACTTTACCACAACTTTTATCTGCTTCATAAACTTTACCACAACTTTTATCTGCTTCATAAACTTTACCATCACTTTATCTGCTTCATAAACTTTACCATCACTTTATCTGCTTGATAAACTTTACCACAACTTTTATCTGCTTCATAAACTTTACCACAACTTTTATCTGCTTCATAAACTTTACCATCACTTTATCTGCTTCATAAACTTTACCATCACTTTATCTGCTTGATAAACTTTACCACAACTTTTATCTGCTTGATAAACTTTACCATCTCCCTTTGCCAACTTGTCTGCCTCATTATCTTCAGCAGTGCGATGGAATTCACTGAATTACAATTCTTCTGTGTCTACAGCTGAGCTTGCAGAGTGTTACTCTTAAATCATTCATGTCTTCGTTTCCATTTTCTCTAAGTACTGTTAACTACTATTCTAGCTCTCAATCTTCTAGACATGTACTAACAAAAATAATGCAATGGGATGTAAAGATGTGCTCACTTGTAGCTCTAGCAGTGGTAGTGCTGGGTCTTTCAAACACTTCATCAGTTTCTCCACCATCACACGCAACCTTTCTCTAAAGTGAGGTTCAGGCAAGACATATCCAGAGAGGATGTTGTCTAGGTCACATTTGGCCTTGCGAAAAACTTGATGACGTTTGTCGCCATGGGTGGCAGTGCTCTCATGGTTAGGCAGTGGTCCTTCATACAGTTTAGCCTGGGAACAAGTACAACAAAATATTAAATAGCATATTCAATAAATTCCATTTTTAGTCATAAAACAGCAAATCCAGATTTCAGTAAAAATTCAACTTATATATATCTATCTAGATTTAGATAATCATAAGGACATTTGTGTAATGCTACATTTTTACCCAGAACAAAACTTCTCAAGTTTTGCTGGTTTCAAACACATATAAAATAAATGTCACACAAATACTGCCGGAGGTAATCTGTTTTATTTGCAATTTTATATTTGCACAATTTGTTTAGACAGTGCCAAGCAAAGAGTGCATCACTTTAATACATTAATGTATACTATGTTTCTACTATAGTCTCTTCATCCAGGCTTATGGTTATACTTTGTTTCCTCAGGAGATTTATTGCATATACTAAGGGTTTACGAACTAATGCTCAAAAACCACATTTTTCTAGTATAAAAACTTAGTTAAACAAAGAAATTAACAATTTCAAAATTAACTATAAAAATGTATGACCCTTTCTTGTAGGCCATGCTGGTGGCAAAAGCTGAAAGTAAATGGTCAAGAGGACACACTATAGATGGAAGAATAACATCAAGCAATGGACTATTAACAGTTTGTTAAAATGTACCAAAAAGCAAAATAAAACACACACTGGAGATCCAAGGCAGCAAACATCTTATTTAGTGATCTAACATGGTGACACTGTGGAATTTGTTCTTTAAAAATCAAATTATTCACCACGTACCATCTGTACTCTGCTGGGATCATCCAGGGTAAGATAAGCTACAACACTCCCAGCTTCTAGCAGTGCTCCTGGTCTTTTTGAGTAGTGTACACTGTTTTGAAATATGAAAACAATGTTTTCATACAGTTTGGAATGATGATACTACACAGCTTACAGTATATTAATTTTAAAACCGAACTTGGTTGTTAGCAGCAAATAGTCTATACTAAAAGAAAAGTGTCTCATTCATTTTATTCAGATTATGATTACATAAAAATGCAAAAATTTAAAATATAAGTGAACATCAACAGCACAAACTAGAAATAAGAGAAAATATTTAATATTACAGATATTCACACCAGACACACAAAAAGAACCAAAAAGCATTTGACTCTTTCAGGACTATTATCCGACATGTTGGTTCGATAAAAAGTGTTATTTCTAACCATCATCCGAAAATTCGGCTCTGACGAGTATATCTTAATATTTGTTTCATTTTCACTGATTTTTTGTTTTTATTTCACCCAATACTTGATTTCCGAAAGTAGGAGAGTTCTCACTTCCTGTTATACCACGTGTTTACAGAGTTTGAAGTGTGAGAAAATTGTTAATTTATATTCATAGTTTTTTTTCCTCAAATTTCAGTCACATAATGGCCACACCCACTGCTGGTACTTCTTGCAGTCGACCAAAGTGATATAGTGCAGAAAAAGCTAGATCTATGTTCGAAACCTTGTTATTCAGTGATTCAGAAATAGAGTATTCATAGTATTTAGACTCTGACAATAATTTTGGTGTTGTGATAATGGATCACAATATTAGTAAAAGTTATGCTAAAAAGGCAAGACGATCTGGCGAAGGTTTAGCTAGTGGATGCCTCTATTCCAGCACTATCAGTGCCTCAGGGCAATCAAGTGGTAGTGATTCTGATAAAGAAACTGGTGCTTTAGGGCATATCACACAAAATAAGTTAAGTTGTGTAAATAAAAATAATAAACTTGACTTGTAAATAATATTGTTCTGATGTCACATAAATTTATAATATTTTTCATTCTGGGATCATTTACAAAAATGTACATAATTTCATTATTTGTGGACATAAATTAATCACATAACTGTATTTTGGAGGAATTTGGATTATGTTGTATAATATTTCAAAACAAATGGATAGCAACACTTATAAACATGGAAAAAGGTAAGTGAATTACAATATTTTGAATTAAAAATTACCTACCTTGAATATTTTATATTTTAAAAAATATAATTATTCCTACAAATAACCAAATAACCACATATTATAAATATATTGCTATTTTCTGTATCCATTTTCCTTTCCAGTGATATATAACACATATCACATTTATTTAAATTATTGTGTGAATTAGTCAATTGAAAAAGGTATATAGTGAAATTTGTTGAAACAGGAAAATTAATCTGGTCCTAGAAGACCTAAAATAACGTGTTTCCTGTTCTGGTCCTGAAAGACTTAATTCATCATTAGTAACATTGGCTAATTAATATTATTCTACAATTACTAAGATATGTGAAGATGAAATAATTTCACTTTTCATATTTTAATAACTAAATATTTTATATCCATCTTCTAACACTCACAACTAAAAAATGCTACAATATTAATATCTTCAATCTAATAATCTTCCTTTAACACAAACTTACATTACCAAATCAAGGATGTATTTATTCCTAGATTTATTTACAATCACCATAAATTAGCGCTCTTTGTTCTCTTTAGAATATATGGTCAAATATACATCACAATCATTTATTTAACTCTAGATTAAGACACATATTCAGTGTATCACGTCTGTCTCATTTTCGCAATATTTGCAACACTAATTGTTACATTTGGAGGTAGAGAAATAAGACAGATTTTCTTTGTTCTTTTCCTATGGGAATCAAATGTGGCAATCATTTCCTGGCTTAGATTAGATTTATGGTCCAAAATTTGAATGAATGATGTGGCTATCGGAGGTTGTTACATTGTCAATTAACACGTCAGCTGTCAGTCCATCAGTCCAGCCTGTATGTTTGGCTTGCCCTTAGCATCATTTGCTGCCTATCCTGTGTTACAAAGGTTTGTTTGATATCTCACTGACAGCCGAATAAATATTCCACGTTATAATAAAAAAAGAAGAACTAATTTCTTGAAAATTGACAAAATTTATTTAAAATAAAAAACAGCAGCGTTTCTATGGCATTTTCGTAAATTGCAACAAAGCACACGTGGTGTTTTAAACAAAATCCAATCAGCAATTATTGGAAGCAATAATTATGAAGGGGGAAATGTTTGGCAAACTGTTGATATACAAAAATTTGTATTTTGAGTTTCTAATTTTCACGAAGGTGAATTATCTAGGATTACTTTTTAAAAAAACCAGACTACTTCATCTCCTCATTTCAACCTGCCTCAGAGTGACACTTTAGTTGTAGTTTTACAATTATAACAAAATATGTGTGTGAATATGCTCTAAATAAGCTATACTTTCCTTTGTTCTTAAATCTGATAAACTCCGGAGTTAGTATTTGAATTTGTGACATTATAAATAAACATGGATATTCTAGTTTAACATGTCTGTTAAGAACCCAATGTGGATCAGAAAATTTGTTAATTACCAATCTTTCATATTATTGCAGCAGTGCATTCATTTAGCTTCAAAATTATTTATTTCTTATATATAACAAATTAACAAATAATATAGTGATCACAAATATTCTCTACCAAGGGGTTTAACACAATATGGCAGCACCGTTTTTTTATTACTTGTTTTTTTTTTATTTGAAATAAAGATGAAAAATTTATTTAAAATTGATTTAAACATGCATTCTGTTGGGATAATTTATTAAAGAAGTCAGAAAAGCGGATAGTAAGAGAATTACATGAGTTTAGCGGAAATAATTGCAAAAATGTCAATAAATTCAAAGCCACAAATAAGCGGCTTTGAGCTCGGTGTGTCAGCAAAAGCCACACTTTATGGCTCGCAGTAGAGAATGTGTTAATGGTAAATGCTACTGTATTAGCATTCAATAAACTTGAACACAAAAAAATAACCTATAATTAATATTTCTTAAATTAAAAACAATAACAAGACAGATGGCAACAAAGTAAATGGATGTGCCTTGTATAACTCACCATCCATTTTCTGAACTTCTCAGCTCCATAACCATCTTCATGACTTCTATTTCAGCAAAGACATCACCAGCAAAGACATGACCACCATCCTCAACCATATAGTTGATCAATTTGCCAGCTGAAGGAGACCTTAAACAAACAAACAAAAAACCATTAAAATTAATCTGCCATTAATTACTTGTACCAGGTTTAACAATATATACAAAAGTGATGAATGTAGATGAAAGACTTAAAACAGATTGGAAAATAAATATTTCTGAAAGGAATCTTACAACAATAACACTAGAAAGTGATGTTTTAAATGTTATTGTGATTCATACATGCAGAAATTGAAAATATATTGAAAAATAGTTATTACACACACAAAAAACTAACAAATTTATGAAGGCTTCAAATATAAACAAAACATAATGAGTAGTAAATATTGGTGATATTATTATGTTACTGTGAAGGAAAACAGCACATGCTTTCACATTGACTACAAGTAGTTTTACCTTGCAATGTAAGACTGTCATTTAACCTTAGATTACAATACTTGCCTGCGACGTGCATCATTACATACAAGGTCAACAACAGAAATGATAAATAACTATCGTGAACGAAAGTTGTGGAGAGACATGATCACCTATGCCAGCAGGCCCGGTGCTTGATGATGATGATATATATATATATATATATATATATATATATATATATATAATGAAAAAAACACCAGTTTCATTTCAGATAATGTGTAAGCTAGATTTAAATCCTAGCATAAAACCTACTCACTATTCTGTTTTTTTTTTTAACCAATATGTTCATTGGCAATGTGTCTGTTGTAAAAATGATGTAGTTACACTGATTAATATGACAATTAGTTTGAATAATTAAATAAAACAATATAAGGTATCATTACTGCTTCCTGATTATACAATTGTACAATCAATTCCTGATTATAAAATAGTTTGCATTTTGTTGTGAATGCTGTTAATTAGTTAAAATATTTTAATAATTCCATATCTGTACCTAAGAATAGTAGGGTCATTCTCCTTCTGCAGTGTGCATGTCTGGTTGCCAATGGTTATTCTATAGCTGTTCACTTGTTCTTTCATGTAGGTTGTATAGCTGGAACCACCAATGGACAATAGCAGGCCACCATCACTCAAACGATGAGCCTCCAGGTCTAGTGTAGACTTATTCATCAGCAGGAAATATCCATTAGGCCCTGTTTTTACCACCTAGGCATGAGATATAAATGTGCTTAATCTATCCATCTCGACAACAATAACGTTTAAAATAAAACAAATAATGTATGCATGTGGTCAATTAGTATGAAGATGTTTTTATAGTTGATAGAATAATGGCTTACTTTAAAGGAATCTATGTTGGAATGGAAATAAATCATTTATAGAAATAAATTAAACAAATAGTGTATACTTTATTCTGTAACTTAAAATCACTAGGATCATGATTAAATCTTGAAACCAGCTACTGAGATGACTATTTTTAAAACACAATATCCAATTTAAATTGTATATTCAATTCATTTACTAAAAATGCCTTTAATGCATCATCTATTTCAATTCACTTACTAAAAATGCCTTTAATGCATCATCTATTTCAATTCACTTACTAAAAATGCCTTTAATGCACCATCTTTTTCAATTCACTTACTAAAAATGCATTTAATGCACCATCTTTTTCAATTCACTTAATAAGAATGCATTTAATGCACCATCTTTTTCAATTTACTTTCAAAAAATACTTTTAATGCACCATCTTTTTCAATTCACTTACTAAAAATGCATTTAATGCACCATCTTTTTCAATTCACTTACTAAAAATGCATTTAATGCACCATCTTTTTCAATTTACTTTCTAAAAATACTTTTAATGCACTATCTTTTTAACTGTTATTAACTTGAGGTATCATAATCATAACACTCTGCTACAGTGTAGGTAAATTATATCCTGTAAATATCCACCTTGAACACCAATCATAGATCTGTCTACTGTAATATGTACAAACTATGATATCAAATGTATTTTGGGAAAAATATAACAAAATGATGATGCCACAAATGTAACATTTTTTTAAAGTCACTATGAAAGTTTAAATACTAGATAGCTTGGTGTTATGGCATTGCAAACAGTCAACAATAGAACTAATACATTGCACTGTAGATAAAAGATTGTGGAAGGACATGATCGCCTACACCAACCGGTATGGCACATGATGATGAAAGTTTTCTTAAACCAAAAATATGTCAAAAGAGAGAATATTTGAATCTAAACAGAGAGCTGAATTTGTTCTTTACCTTTGAAGGTCAATGAAATAGACTTACATGACAAGTGTATAAAAATTAATTATGGTTACAGATTATTAGATGATGTGGATAATGACAAGCTGTTAATCCAATATGATTGAGTATATTCTCTCATAATGAACATGTTATGTTTTGGAGACATACAAGACTAAATTTTATGTGCTCACATTTTGAGTAAGAAGGTTCTGCATACCCAAAAGACTGGTATATTGTGCAGGATTATTGAAGATGACCATGTCAGTTAACCTAAGATAGGATAAGACCAAGTAACAACTTTTACTTGTCCAAGGAAAGGAAAGAGGTTTCAAGGACTAGGTAGGGTTAAGAAAGCTTGTGCATGCTACTTAATAATCTTACCTTGAAATCATTTGGTGAAATAACAAAAAATGTCTACTTCGAAGTAGCTGATAAATGCCAAGATGTCTCTACAAGAACATTTTCTAAACTACTTTTGTATAATGTTTGCAGGTTCAATTTACAGTAAAATAATATAGAATATAGTTTCTTCTTCTTCTTCACTCCCTCTTATACCCTTACAGACATCGAGGAAGATGTGAAATGTTAGTTCTCACTTCTCTGATAGCCCTCATCCTTGTTAGTTGATCCTGTTGTGGTTTCCCTGATATCGCCTTTGAACTGACATTTTTTCTGAATTCTAACCCCTCTCCTTGTGTATGCTTTATATTGTATGGAGTCACAATGCTTTTCCAAATAGGCAAACCATTTCATTTGTTGTCTCTGTAGGTAGCTCAAAAGTTTATTTATTTCTTTCAATGAAAAACATCATGTATTAAGTTCACAGATTTCGATGTCACAAAATAATTATCAGGAATTTCAATAACACAGTGATAAATAACAATAATAAGAAACAACAGAAAAATTGGTTCGGCCACATAACAAGACAAAAAGAACTAACAATGTCTCAAAGAGCCTTAAATAAACGTTACAAAAACGCCAGATTAAGAGGAAGACCGAGAAAGAGATGGATAAAGGGAATACTAGAGTTGAAGTAGTGGATAATTAGGGGTGTTAGAAGGAGAGGCTATTAGGGGTACAAAAGGTCAAAAGGTGAAGGTGAGAGATAGCCGTAAACATGTAGTAACTCATTGTCCACGTGAAATGACATGATTAGGTGAGCGTCTCGAAAAACACGAGGTTTGAAAACGAGACAAAGATTCAGTTAGAGAATTTTAGTTGGTTGAAATAGTCATTCGAGAGATGTGCGAGAAGCTGTGCGGACGGACTTGTCACGTTTGACAACCCGGTACCAAGGGCATTATGTTAGTAGGGAAAAGGAACAGAATGTTAGAAATTAGATTTCAATGTAGGAATGACAGTAAGTAAAAGAAACGTGTGATAGAGATAGAAGAATATTTCATGGACTTAGGAAACTGTGCTAGAAATAGTTGTGATTTAATTCAATAAGGTGTGTGTAGAGTAGGGGAGTTAATTAGAGTTTAGTAGCACAACGAGGACAGTAGTAGGAACTCGGTAGAGTTCATATTGTGCTCAGAGAACTAGGAAGGAGTGTGTTCTTACTAGTATTGGCTGAATGTAAGCCGTATAAGGAATTTCTGAGGCTGAATGTAAGCCGTATAAGGAATTTCTGAGGAACTGGGTATGTTCCATAATCTATGTAGAGATGGTAGAGAGCAGGATTGTTCTTACTGGTCTTAGGCTGAATGTAAGCCGCATAGAGAGATTATTTTGATGAATTTCGTAGATTCAATGTTGTGTGACAATATTGAATATAGAGACTTAGAGAACAGGAATTGTTCTGACCATTAGCAGGCTGTGTGTCAGCCATAAAGAGACAGTTGATGAATCCAATAAATTCAACATTGTGTGTCAATATTGAATATAGAGACGTTAGAGAGCAGACATTGTTCTAACCATTAGCAGGCTGTGTGTTAGCCATAAAGAGACAGTTGATGAATCCAATAAATTCGACATTGTGTGTCAATGTGAAATATAACGATCTTAGAGAACAGGAATTGTTCTGACCATAGGCGGGCTGAATGTAAGCCAAAGAGAATATTGTTTTGATGAACGCAAGTTGTGCAATTAGTGTGGAGTATAGGGTGGCGCTGGGCCACTAATAAATTAACTAATTAGGCATAAGGCGTGTTTCCCAGAGGAGACACACAAGCCAGTGAGTAGATGTGAATTATGTACTTGAATAAGTGTAGGACGTATGAGTGAATGACAATAATGTATTTGTCATACCATGCCATCGTGGGAAGTGCAGTAAAATAAAGCAACGTATGTTTTGTTTACGAGTGTCACTTCAGTCATTCTTGTTGTCACGTCCATCGTTATAGAGTTGCTGTATTCTGTCCCCGTGATGAACGGATGGGGGTGTCGCAGGCCATAAATAACACAACGCGAAGTACAAACGTAAATGATTACGGGCCAACGTGATGGGAAAACAAAGGAATCCTGTCCATCCAGTCCAGTAGAACACCAGGCCTGGCTCAGATCTTTACGAGCCTTGCCACTATTGCAGAGCAAACATCAGGTTGGGCTCAGATCTATACGAGCCTTACCTTTGTCAGACGCAATCGGTCTGAAAACAGTCACAGAGCAGGGGAGCTTTGTTCGAGCTGAAAGGGCGCAATCGGTCCTAACGTGTGGGCTCATATGTCAGAGTTCACAGAGTTCTTTCCCGATCAAGTAAACGTGAGGCGATCTTTCGGCGGCTGAGCAAGTGCCGTCGAGAGTTATCAGTGATCGAGGTTCAGTATCTCTATCAAGGTTCAGTATCTGATCAACGCCTCGCTCGCCTCAAAGAAAGTCCTCCCCTTTACAGAGTCACTAGGAGAAATAACATAAGAACAGGCCAACAGAAGAGCAAAGAATCGCAGATTGTTTCTCCCCTTGACGCCAATGGCAGCAGAGGAAGGATAGATGAAGAAGAAGCAGTGATAAATAAATATGAAAGAAATGTAGACAATTACAGTATATTTGAAAACAATTATAAAAGAGCAACATGTTTTTCTAACCTCTCATACAAAATCTTTGATATTACATATAAACAAACATACCTTGAGTTTGAATTTTATGCCCTCCAAAATAAACTCCACATCAGAAGAGTTCTTCAATGGGTTTGAAGACTGTATTTGACCCCTGCAATGCCATACATTTTACATTTTTATTTATTTTTTTTAAGCATTGGTGGAAGGAAATAAATGCATATGTACTTCAATGGCCCTATGAACCACATGCTTCCACTCATTTGCAAGCAATGATTAAGAGAATGAAGTATTAACTCAGCAGTAGAGCTCATATAAGTTCAATAAATCAGCACATACAATGCTGTGTTTTTTGGGGGGTTTTTTTTTGCCTTCACCAGATTTCACCTCTCGTGAAGTCCTAATGAACTACAAGAAATGATAGACATAATAGTAAAAGAAAGCAACAAGAAAAGTCTCAGTCTGAATAGTAAGAAAACAGAAGTAATGGTCATATCGAAGAAACAATCATCACCAGCATGCAGCATAAAAATAAACAGGACAAATCTTAAACAAGTAGAACTCGTCAAATACTTGGGCACAATAATAACATCAAATGGAAGATGCACCACAGAAATAAAAAGTAGAATAGCTTAGGCCAAAATAGCATTTCAGAAAATGAAATATATCTTATGCAACAAATCTATGTCAATAGAAATGAGAAAGAGACTTAATCGGTGCTATATAGAACCAATTCTGACCTATGGAAGCGAATCATGGACAGTAGACAAACAAATGAAAAGACGATTAGAGGCCACAGAGATGGGATTTCTCAGAAAAATGTTGACAGTTTCCTGGACAGCTAAAAAGACCAATGAGGAAGTTCTCAAAGAGGCCAACACAAAAAGGCAGCTCCTAAAAAAACAATCAACGTTCTTTGGGCACATCATGAGAAGAGGAAAGTTGAAATGGTTACAACTGGCAAAATAAAAGGAAAGAGAGATTGCGGATGATAAAGAGAGAAAATACTGGATAGCTTGGTGTTATGGCATGGAAAGCAGTCAACAACAGAACTGATACGATGCACTGTAGATAGAAGATTGTGGAAGGACATGATCGCCTACGCCAACCGGTATGGTACATGATGATGATGAAGTCCTAGAGACAAGTAACAGAATTCTGCATCTGTTTTTCCCTGACAGTCATGTGCACAGAGGTCCCACCCCGCACATGCTGATAATTCTGTCATCGAAGGTACTCATATTTTTTCCATCGATGGAGTAACTAACGTTAAGCCGGGCCACGCTTCTGAGACCAGGGGTGTTTACAGAGAAATCACAAATAAAAATCCCAATTGGTGCAGCCAGGATTTGAACTCACAACCTATCTGTCTCAAGACCAGCATCTTGCTTCAAAACCAACTAGTCCCCTTTTGCTGTGTATAAAATCTTTACATACAAATATTCAGCATAATTACACAAAATCTGGAGGGAAAAAAAAAGTATGATACCAATAACTTACTTTTCAAGTGATGTTTGAAACTCTTGAAAGCCATTTAGAATAGCCTGGTCAGCTATATGTAGAGCACCACAGACCACCCCAAGCATGAGATCTGGCTTCTCGGCTTGCACTTTCTCAGCAATGAGCTTATCGAGCCAAGCAGTGGTTATGCCATTATTCTGGTAAGTTTCTGTCTCTAGCAGTTTGATAAGGTATTCTACAGTTGTGCGGAAGTCACCTCGAATGGACAGTTCTTTCAGTGCTACCACAAGGTTTCTAGAAATATTTTGTACAGTATTCACACCGATAAGCAAGATGTAGACATTAATCAACACAATGTAATTAACAAAGTTAGTTTCAATGTCTAAAATAGAAGACTATCACCAAAGTACTGTGATATAAACCACTATTAACAGGTTTGAAATTAATACATTGTTTACCATCTGGTTTTATTATTTATATGTAATGCTTATTTGTTTTGTTTTTTTTATAATACATTTTCAATATCAGTTCAGTAACAACTGTTTTTATACTCAATGACAAAATTAAAATGTTGCGAAGTGAAACATAAATCATAAACATAAAACAAATGACCTAAACCTACATGCAACATGTCCTTTTTAATCTGTATTCTTAATGTTCGTCCGTTAAGTGGACGTGGATGCATTGTGTTGCTAGTTTACGGCAACGTCATGATATTTGCACTTTTTGGTCCAACACATCCATCTTCAGCAAGGTTGTGTAAATTTGCTTAACAATTTTTTCCTGGACAGTGGCCATTTTTGACCTACTCTTTTTTACCTTGAAATGCCACGGGTTCAGTAATGTGCGCACATAGGACCTCCTGTTTATTACCATTTTCTAAGAAGGCTAGACATCTGATCTCACTACCTTTTTCCACCTTTAGTCTCTCAATGTATACACCATTGTATTGGACCAGGGGAGGGTAAAGTCATGAAAAAAGCATGGATTTGATTTTTTTTTTATTTCCACAGCTTGTGGTGGGATCAAACCCATGATCTTCTTGTCGAGAGGCAGACATCTTACCTCTAGACCACCCAATCTTCCCGACATTCAAAGACAAAGACTTTCATGTCTTTAAATTTAATTTCACAAATTGGGGGCCTCAGTAGCCTGGTTGGGAAAAACCACCCGACTGGACTACCAACGTTCGGACAACCCGTGTTCAATTCCCGCTGGGAGCAGTGTGAATTGTACTCGTAGTTGGAAAAAAAAAATACCCCCATGGTCGACCCAGCCATTGGCAGAAATGGGTACCAGGGTATTACCTTCGGAAGGTGAGGAATGTTGTCTCGCATTGTGAGTTTCGATGCTTGAAGCGACTCTATCCAGAAATCTCCTAACATTTCTGAATAGGCGGCCAAGTATGTATGGGTGAAAACTTGCATGCTAAGACGCTGGTTCAAGTCTTGTACTTTACCTTTCACAAATACACAGTACTTATATATTTTTGAGTCAAACAGTCATAGAATTTTCATATAACGCAATCCATTGTATTCTATTCAAGGAACCAGTTTCATTGTAGTCAGGGCATCTCCATACCTGCTCCACTGCCAGTCCCAGTATTTCTCAAAGGATATGCAGACTGTTTGTTCCTGTAAGATGTTGATTGCAGATACATCTACTTCTTCCCACCCCAAACCAACCTGACCCTTTTTCCACCTTTAGTCTTTCAATGTATACACCATTGCCCGACCAATTCCACTCCTCTTATCTTAAGGAATGACAAACAAACTTGGTGATGTCCTCTTTGTCCAGAGTCAAGCCACACTCAGTGCCAGAGCTGCCAGAAAACTTATCAGATATTTCATTTCCATGCACGGGCATCCCCTGGACAGCACATCTTGGTTAACTGTAAACTGTAGAGCCATTCAAGAATTTCATCCACTTCTTCTGCGGACACTGTCTGACAATCTACTTTAGCATACTTTGTGAGTCTGTCACCAAGCCTGTGTAAACTATATTTTGTGCAACCAGCCATGTTATCACCACCTTTGCTGCTTCTATCTCCCTTCTCATGCTGGACACCATAATGCTACACCTGCCAGATTAACTAGCCACTTCTCTGTCATGTCAGTATGCCACATAATACTGTCCATGGGATACACGAACCATCCATGTAGATCATGTGATGACACTTTTTGAATGGATCCTTAGCTCCAACACCTGCAGAGCTGAGTGATTACTTTGGTTAACCTCTGGTCAGATAAAGAAGAAAGACAGGTAGGTAGACCGCGAAGAAGATGCACCGGGGCATAAACGAGTCATCAACAGAATCAACAGATGAAGAGCAAGGTGGGGGCACAACTACAATTAGAAGTGACACAGAAGGGGAAGAGAAACAAGAACAGAGCGAAGAAGTCGAGGAGCAGCAAGGGAGAGATAACAGTCACATGGATAGTACAACAGAAGATGGGGCTCCATACAAAAACACAAGGAGTCAATATAGACGAAGACAAAAGCGGAGAGTACGACGAGAAAGGCAAACATCATTGGAAGAGGACGATATGCCGTTACCAGAGAGACGGGTAAGATTAGAACGCAGAAATCGAAGAATACGGCAGAACCAAACGGAGAATGAATTGGAAAGTACAACGGAAAGGAACACAGAAAGAATGTCAGGGGAGATAGGAAGAGTGGTGGCAGACAAAAGAAAAGGGAAATGGTCATCGGGAGAATCACCAGAGGAGAAAAGATACAGAGAACAGCAAGAGGAAAAAAGGGATAGGACAGGGAGTAGCGAAATAGACGAATACGAGGAAGGGAATGACTACTACGAGACCACGGAGTAAGTGGTAGGACGGTAAGGAGAAGTAGCGACATAAACACAGGAGACCTATTGGGTAGGCAATAGACATATTTATTGCGGAAGGCAATAAAGGATGGGAGAGAGGAGTAGGGATGTCAAAAGCATTAAATAAATAAGGAAGGAGTAGAAGGATGTAAGGTAAACTTTATTGGTAAAGAAAACTTAGGTAGTAGGGCAAGCATAAGGGGAGTAGCTGAGGGTGGAGTGATAGGTGATGGAGTTAGATGGTACCGGTTTAGTCGTTAGGGTAGATAAACGACTAAAATTGGGTATGTGGCATATGTAGCAGTAGATCGGGATTAGGTAATGATGAGTGAACGAGAGGGGAGTCATGGGAAAGAGAGAAGAGTGAACGATAGACAAAAAAACATAAGAGTCCCGTGTATTGGTGAGCGTCAATCAGGGAAAGTACAAAGAATGTAAGGAGAGTTTTGATTGGCTGGGGGAATGAGGGATATTGAGGATACAGGAAAAATAGTCAGATGAAAAGTAGCCACAGACTCAGACGGACGGCTGATAGAGTAGTGCCGCCGAGACGGTGACCATAGGGTTAATGTTACCTATTTAGCCTGTTAGTGGAGTTTTTGGTCCAGGAGTCGACCACAGTGGTAGCTTGTTAAGAGTTGTGTTGTTTTATGCCTCAGCGATAGTCTAACAGTAGTCACAGCGATAGTAATATAGAAGGCAATCTTCTGTTGCAAGTCGAGGCAGTTTTTGTGTTCGGACTACAGTTTCTAGTCTCTAGTTACGTATGAAATGGAGTCTTTCAGTATGGACAAACAGAGTGTGTGAATGAGGATGGCACGGCTTTATTGACAAGTGCCTGCAATGTTTTACATGGGTGACAGTCAAGCACAAAGTAAGTCACTGGCTGTTTAATTGTTGTACTATTTGACAAGGTCTCAGTTAATTTAATAAACCTTTGTCATTTGTTATGGATGGACTTTGAATTAGTGTTTGGTATCGGTGTTGTGGTCGCCAATCATAGTAGTGACGAACGAATCTTACAGATGCGGAAAAGACGAAGTCCTCAGATCTTTGTGGGAACGTCACAGCGGCAAATCAACGCGAGATAATTCATTATAACGATCACGGATGAAAGTGGCGTGTTTCCAGAAAATTAACGGGTGGATGGCAGAGTCCGGTTGAAGGCAGTATTCAAGAAACCAGTCCAGTGCCCAGACCAGCGTTAGCTGTCGAGGCTGACAGAGTAGGTCAGGTGGCTTGAGTTCAACAGGCAGTGACACAGTATTGCAGCAGGTGGCAGTCGTCCTGGCCCGATTGTTAGTTGCCGCCATGGAGAGCGGTACATGAAAGTGCGGGTGACCACTTAAAAAGCTCGCACGTGACATTCATTGATAAAAATTGACAGGGCCTTGATAGACCATCGTTGCTGCTATCAGTACACGCATTCAAGGAGATGACAAACATTTAGATCCAGACGGGGAATCAAACAACGTCAAGTCATCTTATACATCAGCAAGGGGAGTATGGGATTCATCCTGTCTGGCGTGTTCCACTTTCATTCAATAGGTGGTACATAGACTGCTACAAGAGCACCATAGCCAACATAAGCAAGAATAGTAATGATTGCATATAGTCAACTAACTTAAATCACAAGATAAAATATATCATATAACACTAAATAGTTATGTTAAAAAGGGTATGGTGTGTATGTATACACATCTGCAAATATTATAAATTGTAATATTGTTATGAAACATAAGAATGAAGATGTTATATCTTGACTTGCTTAGGTATGGATCTCATTTCCACATGTACTCACTCTCTAGCATCTTCCCTGTCCTCTCCCCATGAGAAACAATGACCAAACTGTGAGTCGGCAAACTCATGCAAACCACCTGAAGCAATAACACTAAAGTAGCCCCAAACATTCTTACTGCTGCGAAAGTTCAACTCTTGGACAGTGCCTGAACTGGGTTTGAAACCCTAAAAATTTGAAGAGAAGAGAATTTTGCAGAATTAAGAAAATAATTCAATTACAGATGAAAACACATGACAGTGTTTGTTAGTATAAAAACAATGGCATCTGCATACCTGAAGCAGAGACTTTGTATATTATTATAGCAGTTCTAATAGTATTGCATTTAAAACGTTTCATAGGTTACATCTGAGTATTACTTACACAACGCACCCTAAATATTGTCTTGGAATAAACAGTAGACCAAATGTTTGCCATTGATAAGGAGTGCATTTTAGGAGAACTAAAAAAATGTTACGCCTCTAGCCCAAAGACATGTGGATAAGGGCTACAATTAAGTGAAACAGTCAAGGTTGATAAGATGACTAGGCCAGAAATATGGAGAAGCCACTATTGGGTGCTAGACTATTTAAGGAAGCTGTAGTTAGCTTTTAGCAGTGGTGAATTTAGTAGAGACTTTGAGGAGACATGCAGAAAAATGTTCAGAGAGGATTGATTGGGTTAGCCCTTAAGTAAAGAGAAGGCTGATTCACAGAAATGCATTAGTGATAGGATTATTCAGAAAGATTTGTTTCAAGGAAAGTTTAGAAATAGGTAGATATTTTGGGTCCTTAGAGATCAAGACTAGGAGAAGTTATTGACACAAAATAAGCATTATAAGCCATATTCTTGTGTGTGATTTTATACTAACTAATAGTTAAGTGGATTTAATTATATAACCTGGAGAGTATCATATAACATTGGTGGTAACCTAGAAACATATACAGAATTTCCACAAAATTTAAGAACAGTTTGATAGATCTTTAGGCAGCCATAGCCAACATAATGTGTAAAGAGTGATTTGTACATGCAATTAAGATATTTATACAGATGAATTATGAAGAGTAACTAAAGAACTGTGTGAATAAACTTTTGTAAGAGATCTAGACGATGTCTTGAGGCATTATTTGAAGTATCAAGCACAAGTGGTTCAGAATATTTGAAGTTACGTATTCTCTACTATGCTGTATATAATTATCAACATTTTATCTATCACATCAAGAGTTGATAAGAAAATAGTTTAAGGAAGCTAAACATTTTTTTTTTAAATTGCCATTACTTCACAGATCTATGAGACGGAGGTTTTTCCATGTAAATATATATATATATATATTTAAATATCAACTAACCTCATCAGGATTCTCACTAGTAATTCTGGCTGCAATTACATGGCCTCTTGGGTTAGGTTTCATTTGTGGATTGTCAAAATTAATTTCTGAGCTGCCCCATGGATCCATGCCATATAAAATCCTGATGTCTTTTATGCGGTAAAGTGGTAAACCCATTGCAACCTAAAAATAATAATAAAGTAATATACTTAAACTTGAAGTAATCTAAAGGCATAACAGAATAGACAATAAAAATACAGTAAATATAGACTTCCTGAATTATAATATTTCAAATTATTTAATGTGGAAATTAAAAAGTATGCATGTTATTATGGAGTCAAAAATACAATTCTTTGCAAAATGACAACAAATTCACTTTTAATGTTTCCGGTTCTTAAGAAAAACTTGTTATCATCAATTATGCTGGCAATTTTTGAAGCTGTATACAAAATATTTTAGGATATGATCAATTCTGATTAATGCAAATTGTCCTTCTAAATTATACCACAAGACATCACAATGCAAAAGAGCTCATCAGGTCAAATGTTCTTTGCAGAATGTTCCATTTACAACAGCCCATCTGAAAGAATCTCAGTCTCTACCCACATCTCCCACTTCTAGTATATTGTTCAAGCTTTTTTTGATGTCTTAAATCCACCTTCTTCTTTCTTATCTTGTTGTTCAGAAACCATATCTTCTATTACTGTTCTTCCAACCAGCCATGTCTATTGATGCACCATTGTATTTTAACTTTTTCTGTAGAATAGTGTTTATAAGCCATTTATAATGATTTTTCTGTAGCATTTTGTTTCGAATGAATCGATTTTCTTCTTTGCTGTTTGCAAGATTGTCCATGATTCATAACAATATGTTGCTATTGGGAAGTTACATGTCCTCAGTAAATTTAGTTTTCCTGCCTTGCTGGTATTGAGTCACATGTTCTTCATGGCATTTAATTTTTGTGTTGCCTTTGCTAAAATTCTTTTGTTCTCGTTCAGGTTTTCTCCATCGTTGATTACTACAGATCCCAGGTCTTTATAGTTTGTTACAATTTCAAGGTCTTCACTGATAATGATTTTGGGGTGACTTTTTGCTTTGCCATTGGACATTATCTTTGGGGTGCATCCCTGCCTCACCCCTTGTACTTTCAAGCACTTTGTTGTTTCACGCAACTATTCATAGCTACAAAAATTATATATTTAATCTACATAAGGAATCATTTAAATAGTCAGAATTCTCCTTAGGGGAGTCTGAATGGAGCCATTTATTTCACTAAGGGCAGATGATGTAACTTCACACTAAAGGTTACATCTATAAAATTAACACTGCACTTTCACAATAATTATTCAATTCTCTTAGTAAAAATTAAGACACATATATGTCATTTTTTTCTAACTCTAATTTTTTTTTACAAAATTATTTCAGCTCACTACAAGTAAATAATCCAACAATTTTATTGAATTTCCAAATCGAAAAGCACATATCAAAACAGAACAAGAGACTGGATATTAGTTCTATTGAAAGGCAGCTAGTAAATTGATTCAGTCTAAATTTTCAAACACATAAGTTCAATACCTGCAGTTGGGCAGCAGGCAAGTTAACATCAGCTACCATCTCAGTGCAAGGATGTTCCACCTGCAGTCTAGGGTTCAGCTCTAGGAAGTGGAAGGTATCCTGATCTGCATTGTACAAATATTCCACTGTTCCTGCACTTACATAGCCTACCATCTTGGCTAATGTTACTGCTGCCTAAGTGAAGAAAAAATATAGAATGTCAAAAAAAAAAACTACTCTTTTGTAAATTGAAAATTTGGATACATTTTACAGTAACACATAATATACATCACTACAAAAACTTCAAATGTTATTAAGTAATATCTTCCCAACATAGGCCAATGATGTTGCTTAACTGTTTCATTGGATTTAATGTATGTTATGTCAGGATCATCATCACTGTACACATTCTTGGGTGTGCCAATCTTCTCACAATACTGATAACCTCTGGGGAGAACAATGACCATGTGTACAAACTCTGTTGCATGGTCCGGGATCCATAATTTGTACAGATGTGCTACTGATCAGATTTCAACACAAGAGACCATCAGAGCTGGCTCATACCAGTGATTTAATGTGTGCTCCCCGTTAACTATAACTTCCATATTACAGGGTGTAAGAAGCAACTTTACAACTTTCAAAAACTCTGTCAAAATCTAAAACAGCTAAGAACCAACGTGGCACCTATAACCACAGATCCCCTACATATAAATTTGACATTGTCTTAAACGCTCAAACCTAGAGACGTCATAATCAAACTGCTAATTTACTTTAATACAGAATAATTAAACCACCTATTTTGTTGTTGTTATGGATCTGAAAGCCTGTGAGCTGATGCCCTTCGGCCCAATGCCATATAATAATATCTGCAGGTATTTAAACCATCTATTTTGAAAATCAGAATTTACTTCATAGCAGAGGTAGGATAAGCTAGTAAGTTTGAGTAAAAGTCTTAGGGTGTATGGGAAAAATGTCATATTCTTCCAAGGCACAATTTTTGGGGATGTGGTCAGAATTCTGAAAGGGGCCCAATGTTTATCTATCTATCTATTGTCCTTTCGAGCCGAAGACGGCACATAGGGCAGAACCACAATCTCAAAAATAGAAACCTTGCGTGCCAAAATGGCACATATTGCAGAGATCACTGCTTCTAAAATCTATGGTCCAATGTTTATGGATGCAAAAAATAAAATTAACGAAGAGGTAAGAAGATAACATTGAAGAATGGACAGGTCTTGGATTTGCAGACTCTTAAGCATCAGCAAAGGGCAGAGGGGATAAAGAATTATGGACAAAACATCTGAAGCTCAACAACCCAGTGATTATGGATGATAATGATGATTTACCTCATATAAATTAAACCACTGAAATATAACCCAAACTTGTCAAGGAAACAACCAAATAATTTGATGATTTACCTTTTCCATTTTTTCAAAAACATCTGGTTTTGAAATAACTGCAGGGGCTTCTTCAATAATCTTTTGATGCCGCCGTTGGATGGAACAGTCACGGCCAAACAGTGAAATAGCATTTCCATATTTGTCTGCTAATAGCTGAACTTCAAGATGGCGAGCAGCAGATGCAAGCTTCATAATAAAGATAGGAGAGCCTGGAACTTCTTGTTGTACCTGACATAATTGTCAATAATTTGTAAGTTACAAGTGCTACAATTTCAATCCATTGTAACAATGTGGATCAACATATTGCATTTACTATAACTTGGGCAATAAGATATCTGTATAGCAATAAGAATCTGCATGTTTCAACAAATCTGAATATTATAAATGATGAAATATGCTGACTAAAATGTTAAAAGTGTATGCTTTTGAAAGATTAAAATGTTATTGCTTCTATATTTTTTTCCTTTAATAATTGTTTCACAAGCATCAGGATGGAACAAAATACCAATGTAATAATTCAATAATATGCATTCTATGAGGATTCTATTTTGTATATATATATTTTTTAGAGATGGATAGAGAGACAAAGAGAGAAAGTAGATTGTAAAGAATTTGCTGGAATATGAGATCCACACACCTGTCTAAATAAGTTGGGGAATTCCTCAGCACTCTCTGCTTTACGGATACCTTTCCCACCTCCACCTTCTGAAGCTTTAATCATTACAGGGAAACCAATCGCATTTGCAGCTTCCAAACCTTCTTCAGCATTTGCTGTGCAGCCTTTGCGATATAGTTCTGAGGGAACTATAAGAGTCTTGCCTTTTACATCAGATGGACTCAAGATTAAACCTAATTGAAGACAAGAAGAAATACTTACATTACATTAGGTAGATGATTTAAAATCTTGAAAATATTTAGATTTTTCTTCTTCTTCTTCTTTCCTTCCTCATCTGCCTTTCAGTGTCGAGGGGAGATATAATGTGCGGTCTTTTGCTCTTCTGTTCACCTCTGCTGTTGTTATGTTTCCTAGTGCCTCTAATATTCCATCAATCCATCATTTTTGTGGTCGACCCTTGGGTCTGGTGTTCTCACAACACATCTCTAACACATTTCATCTCTGTAGAGGTTATTTTTCTTATTGTTCTTGCATCTAGGGTCCAGGTCTGGCAATGTTTAGATAGAAAATTCTTAATAACTGCTACATATAATTATAGATTGTCCAGAATTTGAAATAGTTATGCAACAACAGATGTTACTATTTGACAAAGAATAGAAATATGAAAAATAAATGCTAATTACATTGGTAACAATCATTCAATAACATTCTGTGAAGTTTTAAAGGCTGATATGTGACCAATGAAAGGAAGTACCTGTTCCACTCCATGGAAGTGTTGGAACACCTGCAGTCTGAGCTACTATGGATGAGGCAATCTTATCTCCCAGTGACCACATGGCATTTTCTGGTGGACCTGAAACCCCAGTAAATAAAAATAATAACCAATTTCTACACATAAATATTGATTGATGTGACAAAACGAAACAAAAATTAATGCTAATATGATGAATTTAGAAACAAACAAAAATTAATGCTAATATGATGAATTTAGAAACAAACAAAAATTAATGCTAATATGATGAATTTAGAAACAAACAAAAATTAATGCTAATATGATGAATTTAGAAACAAACAAAAATTAATGCTAATATGATGAATTTAGAAACAAACAAAAATTCATAACTATCATCATCATCATCAAGTACCGGGCCTACTGGCATAGATGATCATGTCTCTCCACAACTTTCGATCTTGGCAGCTATTTATCATTTCTGTTGTTGACCTTCTGCCAAGCCATTCTCTTAAGCTGTCTGTTATTTTTTCTCTTTGCTTCCCTCTATCTCTTCGTCCCTCAATTTTCCCAGTTGTTACAATATATTGCAGCTGTTCTCTTCTCATTACATGGCCAAAAATTGATGATTTTTTCTTCCTAATATTGGATATTAGCTCTTTTTTTGCTTTGACCTCTCTCAGAACATCTTCATTACTCTTCTTAGCTGCCCATGGTACTCTCAACATTCTTCTGTAAAACCACATTTCTACAGACTCCAGTGATTTTCTTGTCTGTTGTCCTAGTGTCCATGATTCGCATCAATATGTTAAGACTGGCTCTACACAACATTTAAGAACTCTTTTTCTTGTTCCTATTGTCAAAAATGGATTGCATAGTATCTTCCTCAGTTTTTGGAAAGCTGCTTTTGCCTGAGCCATTCTGCATCTCACCTCTGTTGTACATCTTCTGTCTGAGGTTAACATAGTTCCCAAATATTTAAAACTATATCTTAGCATTATTATGCTAAAATGTTTCTCACACCATTACATTGTTTTTATCAGAACAATCAGCCATGCGAAGACATAACTATATAGAAATAGCATCTCATCTCACAATATTAACTAAAGCTGGAAAAACTGCATTTTTTTATCACTTTGATAACGATACTTTCAAAATTGTTCCAGTTTGTCAGATAACAATCATTAAATAATTTTAAAATATAATTTATCATTTAAAATGAGAATAGTCAGGCCGAGTTAGGTCTGGTGTATGTATGAATATATATACTAATACATGGAAAAAGACAAATCGGCAGATCTAAACTACGATATAGAGATATCTGTAAATCATCTCTGATTGACTTCATCTGTGAAAATGACTGGGAACATCTGGCAAGTGATCACACATCATGGTATAAGGAATGGTATAACATTTTTGAGACTGTGCTAAGGCAACAGTTAGAAGAGAAAAGACTCATGAAAAAGGATGGAAAACCTTGTGGATCAGTGAGCCTGACTTGTTCATTCCTTGGCTGTGTGTGGTTGTCAAACATTGGTAGAATTTGCCACAAGAGAAGCTGTTCGACAAAAACAAAACCTCAAAAAACAAAAAATACACAATAGCCTCCACTAGACCGTATAAGAGGACGAAGAGGGCCATATACGTGTGTGTGTGTATATATATACATATTTTTTAAAAAAAGTAAAGTACCCCCGTCACGCCAAGTGGTGTATAGGGAAATATGGTGTTAGTGACCCTATATTTTACAGACCTTCAGCACATGATTTTTGGGGTAATGTGGTCGGTATTACGCCCGTGCTGCTTTACTTTCCCAGAAAAAATCCAGTACCCATTTAAGGCTAGGATATATACATATACACAGTGTTTATAAAGTTGCTGTGCAGACTAGAAAAATATTTTTTTAATTATGTCATGCTATTCTGACATATTCAATCTCTCTCTCACACAACGCACGCCACACATGATTAATATATTCAAGGAAGAGCCTTTAATAGCTGCATTTATTTTCACACACACACACACCTATAAACTCAATTCCATTTTTGTGGAGGAGCTCAGGAAGTTTAGGGTTCTCTGATGCATGGCCCCAGCCAGCCCATACTGCCTGAACAGGAATCCTTTTGGCAATGTCTAAGATGAGTTCAACATTTGCATAGTTGTTGTTGTTGGTGCCTCCAGGTACTGGCACATACTGATCTGCCATACGGATGTACTCTGAAAACATTCAATTATAATACGTGAAGATTTCATCACATACACAATTTAGCTGAAATAATTTATATCATAGTTCCCATTCTAGTTCATTGTCCAGATGTGTTAACCTAATTTTGGTGTAGTTTTGTTAAATTAAAAAGCAATCTTTTTATTATTCTTGTCACCAACAAACAAAACAATCACTGCTTCTGATAACCTAAACAAGAATAAAAGTGCCTGAATTATATTTGGATTAAGACCAGCATTACATTTTTGTCACATGTTTTTATTCATCTGCAAATTCAGTGAACTAACAATATCATGTCTAGGCTAATCTTATACATTTAAAACACATAAATTTACATAATGGAATTGCTGATATCATTTCAAAATTGATGCACAAACATGTCCTAATACTCAAATAAAATTATACACAACTTATGTTTTAGTGACCCATACTGTCTAGTAAAATATCCAGACCTAACAAAAACACAAATATCACAAAACTAAGATATATGAAGTACTAAGATTTTCACGTTAATCCATAAAACAATGAAATTGCATTGCTGCATTTACAAATGCAAAATATGTTTGTTACTGTGAGACATTGTAATTTATGTAGAATCAAAAAAAAAAAAAAAACATATAGCCAGCACTACCAATTTTCTTTCTAAGATGGCTGGTAGGAAAAAAGAATAAAGACTTCCAAGCTGGAAATTACTTATTTGCTGTCATGACTGCTTAAAAACATCTCAACACTAAACAGCTTCTTTCACACAAAAATTGCATCCTACCATGGCCAAGATATAAAATAATATTTGATAAATGTATAAAAATGTTCTTTAATAAGGTTCAATATGACATACATGCTATAAATATTAGCCTTCATGCAGATATTACAGTTTTTATTTTGAGGTGTTACAAGATATTCCCTCAATATGTTATGCAACAACATTCATTAAATACTCTAAATTTTTGTCAAGATAAAAACATAATAAGATGTATAACGTTCTTTCTGTGTTCATCTGATGACTACTAAAGAAATAAATAGTCCTCTTTGTCATCAAATCCTTAAAAGAACATAAGTGGGCTAAGATGGTTGCTGTTTGCAGCTAGGCTGTGGTATTTGTATCTTTCTGCCCAGCACATCCTGATTCAGCATGGCATTTTTGAGGACCAGATTGCCTTCCCACTTCGATAGTTTACTCACTTGGACAGACTGGATAGTCTTTTTTCTAGGAGTACTGCTCAGAGGTGGAGCAAGGGTCATGATCAGATCTGCATCTTTACTGGCTGCACTAAGGGGGCATCTTGGCCTCCAAATGTATAAAATGGGCGGGAGGTAGGGAGTTCTGATGACTTCAACTGAAATTAATCCCTTAAAAACACAGCTTTTTCATAATACACAAAAGTAACACCAAACTGCATTTGTCAACACAATAACTAGCTGTTAGGAAATTATCTAATTTTCAACTTTGTAAAGTATCAACTTCCGTTTCCGGTTGTTTCCAAAATGGAGGAATTATTTTTCTCCGGCTTGGTATAGAACCGTTGATCAGAGGTTTAACAAGCCGCTATCGTAAAAACGATGTTGTTAATGAAACGTAGACCTGATACAGAATGTGTAAATTAGCAGTAGATAGTAGTGATAGTTTTTTCGGCCCTAAAACAACAACAAAAATAGGATTCTGGAATGTGCGAACAATGGCCGCTCCGACGAAACATGCACAGGTCGCGAGCGAGATGGATAGATACGATCTAGATATTTTAGGATTAAGCGAAATGCGCTGGCCTGGAACAGGTAGGAGATCTATTGATAATAAAATAGTAGTTTTTTCTGGAAGGGAAGATGGAAAACACCGTGAAGGAGTAGGCATAATGATGACAGACAAAGCTGCAAGAAGTTTATTAGAATGGGAACCGGTAAATAGCCGTCTGATACGAACACGATACAAAACAAAACATGGAAGACTTTCAATTATTCAATGTTATGCGCCTACTAACGAAGCTGATGATGAAGTTAAGGATGATTTTTATAACCAACTGCAACAACTTATAAACAAAATACCAAAACACGATCTTTTAATTGTAATGGGAGACTTCAACGCCAAAGTAGGACAAGATAACGCAGGAGTGGAACATGTGATGGGGAGAGAAGGCTGTAATACAACAAGTCAGAATGGAGAAAGATTAATAGAATTATGTTTAATAGAAAATTTAGTTATAGGTGGGACATTATTTCCACATAAAAATATCCACAAAACAACATGGATATCTCCTGATGATAGAACATCAAATCAAATTGACCACCTATGTATTAAACAACAATTCAGATCATCATTAATAGATGTAAGAGCATACAGAGGTGCTGATGTTAATAGTGACCACAACCTGTGCATTGGGAAAATAAGATTAAAATTTAGAAACCAACAGAAGAGGTCAATTACACATAAAATTGATAGTCATAAACTGAAAGATGAAGCAATAAAGTAAAAGTTTAACATAGAGCTAAGTAATTGTTATTCAGCACTTGGTGAAATAGACTTAGATATCAATGAAATGTGGGACTCACAGAGCAAAATACTAATGACAGCAGCAGAAGCAAGTGCTGGACTGAAGAAAATGGAAAAACGAGCTTGGATCTCAGACACCACATGGAAATACATCAAAGAAAGAAGAGAAGCGAAGAGAGCCATGACTAATGTAAAGACAGATCTTGGAAAGGTTCTGGCAAAAGCAACATACAAAGAATTAGACAACAAAGTGAAAAGTTCGGCAAGAAGAGATACAAGAGCTTATATAGACAACTTGGCAGAGAAAGCAGAGACAGCTGCAATTACAGGAGACAGCAGAACTCTTTATACTGTACAAAAGATGCTGACAAACACCTATACATCCAGTGGAACACCAATTCTAGACAAATCTGGATTAATGCTAACAACAAGCGCAGACATAAAAGCCCGTTGGGCGGAACACTTCAAAGAAATTCTTAACCGTCCACTACCTCACAGTTTAATAGATTTTGAAGCTGAAACACCAGCAGCAGAATTAGATGTAAATTTAGATGACTTCACCTTGAGTGAAATAGAAACCACCTTAAAGCTAATGACCAATAACAAGGCTGCTGGAGAGGATAAGTTAACAGCTGAGATCCTCAAGGCAATTGATAGCCATAATTTAATACATCTCCAAAAAATGTTCAACATCATTTGGAAAACAGAGAAGACGCCTCATAAATGGAAAAAAGGAATCATTGTTAAGATCCCAAAAAAGGGCAATCTTAGAGATTGTAACAATTGGAGAGGCGTGACACTTTTGTCAGTTGCCTCAAAATTATTCTGTAAAATCATCCTAAATAGAATAAAGGATTCAATAGATACAGTAATGCGTGAAGAACAGGATGGGTTTAGAAAAGGGAGAAGCTGTCTTGACCACATTTTCACTCTACGACTTATATTGGAGGAACACATTGAAAAGCAAAAACCTTTTGTACTTAACTTCATCGACTTCAAAAAAGCATTTGATAGTATTCATAGAGATTCTTTGTGGAAAATTCTGAAGCAATATGGCTTACCATCAAAAATCATAAATATTATCAAAGACATGTATGATGGTTACACATGTGCAGTTCGAACAGAGGAAGGACTGAGCGAATGTTTCCCAATAGAAACTGGGGTTAAACAAGGATGTATTTTATCGCCCTTGTTATTTGGAATTTTTATGGACTTCATAATGAAGAAATGCTGCACTGGTAATAAAGGCATCGAATGGATACAAGGAGACCATTTGGAGGACCTGGACTTTGCTGATGACATAGTTCTCATCAGCAATCAGATAAAAACGATGCAGGAAAACACAAATGAACTATCATCAATAGCCAGCAAAATTGGGCTTGAGGTCAATCATGAAAAGACTAAAGTCATGAAAAGTTTAATTCCAACAAGTGACAAAATATACATGGAAAACAAACCAGTAGAAGAGATCGATCACTTCATCTATCTTGGAAGTCACATTGATCGAGAAGGGGATACGAGCAAAGAAATTAGAATCAGACTGGCTAAAGCAGCAATGTCTTTCAGAAGCCTTGAAAAGTTGTGGAAATCAAAACTCATTAGCACAAACACAAAACTTAGGCTATTCAAATCAAATGTACTATCAACCCTTACGTATGCGTGTGAAAGCTGGAAAACAACAAGAGATATAGAAACAAAGTTGAACGCATTCGAAAATAAATGTCTAAGGAAAATACTTGGTATAGAATGGAACGAATTCAAAACAAACGAGGAAATTAGAGAAATCGCCAATCAACCACTAATATCTTCAGTAATAAAGAAAAGACGATGGTCATACGTTGGACATGTGATGAGAAGAGATAATAATCGAATAGCAAAGCAAGCCCTCATATGGGAAACAACAGGTAAAAGAAAAAGAGGAAGACCCAGGGAGACACTGAGAAGAACATTGATGAGAGAGGCAAGAGCAGCAGGAATCGGCTCCCTCAATGAGATAGAACTGCTTGCACAGAACAGAGACAGATGGCGAGATTTGATAAAATATCTTTAAAAGAAAACTGCTAGAACAAAAATTCATATAGGAGAAGGTGTATCTTGGTCTACGCCCTATGGGCCGGTTACGGCTCGAAAGGTCAATAGATAGATAGAAAGTATCACCTGCATTTGCCTTAAGATCCTCAGGGGTGACCATGACAACAAATTTAATTGCTCTTTCATTTCGGAACATTTCATATGCCCATCTGCGCACAGAACGCATGCATTTGACTGCTGCTATACCATTGTTTGCAATCAGAACCTAGGGGAAAAAATTAACATTTTTTTGTCAATGCAAAAATCACACAACACTAATAAATGTTCTATAACAGACAACATAGGATATTAAATCTGACTGATGGAAGATATATAAACATGATTATCTCATTTATTATATTAATAAGAGACAATCATCATTATCATCATGTGCCATACTGGTTTGTGTTGGTGATCATGTCCTTCAACAATCTTCTATCTACAGTGCATCGTATCAGTTCTGTTGTTGACTGTTTTCCATGCCATGACACCAAGCTATCCAGCATTTTCTCTCTTTGTCGCCCGTGATATCTCTTTCCTTTTATTTTGCCAGTTGTAACCAAGTATTCCAACTTTCCTCTTCTCATGATGTGCCCAAAAAATGTTGATTGTTTCTTTCTGATGTTTTTAAAGAGCTCCCTTTTTGTGTTGACCTCTTTGAGAATTTCCTCATTGGTCTTTTTAGCTGTACAGGAAACTTTCAACATTCTTCTGAGAAACCCCATCTCTGTGGCCTCTAATTATCTTCATTTGTTTGTCTACTGTCCATGATTCGCTTCCATAGGTCAGAATTGGTTCTATATAGCACTGATGAGCTCTCTTTCTCACTTCTATTGACATAGATTTGTTGCATAAGATATTTTTCATTTTCTAAAAATGATATTTTGGTCTGAGCTATTCTGCTTTTTATTTCTGTGGTGCATCTTCCATCTGATGCTATTATTGTGCCCAAGTATTTGACGAGTTCTACTTGTTTCAGATTTGTCCTGTTTATTTTTATGCTGCATGATGGTGATGATTGTTTCTTTGATATGACTATTACTTCTGTGTTCTTACTATTCGGACTGAGACCTTTATTGTTGCTTTCTTTTACTACTATGTCTAAGAGACAACAGAAAATTTTGAAAAAAACCATAAAAGATATAAATAAAATATGTAAATAAAATATGTAAATAAATGCTTTCCTTTCAAATAAAACAGATCAATTTAATTTATACTTTAAGATGCACATGTTTCTTGAGGTTAAAGATCTACCATTTTATACACTCTAGTGGCTCTAGCCCTGATCACTCAAGAGTATATGGACTTACTTGGGAGTACACTTAATGGATACTTTAGAGCCTGACAACAGAATTATATTGAAATGTAAGGCTGTTTTTTGGGGGGAGAGTGACAAGTGACTGATGACTTTGCAGTTAAAAAATCAGGAGTCAAGTAGGGTGCAAGTTGGATGGGGTGACTGAGAGGAACTGTTCAAATGTGAATGCAACCAGCAGGAACTACAAGCAAATATACTTTGCACCATATGTTTGAAAGAACTAAGATAGCAAAACTGATTCTTTTTTGTCAGTAACTGCTGATTACATAAAATAAAATGTTCCTCATTATTCAATATTTATGGAAATTGTCATAAACAGCAAAAAAAGACACAAAATATCACTAATCAGCCCACTATCTTCCAAACAAAAAGAAGACTGAAAAGCCTTAAAATGTGTAATACTGACATATCCACTTACCGACAGTTACAAAACTGCAAAACATGTTAATATTGGTTCTAGATAGAAGACAAACATACATGGCAGAGCAAGATGGAACTGCTTTCAAAAGTAAAGAGATGAATTTAGAAGAAGAAAAATTATAAAACATAATGTTGATTTCTGAGAAGAGTTGATAGTCACTGATACTTACTCATGTGTGAATTTACATGAAGGAGAAGTACACAATATTCTTCAATTACACATTCAATGTGATTAGAAAAAGATGTATCTTAAAATGTAGTAATTGTTTCAGTGGAAAAAAAGAATACTCCTTGGCCCCAAAACTCACAAAGTTGCCAATTTTTTTAATCTTATTATAATGAACATTAACTGCTAAATTATCATTCATACATAAACAATCACTTAGTTGAAAATGTTACATAATGCCTGTGGTCACAAACTGAAACCACTTCCTTGAAATAACAGTTTTAAGAAATAGTGGAATCCATTAGGCTCAGGGCATCTTTATCCATAAATGCTGCAAAATGTCCAAGATTATAACTAAAATATCATTTTGAGATACAAAAAACAGCAAAGTGAGGAATGGTGAAATAATAATGAAGATCAAGACTCAATAATTAAAACCAACTAGTATTTATGAACTCTAAATATAAATATAAGTATTTCAAGGACAGTAGTCCATGTATTTTAAATCAATTACAACATATTTTGGAACTGTGAAGATTACCTTGTTGATTGTGACATTTCCTCCAAAACTTTTCACAAACTCTTCTGGTGTTGCCACACAAAAGTCCTTTAGATAAGTTTTACGACGGGTTGTAGTGTCAAGGGATATTCCTGACATTGTATGCCTGTAAGGATATACAGATGTTAGCACTGAAACAAGCAAATCAATCTCACTTTTTGAATATATACTGATTACCTTTTTACAGATTTAAAAATTAACCATATTGCACTCAGCCCAGAGCCATGGGTTTTCAATCATACAGAATAGATGATGCAAAATGTGCATGCTGTTAGTTCCTGTATCTCACTGGTTATACACACTTCTGAGTCGTACTCTCAGTTCTACTATTTTCTGTGTGTTGAGTGACCAGGAGGGTAGTCACAAGTTCTGGAATGTCCCAGATCTCCATTTTCCCTATCCATTTGTAATGAAGCCACCCTGTTCTGGGCCTTGCAAAGAGTGGACAGAGAGTCTGACACAATAAATGCAAATGGTTCTCAGAAAGCTAGAGTAGACAGTAATAAATGCTACATTAAAGCTAGTCTCTGCAGCTGATTTTATCTCTCATTCTGTACTGAAGTAGAGATGTATTGGCCAAAAGGCATCACAGCTTGCTGTAAACCATGACACAATGCAATTATGCCCACTTAATGTTCTTTTTAATGATGGGCAATGTACAGAAGTAGTTTTCAGGTGAACAAATAAAGAAAGAACAATTTTTTAACTCTAAAAGAAATCTCATCAGCTAGTCATATTTCTCCACTGAAGTCATGAATGTAAATGTAAGAAACCTAGCAATTACAATTAAGATAGACTTGGTAAAAAGGGTGGGTGCACCACAGTTTGGCTTTAGTGAAACCTCCTATAAGAAAATTGTACAATTTTGACAAACAAATAATTATCAATAAACTACTCAACATGTTCAATCAAGAGAAAGTGCAAGGTGAAAACATTGTAAAGTCACTGGGTCAATGGAGCTTACATTGTTGTTGTCTTGACTGAGTGTTCTCTTTATATAACGAAAGAAATATTCAGAACAGGCAAGCATTAGCAATGTAAAGTTTGAAGATCGTTAGTTTTATTAGCTGTTGTACTTGTATTTATTTTTAGTGACACAAAAAGGAAAAAGCTTTAAAAGTTCACTTTGCTGATATTTTCCATTTTTGTTAGTCAATTTTAGTTTTGTCAGCGACATTGACTAATTACTAAAAAATTCGTAATATATCCTCAACTCTCAAACACTCGGGCGATAACTAATATAATACAAATAATTACAACGATGTCCGGATATCATTTAAAACTATAGTCCAGATTTACTAGTAATAGTCGCTGACTAACAATGTCAAAGTTAATGAGTTAATGGTATTACATTACTCACTGATAGCCAAGTGTCATTCTCACAACTGGTTCTTTCTCTTTTTATTTTACTTAAAGTATAACTTATACCTATGTGAAAAGTCTGTGACGGTGGATGGAGGCGGAGGAATCAAGAATGATCAACGGCCCAGAAAGCGAAAACAGCAAAGTGTGTGGTACACAAGAGGCATGTTCAGAACACGAAAGACGAACATGGCTGACCACTGTGAAAGAGATTGGAGCCTCATCACGTACCAGTCCAGAGGAAGCCATGGAGAGTAGGAGAAATTCGAACTTATGTCGGAGGAAAGATCTTAAAATAAGTACTTGGAATGTTAGGACTCTATATCAACAAGGGAAATTGGAAAATCTAATTCAAGAAGCAGAACGAATAAATATAGATATTTTAGGCATATCAGAGACTAGATGGAAGGAATGTGGGTACATTGAAGACGAAAAATATACATTTATATACTCAGGAAACACAACAGAACATCAAAGGGGGGTAGGAATACTGATAAAAAGAGAGCTACAAAAATATATAAGTACCCACTGGACATACAGTGATAGGATTATACTACTCAAGTTGAAAGCAAAACCATTCGACATAGCAATAATACAGACATATGCACCTACTCAAGACTACACAGATGAACAAATAGAGGCATACTATGAAGACCTAAATAAAGTTATGAAGCAAGTGAAATCTTCAGACATCTTGATTGTAATGGGTGACATGAATGCTAAAGTAGGAAAAGGTAGATATAAGACAATTATAGGAAATCATGGTTTAGGAAAAAGAAATGACAGAGGAGAAAGATTAATACAATTCTGTGAAGAAAACAGGCTGATAATATGTAACACCTACTTTGAGCAAGAGAAAAGGAAACTATACACATGGAAAAGCCCTGGAGATAGGAAGAGGAATCAAATAGATTTCATAATGATAAAAGAAAGGTTCCGTAACAGCGTAAAGAAAGCCAAAACCTACCCAGGAGCAGATATTAATTCTGATCACAATCCTGTAATGATTAAAATGAAAATCAAACTAAAGAGAAACAAGCAAAAATCTGATTCATCAACAAACCCACTCGACATAACAGCTTTAAATCAAAAAGATATTAAAGATACCTATACAATACAAGTAAAGAACACATACCAGAAGCTGCTAGAGGAAGGAATTGAACAATACAGAAGAGAAAATCCTGATGAAAAAGTAACAACCAAATGCATAAAGAAAAGCATACAAAAAGCCTGCGACACCTTACCAAAAGAGAAAAGAACAAAAAACAAAAATGGATAACTAACACCATCTTAGAAAAAATGGAAGAAAGGAGACAAGCGAAGAACACTGCCCAATACAATAAAATAGATAATGAGATACGCAAAATGTGCAAAAAGGCAAAAGAAGACTGGCTCAGCCAAAAATGTAGAGAAATAGAAACTATGGAAAGCAAACAAGACCTAAGAGGAATGCACACAGAAATAAAGAGAATGACTAATAAAAATAAAAAAGCCACAGAAGGTGGATGCATTGCAGACAAAAAAGGAAAAATGCTAACAGACAATAAGGATATCATAGATAGATGGCAGGAATATATAACAGAACTATTTCATGATCAAAGGGACAAGAAACCAGTTATAAAATGTACATCAGGCTATAAAATCTTAAAATCTGAGGTGGAAAAAGCTATAAAAACAATGAAAAGGGGAAAAGCAGCAGGACCTGAAAGCATACAGATAGAGATGATACAGGCACTTGAAGATTTTGGCATTGAAGTGATTACAGACATATGCAACGACATATACCACACAGGATACATACCAAATGAACTAAAAACATCAACTTTCATTGCATTGCCTAAAAAGAATGGTGCAGTTGAATGCAGTGACTTTAGAACAATAAGCCTAATGAGCCATGTTACAAAAAATCTTGCTAAAAGTTATACAAGGAAGGATTCAGAATAAAATCAATACTGAATTAGATGAGCAGCAATTTGGATTTAGGAAAAATAGCGGGACAAAAGAAGCCATATTCTGCATGAGAACATTAATCGAAAAATACACAGAAGTAAACAAACCAATATATGCCTGCTTCATAGACTACACCAAAGCTTTTGATAGAGTACACCACAAACAACTTATAGAATGCCTAAAAGAGATACATCTAGATGACATGGATATACGACTAATATGCAATCTATACTGGGAGCAAACAGCAATAATAAAATATAACAAAGAGTTCTCTACACCCATTGATATAAAAAGAGGAGTAAGACAAGGATGCATCCTATCACCAAGCTTGTTCAATCTATACACTGAGCAAATCTTTAAAAACATCATAGAGATGCCAGGCCTACAAATTAATGGAAAGATAATCAATAACCTAAGATATGCTGACGATACTGTACTACTAGCAGAAAATCCTAAAGACCTACAACAATTACTTAATGAAATAAACACGACAAGCAAAAAATATGGACTAGATATGAATATCAAAAAGACTAAAACTATGATCATAAACAAAGAAAATACTCAAAACCCACAAGTGGATATCAAAGTTGAAGGAATAGACCTGGAGACAGTTCAGAACTACAACTACCTTGGACATACTATAACCAGTGATGGAAAATGTACAACTGAAATAAACAAAAGAATAGGAATGGCAAAAAGTAATTTTAATGTCATGAAGGACATACTAACATCAAAACAAATAACACCAGAGCTAAAACTAAGAATAGCAAAATGTTACATCTTCTCAATATTCCTATATGGTGCTGAAACATGGACATTAGACAAGAAAACAGAACAGAGAATCGAAGCCTTTGAAATGTGGATATATAGAAGAATAGGTAGAATTGGATGGAAGGAAAAGAAAACAAATGACAAAGTCTTAAAACAACTAAAAATGAAAAGAGAACTTCTGAACACAATTAGAACAAGACAAATGCGATTCTTAGGCCATGTTAAAAGACACAACAGCCTACTGAAAGTGATCCTGGAGGGGAAAATACAAGGTAAAAGAGGCAGAGGCAGACCAAGATTAACATGGACGAGTAACATCAAAAGATGGACAAATCAACCGATGACAACCTGCACCATCAAAGCAAGAGATAGAGCAAAATGGCGCTCCATGGTAGCCAACCTTCGTTGCGGAGACGGCACTCAATGATGATGATGATAACTTATACCTAAGTTTTTATAAAGTATACAGTATTCAATTCATTCAAATTGTATTTAGTTACCATAACTACCCGGAGTGTGCGGCGTGTGTCACTACAACTTAATTAACTTGTCTTAACAGTTCAATAATATATACTACTTTTAATTGCTTGTCCTAACTTTAGTTCAGTGGACCGGCGGGCAATTGAACAACAGTAGTCACAGCGTTACAACACTCACTGAAGACAATTACACAGTACGTACAGAACTGTCACTTAGTTACTGTCTCTAGAAGTAAGTCACCGAGTAGTCTTTCTTACTTACTTACTTACTAAGTTACTACAGACAGAGTGACAGTCTAAGTCTGAGTCTCCTCACCTATGTCGAAGAATGCTCGTTTGCGTTTCATTCCTTTTCTGCGATTCCTCTTCCTCGCTTTTATTTTTACAACTATGTTCCATATTTCAGAAGGATGACAATTTTCTAATTCAGATGAACAGAACTACTATCTTCTCCCTTGATATTGCGTCACCGACACCAAAACCCCGTTACTGCAGCCATTTTTGTCACCATGCATGAATGTGTTCCTCGATCACTCCACCAGGACCACATTTTACCACAATGTTGTGAAGAGTTCCGATTCATGAAATTAATTATTTTTCAAAAGTACAATGCACATGCCTGCGCTTTCTCAATTTTATGTTAAATTTAACAGATACACATTTTGGAGAAAACTAATATAAGAGATCCATGCGCAATGTTGCAAATTAAATCTAAATTAGGTTTGGATTTAACTATAATAAACACTCGCTTTATACAAACATCCTATGTTGAACATGTGATGTGAAGAGATAATATCCGAATATCAAAGCAAGCCCTCATGTGGGAAACACCAGGTAAGGTGGGAAAGAGGAAGACCCTGAGAGACACTGAGAAGAACATTGATGAGAGAGGCAAGAGCAGCAGGGATAGGCCCTCTCAGTAAGATAGAGCTGCTTGCACAGAACAGAGACAAATGGCGAGATTTGATAAAATACCTTTAAAAGAATTAAAAACTGCTAGAACAAAAATTCAGATAAGAGAAGGAGTATCTTGGTCTACGACCTATGGACCGGCTATGGCTCGAAAGGTCAATGGATGGATGGATGGATGGATGGATGGATGGATGGATGGATGGATGGATGGATGGATGGATGGATGGATGGATGGATGGATGGATGGATGGATGGATGGATGGATGGATGGATGGATGGATGGATATACAAACATTCTGGTCAGTGGATTAACCAATTTCTATGTCTGAGTTTGATGTTTTCCAGTTTACCTTTCTGCATGAGTGTTATCACATTCCAAGTTCCTATCTTTAGAGTCTGTTTCATCTTTATTATGTTTACTGTAGCTTGATGACGATCGGGTCACCTGCAGCACATGATGTCCCCTACCGAACGAGGGTTTTCCACTGGAATCCCCCTTAACAAAAAATCCATTTTTGACAATAGAAACAAGAAAAAGAGTTCTTAAATGTTATGTAGAGCCAGTCTTACTTAACATATGGATGTGAATCATGGACAATAGGACAATAGACAAGAAAATCACTGGAGTCTGAAGAAATGTGGTTTTGTAGAAGAATGTTGAGAATACCATGTACAGCTAAGAAGAGTAATGAAGACGTTCTGAGAGAGGCCAAAGCAAAAAGAGAGATAATTTCCAATATTAGGAAGAAATAATCATCATTTTTTGGCCATGTAATGAGAAGAGAAAAACTGGAATATATTGTAACAACTGGGAAAATTGAGGGACGAGGAGATAGAGGGAAGCAAAGAGAAAAGTTACCAGACAGCTTAAGAGAATGGCTTGGCAGAAGGTCAACAATAGAAATGATAAATAACTGTCGTGATCAAAAGTTGTGGAGAGACATGATCAGCTACATCAGCAGGCTTGGTACTTGATGATGATGATGATGATGACGATGATGATGATGATGACGATGATGATGATGATGATGTTAGTGTTAAGATTATAGTAGACGGAAGTCGGCATATTCGTTACAAGACTGATCGTATATTCACACAACACACGTTATATGCATGTTCATGGAAATATTATTTACTGTAGGTCATTTTGTAACATACAAACTATAAATTATATCGCCACTATGACCGTAATTTCTGTTCCTCGTCTATTTCTTCTTATTCCTCCTTTCAGCCCCATGTGGAGCATAAGTCTTCATCAAACACTTTCCAGGCAGTTCTGTTTCTTGCCATTCTTGTAGGATCAGTCCCATATCTTCCCCATCATCTTCATCTCTGCAAAATAGTGCATGTTATGTAATAATACCAGTTAGCTTCTGCAGTGTGAGTGCTATCCAGTGCCATCCGTCTTCGTTGTACCTTTGTTCACTGGCATTTGACTGGTACTTCCCCATAATTATAGATTAGTGATTTTGTCCCGCCATTCCCATCCTTTTATTCTGCGCAAGCATCCATTAACGAAGGTCTATATCTTCGTGATTGCCATTTTGTTGTTCTCCATGTTTCACAGACATATAACAGGACTGACTTACCATTTAATAACATAAGTTTCAATATCGTATATATACTTTGACATTTGTGTCTGTATTATAGAATGAGGGGCGGGGGCGGGGGGGGGGGGGGACCTGCAGGTGAGCCAAAAATTAAGATCATGCGTCACGCCTTCCAGAGTTGACGATAGTGATTGATTGGTTTGGCCATGTGAGTAAGAATCGAAAAATGAAGGCAATGATGCAATTAAAATGTTAATGTTAAGTCGGATATGTTAAATCGAAAACCCAAGATATATCGTCTTGCTATAAACCACGACACAACGCAGCTACGTCTACTTAACGCCTATTTATGATTGAACGACGGAGAATAGTAATCAAACACAATACAACAGTATTTCTCTGGCGCACTCACTCTCTCTCTCTCTCTCTCTCTCTCTCTCCTCGACCTTCGTGCCTGACGATTGCTCTTCTACATAGTCTACTCTTTCTCTCCCTCTATCTTTGTGTTCGTTCACCTATTACTTCTCTTCAATCTACTCTCTTTCTCTCTCTCTTTCTCTGCGTTCACCCTTAAAAGAACGCTCATCATCATCAAGTACCATGCCTGCTGGCGTAGATGATCATGTCTCTCCACAACTCAATAAAAGACCGCTAGGTGGGTGTAAATGCGTTGTGTTAATATTTACGATAAGCCGTGATATCGTGGGCATTTTCGGGTTGCCTTCCCTCTCGATCTTTACACGCCTGGCCAGATTACCTAGCCGGTTTCTAGGCGCATCAGGGAAGGTGGAATAGGTCCTGGATCAGCTATGTTATTGCCGATCCCAAGTCAACTGTCAGTCAGTGACCGCTTTCAGCGCATGCGCTGTGGAGATGTCTAGCAACCTCCGGTTATGCAAAACGAGGATTTAAAGAGCAAAGTAGTAGTCAGAAATGCATAAATATAACTATATTTTTAATACAGTTCGGTTGTATAGTAGTAATCACTGCTCCCTGCGTAAACACATTTCTAATCTAGAATCATCATCTAGTACCGGACCTGCAGGCGTAGGTGATCATGTCTCTCCACAACTTTCGATCACGACAGTTATTTATCATTTCTGTTGTTGATCTGCTAAGCAATTCTCTTAAGCTGTCTGGTATTTTTTCTCTTTGCTTCCCTCTATCTCTTCGTCCCTCAATTTTCCCAGTTGTTACAATATATTGCAGTTGTTCTCTTCTCATTACATAGTCAAAAAAATGATGATTGTTTCTTCCTAATATTGGAAATTAGCTCTCGTTTTGATTTGGCCTCTTTCAGAACGTTTTCATTACTCTTCTTAAAGAATATCTAGAATAGCGAGTCAGTAATAGATGGATGCGATAGGTTATTTCAGCATTAACTCTCCTTGCTTTTTTTAAAAACTACTTTTGTATCTGTATTTATAAAGAAAACGATGGGGAAAATAAACTAGCGGCCAATTTTACCATTACATGTAACATATTTACTATTTCCAAGAGTAACATGGACGAGTAACATGGACGAGTAACATCAAAAGATGGACAAGTTGCACCATCAAAGTAAGAGACAGAGCAGAATGGCGCTCCATAGTAGCCAACCTTCGTTATGGAGATGGCACTAATGATGATTTATTATTTACATTTTCATTAAAAATACGCCGCGATATGCATAACTTAAGTGTTAATCGCTAAATATAATTCAGCTGAACGGTAAAGTGACATTAATTAATGGAACACGTTTGAGTATATTATGATCACACTAGGCCAGAAAGGTGTTTAACAAATTGCTATCGGAAATAAACATGTTTTTTAAAAAAAAAATAAACAAAACCTTCTGCTACATCATCCTCATCATCAAGTACCTGGTCTACTGGCGTAGGTGATCATGTCTCTACACAACTTTCGATCTCGACAATTATTTATCATTTCTGTTTTTGACCTTCTGCCAAACCATTCTCTAAAGCTGTCTGATATTTTTTTCTCTTTGCTTCCCTCTATCTCTTCGTCCCTAAATTTTTCCGGTTGTTAAATATATTCCAATGGTTCTCTTCTTATTACACGGCCAAAAATCTGGCTACATCAAACTATAAAGGGCAAGTCAATGAACCAATAATGACGTATTAGTTTACTAATCAAACAGGTTATGGCATCGACTGGCAGTGTTTATACAGCGTGAAGATCCTTTAGTTATCTGATTGAGTCCATTTCTCCATAAGTGTGTGTATGCTACAGACGCCAGCAGAGCTTTAAATACAACTATTTTTTATTAATTTCTGTGGACTCGGTTGTTATGGTGTAGGAGATAACTATGCAATTAACATGACATTAAAGAGAGTGATCGCCCACAATCGTAATGGGAGTTGACTGTGGAACATGTACAAAGTCCTAAGGTGAGTCTACATAGTCACGGGACTTTCATGTTATAACCACATCACGTGACTTCGGCGGGAAATGTTGAGGAGCCAAATTTTAACAAACATGAAGTGTTCACTAGGGATCTGAGTTTCCATCCGAGAGGTCGTAATTGAGTGTCGTCCAGTAAGAAGATGTTGACACATAGCATAGTAGTAGTAAGAATAGAATAGAGAATGCCGACAAAGACTTATATGACTGTTTGTTAGATATAGAATAGAATAGTTATGAGAGGATTTGTCCACAAGGACTTGTGTGTAAGTTACAGGAAGCAGGCCTCCCAATAGATATGTCACGACTTATAGAGTCGTTTTAGATAGTGTGTGACGAGGATTTAGCTCATTAACCAGATTCATGTTATATCTTCTTGTCATTAAACCGAAAAACAGAATACAATATGCGCGAACTTTGTCTCCGTTTAGGTCATTCAATCTAAGACAACACGAGCCCTATATCAACTCTGGTGACGCGGATCAAACCCGCGTCATCTTAATGTCATGGAACCGTGGTGTATAATACCTTGGAAATGACCCATTCTTAGGTGCACAATCCTACAGAAAAGCAAACAGGACTAGGTTGAATAGGCGCAAAACATATTCATTTCAATGCGTCAACATTATCATGCTTCGTGTCTCATGTCTTGGATAATCATTTGCCATCTGAGCATTTCATTTTCATGACCTTTGTTTTCCCAACCACTTTCTCGACTGATCGGATTCGTTCTAGATCCTTTATATTACCTGCATATCCTCCTATTGTTAACTATATTTTTTCCTTGTAACTTGACTTCCAGACAACCAATCTATTCATCAATCAGCGAATAAACGACCATATGTCTGTTCATTGTCTCTGCGTCCAATACATACCACCAAATATGTCGCATGCAGATCGGAGCTACTGCTTAGACTTTCAGCTGAATGATTTTACATTTTATTTTTAATTAATTATTTTCTTCTAATGCAGTACTTTTCCCTTTCGATTCGTTTTCTGATTTAATTTCACTTTCCATTTCAGAGCCACTAGTTCTGGATACTCTAGAACATGTAGTTTAGTTTATCTTCATTTCGTTGTCCGTTTTTGTTCTTGTTTTATGAAAAAAGTCACGTGTAGACTGAAACGTCATGATTTTGTTTTGTTCCTTTTTTGTAACGTTATCACCTTACTCTGTAGTAGGAGTGTTCGTTAGACTCCACCTCTTGCTCCTTGTAACCAGCTTTACCGCAGCATTGCAATTATTTCCCTGCTCCCTACCAACAAATACCATTAACAGAATATAACTACACCTACCGTCAGAGGCAACATCCACGCGAAACAACTGACAACATTTTCTTGAAATTATCAGTATTTGAAAACATTTACTGAGAAACGTTCCTCTATTTTCACCACAGAGAAAACATTAGAGAGTAAACAATAGTTTCTTTTTAATGCGGCCATCAAGGCGGGTGTAATTGAGTGTCGATTCCCATGGTCTTGCTGAGTCCGTTAAGAATTCTTGGTAATTCAACAAATCGCAAGTAACCTGTCGTATCCCACAACCCGGAGCTAAATTTTAACTTCTGAAACTAGTACAGAAAGTCATTTCACGTGACAAGATCTAAGTGTGCAATTATGAGCATTAACGGAATAAAGAGCAAAGCACTAATGGAGTAAAGAGACAGGACACCAATTGGATAAAAAGGCAGAACATTAATGAGCATTAATAAAGTAAAGAGCAAAGCACTAATAGAATAAAGAGGCAGGACACCAATTGGATAAAAAGGCAGAACATTAATGAGCATTAATAAAGTAAAGAGCAAAGCACTAATAGAATAAAGAGGCAGGACACCAGTTGGATAAAAAGGCAGAGCACTAATAAGCATTAATGGAATAAAGAGCAAAGCACTAATAGAATAAAGAGGCAGGACACCAATTGGATAAAAAGGCAGAGCACTAATAAGCATTAATGGAATAAAGAGCAAAACACTAATAGAATAAAGAGGCAGGACACCAGTTGGATAAAAAGGCAGAGCACTAATAAGCATTAATGGAATAAAGAGCAAAGCACTAATAGAATAAAGAGGCAGGACACCAAATGGGATAAAAAGGCAGAGCACTAATGGAATAAAGAGACAGAGCACGGGTGGTCAGAGCACTGTGATGATGTAACGTATATAAAGACGCCCCCAAAAATCAATATTGCACAATAGGTCAATAACCACGAACGGAATGTTATCAATAAATACATTCCCCTGAAGCAGCAAGAACCCAGGTACTGACAGAATTAGTGGGCCAAAGTCCAACATTTGCAATCACGCCACCAGCAAAGGGTATACACATGGTCACACACACGTATAAAGTCACATGCAGAATAAACTACTTCTTCTTCTTCTTTCCTTCCTCATCTGCCTTTCAGCGTCGAGGGGAGATATAATTTGCGGTCTTTTGCTCTTCTGTTCGCCTCTGCTGCTGTTATGTTTCCTAGTGCTTCTAATATTCCATCGACCCATCTTTTTCGTGGTCGACCCTTGGGTCTGGTGTTATCACAACGTTTGTTGAAGGCTCGTTGTGTGTGACGTGTTTTGTTCTTTCTGCCTTGTCACGTGGCCAAACCATTGTATCTGTTGTTTCCTTATATATTCTATGGCGGGGGCTATTCCTAGCTTTTTTCTCATTTCTTCATTTCTGATCTTATCTCTCAGACTGTTTCCTGTCATTCGTCTAACACATTTAATCTCTGTAGAGGTTATTTTTCTTATTGTTCTTGCATCTAGGGTCCAGGTCTGGCATTGGTAGCACAACGTTGGGATGAAGATTGTATTGTATAGTGCTCGTTTTGCCTCCAGAGTTATTTCCTTGTTGGACAATAGTGGTGATAACTGTCCGATGATTTGACAAGCTTTGTTGCATCTTGATTCTATCTCTGCTGTTTGAGGATTATCGTTTGACATTAAACTTCCTAGGTATTTGAGTTTTTAGTTTCCTGTCTTCTATAGTTATGTTGATGTTCTGTTTATTTTTGGCGAACTTTGGCGTACGTTTGAGTTGAATATTCTAATTTCGTTTTTTGCTTAGTATTTTTTATTTCCATATTTTGATCATGTTTTTAAAACAGAGAAGCTTGGCAGAATAAACGGTAACAGTTTAACATACATTGCTTCTTGAACTAACGTAATCATCATCATTAAGTACCGTGCCTGCTGACGTAGGTGATCACGTCTCTCCACAACTTTCGGTCTCGACAATTATTTATCATTTCCGCTGTTGGCCTGCCAAGCCATTCTTTTAGGCTGTCTGGCATGTTATCCTTTCTCTTAAACATAATACAGAGAAAACGTAATACAGAGAAAACGTAATACAGAGAAAACGTAATACAGAGAAAACGTAATACAGAGAAGTTTCTTGGTCTTGATTCTTCCCGCGCCGCTTGACGTCACACAGGGCTTGTAGCATTTTTCGCCATCCACCTCCATTATTGGCGAGATATTCTATCTTATCTAAGGAGTCTATGCCTTCCAACTTTATTGCTTCTCTTATAAGTTGTTTTTTTTTAAGTGTACCTCTATGTCTTCCTCTTTTTTTTCTGTATCCAGATGTTTCCCATAGAAATGTTTGTTTTGAAATTCTCTTACTGTCTCTTCTCAACACATGTCCGACATATGTCCATCTTCTCTTTCTAATGGTAGATGAGAACTTTGGTTGCATGACCATTTCTCTTATCTCTATATTAGTATTGAATTAATTTCATTGTATATAAAGTATTATTCTTAAGCATTTGTCTTCAAAAGCTTTTAGTTTTCTCTCAACTCTTTTGTTCTTTTCCAGCTTTCACGTGCGAAGATAAAGGTGGGTACGTTTGAGTTGAATATTCTAATTTCTTTTTTTGCTTAGTATTTTTTATTTCCATATTTTGATCATGTTTTTAAAACAGAGAAGTTTGGGACAGACTTATTGAAGAATTAAACACGTGCGCTATCAACTATAGTCCGTTCAGATTCGTTTGCCTAGACATTAATTTATTTTTTTCAAAAACTTATTGTTCATTTGCATTGATCTTTTGAAGTTAGGTTTAGAATACTAATGTCGCTATAAAAATATTTTTTTATCAAAGAAATGTGATCCAGTTTCAAAGATGCCTTATTTAACCTATATTTAAAAAAAGTTAATCGATATTATAAACACCGGCGGGATTATGTAGATGCTTACATCTCACAGCTGATTCTTTAACATATAGGCATGACCTTCACGGCTGAATGCGCACCGTCCTAAAATAGTTATGTTTCCACTCTAAATTTTTATAAAGAAATGTTACATATGAAATTTCCCGTTTAGCACAAAATGACATTTTAGCCGAAACCGGAAATTATGTGACGTCAAAATCACGGCCGTAGACTCGAGTTCGAGTCATAATTCAGAGGCAAATCTCAATATTTACAGAAAGGAGGCGGCACTATCCATATTATCTTCTGCAAGTCTATGTGAGAATGAATATAAAGGCAAACTATTTTACTGAGCATAACATTGCTATAAAGATTTATCAATACTTTTGCAGAGAGCGTAAAAAGGGACATCTTTATTGTTCTTTATCAAACCCTGAGAAGAGAACAATGCATATTTTAGGTTTGTGTAAACGTTCATTTGATCGAATAGTTAAAGGAAGCGGATATTTATTGCCAACAAATGCAAGAAAGCAAGGAAGGAAAGAAACGTTAGACAGTTTTGATAAGGACCTAGTAAAAAGAGAAATTTGTCGAATGTTTGATATAAACGAAGAAGTGACACTTAGAAAGTTGAAGCTTTGGCTGAAAACTAACAACGACATTGAAATATCAAAAACTTCATTATGGAAAATATTAAGAAGTGCAGGCTTCACCTTTAGAAAGTATGCTGGTGGAAAAAACATTATTTGTGAGAAGCCACATCTAGTAGCTCTTAGAAGCAAGTATTTACGTGAAGTGAAGGAAATGCGCGAAAATGATTATGATATTGTTTATTTAGATGAAACTTGGATCAACGCTCATCATACAAATGAAAAGGAATGGCAGTTAGCAGATGGAAGTATTAAAAGATCAGTACCAAGCAGTAAAGGGCAACGTTTGATAGTTGCACATGCAGGTAGCAGACATAATGGGTTGTTGCAGAATGCTCATCTCGTTTTCATTTCAAAATCCATAGACAATAGAGACTACCACTCCGAAATGAATGGGCACATATTTAAAGACTGGATCGAGAAAAGTATCCTTCCAATATTAGATCGACCTTCTTGTCTGATAATGGACAATGCTTCATACCATAACGTAGTTAACGTAGAAGATAGAATCCCAACATCATCAAGTACAAAAGATGCAATCAAAACGTGGCTCATAAAAGAACACATACAAGTTAACGACAGCTACTTGAAACCCGAATTGCTTAGCCTTGTAAAACAGACACAACGTACAAAGATATTTAAAATAGACAAGTTAATTCAAGAACATGGCCATAGATGTTTGAGACTACCTCCATATCATGCACACTTAAATCCTATAGAACTAGTTTGGGCAAAAGTTAAAGGACACGTAGCATATACAAATAAAACTTTCAAATTATGCGATGTTGAGACACTTACAAATCAGGCTCTATCAAATATAAATAAAGACTACTGGGTAAAATGTGAGGATCATGTGTTACGACAAGAAGAGGAATATTGGAAAAAGGATGGTTTGTTGTTTGTTCAGCCGAAAGCAGTAATCGACATATTTGACTCGTCTGATTCTGAATGATCATTACTCTGATTAAGTCTACAGATAAATAGTTTGATTTGCAAAATTTCCTAGTTGATTTGTTAAACAGTTTATTGTTCAAGACCACCCAAGCAATCAAAAATATGTTATAAGCAAACCAACAACCATTACTTTGAATGGAAGCCTGCTTGAGTCAGTACAGAAGTTCAGCTATCTTGGATCCACTATTACAGCCACACTTTCCTTAGATGAGGAACAAAATGTACGTATTTGAAAGGCAGCGACAACATTTGGGAAACTCACACCAAGAGCATGGAACTATATCAAATTGACTCTACGAACAAAAGTTCTATATATAATTTAAAATTTGTATACTTGCCACCAAGTAAAATTTTATGGACACGCCTATGGGTCATCGTTGCACTAGATTACTGTAAAACATTTTGATTAGGGTCAAAATAATAGTTACATGGGCAAAGATCAAAGGAATTCGCCGCTTTAAGAAAACCGTTATAGCTAGACATCGAGTAACACATATGTTCTCGTGACATGGACATTTTAACACCGTATGCCAAAAATAATGTGAAATCATCAAGAACTTTTTGAATTATAAATCATAACATCTCGGCAAACGAATCTGAACGGACTATAGACAAATTAGCCATTATTATTTCACAAGACATTTTGTGTGTTTTGGGGAGCGGGGTTTGCTCCAACAGTTTATATTATTTAGACAAACAGATAAGAAAAGATATAAATAAAAATTGCGGGGCTTAAGAGATACGACTTGGGAGAACCTTCTAGAGAGGAAATCGAAGTAGACAACATTAGGTCCGGGAAACGGGTCAACGGCCTATAGTTGATCAAGACCTTATTCATATATTTGGAGGTATCACCTGTAAAGGTTGTGTTAGAAAAGACTTGATAAAACACTTGCGGTATTGGGACCTGCGTAGATAAGCTAGCAGGAAGAAGAAACTCTAATATGTCTGGCATTTGACATAAAGGTAAGTCAAGGCACTGGGGCACATGGGTGCGGTATACAAGTATACAGCTTCGAGTCACAAAGACACCACATGGCACTGCATCAAGTCAAGATCATGTAGGATGATTTCACATTATGACTAAAAGACATGTTATGAAATGAATCTATCAGAAAGGTCACAAGGTATGAAGTGTGATAAGCATTATCCACTCGTGTAATGAGTTATTAATTCTTCTATTTTCCTTCATCATTTGCCTTTCAGCGTTGAGGGAAGATATCATTGCGGTCTTTTGCTCTGCTGTTCGCCTCTGCTGCTGTTATGTTTCCTAGACTTTATAATATTCCATCAATCCATCCTTTTCGTGGCCGACCCTTGAATTTAGTGTTCTCGCAACGTTTATTAAAGGCTCGTTGTGTTGTGTTTTGGTATTTCTGTTATCACGTGGCTAATTTTATTTTGTGTTTCTTTACACGTATTCTATGGCGGGAATCACTTCTTGCTTTTTACCCAGTTCTTCATTTCTGATCTTATATGTTAGGCTGTCTCTTGTCAATTGTGTTACTAATCAAGTTAGTTTAATACTGTACAGAGTAACAGCACCACCAACCCCCCTCCCACACGACAAGAATAACACAATCATTATGTAAGCATTTATTGTTTTCCCTTAAACAAAAACCGCTACTATAAAGACCAGTCCTTGGTGGCGTGTTTTAACATGAGATAGGGGTTTTAATCTAGTACATGTTATCTACTGGATATAGAAGGCGCTCTGTCAAGGTCATGGCTATCAGCAAGGTGGCAAAAATAATGTTGGTATCGGTGCATGGGTTACCTGTGGTTTGTGATGGTTAGCGGGGCCACGTCAAAATATGGTACGATCACATGCGAATCACATCAGAGAGGTTCAGTGTCAACGGTCGGACTGACAAAATCTGATAGCAAACATTGCTGACTTTATCAATTTAGAGAAACAATGAGAAGGATAAAGTAAACGGAGTCGACAGGGAGGGGTATATACAGAGCTGCCCTAAAGCTGGTGTAAAATATGGGGGGAGGAGGGGGGGCGGCAGGGGCAAAGACAAAATGGTTTGAGGATACAGCTCTACATATTGTGATAAAAGATTACATCGGGGAGCGTTGAATGTGTCCTATTTCTTATTCTAAACCTTCTTCTTCTTTCCTTCCTCATTTGCCTTTCAGTGTCGAGGGGAGATGTAATTTGCGGGTTTTTGCCCTTCTGTTATGTTTCCTAGTGTTTCTAATATTCTATCAATCCATATTTTTCGTCATCGGCCCTTGGATCTGGTGTTCCCGCAACGTTTATTGAAGGCTCGTTGTGTTTGATTTTCCTAAATCACTTGAACAAAATGAACTTTTGGCCAGTACCTCGATCATCTGACAGGGCAATGATCGTTCTGCAAAGAAAGGGGAAAGAGAGGGAGATAAGCTATTGGAAGGTAACTTCAAATAATGGAGGGGTCTCAGCTTCGTTGAATGACTGAAGGTAGAGCTATATGGAGAAGGTTGACAGAGTGTGTCAGTAGTGCTGCAATGTTCCCCAGGGTTATGTGAAGAAGAAGAATCAACATAAAGCTATAAAAAAGAGGGGGAAAAATAACTTCTTTTTTTTTTCATTTTCTTTTAAATATAGAAGAGGCATGAGAAACTGAGTAGAAGGCAAATACACACTGAAGTAAAAAGTAAAGCGTAAAAATAAGAAGAATAGAAAATGTCGTGTTTTAATTGTAGTTTAAGAGGCCAAAATCAAAAGTCGCGGTTTTTTTTTTTTGGCACTATGATTTAATGAGATAACTTTATATATATGTGTGTGTGTGTGGGTATAACATGTTAGTAATTTAACATCTCTATTCAATAACAGTAACACGTTTAAGTGAACTAAATATTTATCTACACTCTGTGTGGGTGATTTTTATTTTATGCAAGAAATAAGTACACAGAATCCCCATCAACATATTGTATCGTGCTAATGGGACACAATAAATGCCTACAGGAAACTGCCCAATAACAAGAAGTACTATATGTTCATAAACTAATACAAGTAAATTACATAAGTAAAACAAGCACGCTATAGATATGTATCAATTAAAAGACATACAACTACCAGCTAATAAATAAACACACAACTACACAACACGGCTAACAGTAAGGAACTCACCTCATTTGTGGAGTGTGAGCAGCCTGGTCAGAGGTAGGGATAAGTCCATCACTTCCAGCTGACCGAAGAGGCCCTATCTCCTCCTCAGCTTCAGTACTTTCATCGTTGCTGCTACTTTCATCCAGATCAAACAACACAGTTCCCACGCCATCTTTGTCATCTCCCACTCCATTCACATCGCAATCATCATTAGTTCCATTTTGTTCACAGTTTTCTACCTGTTTATTGTGCTTGAACTTCTTAAAGTCATTTGTTTTAACTGAAGACTTCTCCCGTGCACCGTCTGCCATAGTTACGGTCTGCACTGTTATCTGAGTCTCAATGGCTGTAAAGTTTCTGACCTTGTTAACTCTTAGTTTATCGCCACGTTTACAGTTCGTGTACACGTCGAGTTAACTGATGACGAAAGAGACGTATACTCCACTGGTGTCAGACCATACACATCAGTAGCTGGGGAAATAATCACACAAAGATTTGTTATCTTTAATGACAGTCTAATCACATGGTTTTTACATACTTGACACACCACGTCTAGTGAATGAACCGAAAACTATTTGAAGTCCACAGTCTAACAAACTTAAAGTTGTCGGCGTTATGCTCCCATCGTAAAGTTATGAGTACAAATACACCATCATAAAGACGTAAGCATACGATATCTATTTTTGTATGCTTATTATTCTGAAATATACAAACTGTGTAGCATGTGTTTTGTTACATAAGGATAGAATATCACAAAAATAACAACCGATCGAAATAATTCATGTTAAAACATCGTATTGGAGTCGGAAGTGATAGGTCGAAAGGTGCGGGCATCACAGCTGGCTTTTAAACATAACACAGCGGGTCTACGTTCATTTAACATTCGTTACGGAATGAAAGAAGAGTAATCGTTGGACGAAGGCATGAGGATAAGAACGAAAGCAGTAGCCAGCCCATAATAACGAACAGCTTGAGCTGGAACAACGCTGCTGGCGGTCATAGTCAACTTTCTTATTCTTTATTTATTGAGGACTATTGATGCAGATGTTGAGCACTATTGTTGCAGACGTTGAGAACTATTGTTGCAGATGCTGAGCACTATTACAGCAGATGTTGAGCACTATTGTTGCAGATCTTGAGAACTATTGTTGCAGATGTTGAGAACTATTACAGCAGATGTTGAATACTATTACAGCAGATGTAAGCATCATTGCTGCAGATGTTGAGAACTATTACAGTAGATGTTGAACACTATTACAACAGGTGTTGAGCACTATTACAGCAGATTGTGAGCATTATTACAGCAGATGTTGAGCACTATTACAGCAGATGTTGAGCAATATTTCAGCAGATGTTGAGCATCATTACTGCAGATGTTGAGAACTATTACATCAGATGTTGAGCACTATTACAGCAGATGTTGAGCACTATTACATCAGATGTTGAGCACTATTACAGCAGATGTTGAGCACTATTACAGTAGATGTTGAACACTATTACAACAGGTGTTGAGCACTGTTACAGCAGATGTTGAGCACTATTACAGCAGATGTTGAGCAATATTTCAGCAGATGTTGAGCATTATTACTGCAGATGTTGAGAACTATTACATCAGATGTTGAGCGCTATTACAGCAGATGTTGAGCACTATTACATCAGATGTTGAGCACTATTACAGCAGATGTTGAGCACTATTACAGCAGATGTTGAGAACTATTACATCAGATGTTGAGCACTATTACAGCAGATGTTGAGCATCATTACTGCAGATGTTGAGAACTGTTGCAGCAGATGCTGAGCACTATTGAAGCAGATGTTGAGCACTATTGCAGCAGATGTTGAGTATCATTACTGCAGATGTTGAGAACTATTGCAGCAGATGTTGAGCACTATTGCAGCAGATTTGAGCACTATTACAGCAGATATTGAGCACTATTACAGTAGATGTTGAACACTATTACAACAGGTGTTGAGCAATATTGCAGCAGATCTTGAGCATCATTACTGCAGATGTTGAGAATTATTACATCAGATGTTGAGCACTGTTACAGCAGATGTTGAGCACTATTACAGCAGATGTTGAGAACTATTGCAGCAGATGTTGAGCAATATTACAGCAGATGTTGAGCAATATTGCAGCAGATGTTGAGCACTATTACATCAGATGTTGAGAACTATTACAGCAGATGTTGAGCAATATTGCAGCAGATGTTGAGCAATATTGCATCAGACGTTTCACAACCATTTTATCAGTGCCACAGCAACGTTCTTCACAGATTCCTAACCTGAGACCTCTTTAAACATCAAGCCATTTTAGGATTGTAGTTACCGACCCTAGAAGAAGTCTCTAAGTAAATGGTTATAGCAGCAGGGTTAGTGTAACATGTACTCGTTAGTATTTGCTACTGAATGTAAACGAGCAATTTTATTATATAAACAAAACTGTATACACTATATAGAGAACATAATCACTGAAGTAGAATGAACTTATTAGCATATAGGAGAGAGTGGTATAGTGGAAATAGCTTCAGCCTAGCTAATAATAACATCGACATGGTTTTGAGTTATACAGAAACATGTTTCTCTATTTTGAGTGTTAAATTTAATTCGTACACGCATAAAGGAAAGTAATATTTATTACTCCACCTAAAATTATTAGAAACACAAACACATACAAAACCAATACAATTAATTATTCCATTTATATATTAACTGCGCATAACAAATTATGATATATGCTAGAATCAACATCGAGCAAGCGGCGGCATGTTACATAGTAAGGTAATCTAGCGTGACCGGGCTGCTTGAAGATCTGTGAGAAGGAAACCCATGGGGAAACTTGCCTGTCCACACACGGAAAAGGCTGAGGGCGTGAAAGTCTCCAATTGTAGAGCTGGCTAGAGCTGAAGTGGGATATCTTGTATTTATAATACACTCACCGCATTGTCTATCCCATTTAAATATTTAACAAATTGGGCTTCAACATTTAAATATTTAATGAATTGGGCTTTAACATTTAAATATTTAACGAATTGGGCTTCAACATTTAAATATTTAACGAATTGGGCTTCAACATTTAAATATTTAACGAATTGGGCTTTAACATTTAAATATTTAACGAATTGGGCTTCAACATTTAAATATTTAACGAATTGGGCTTCAACATTTAAATATTTAACGAATGGGACTTCAACATTTAAATATTTAACGAATTGGGCTTCAACATTTAAATATTTAACGAATTGGACTTCAACATTTAAATATTTAACGAATGGGACTTCAACATTTAAATATTTAACGAATTGGGCTTCAACATTTAAATATTTAACGAATGGGACTTCAACATTTAAATATTTAACGAATGGGACTTCAACATTTAAATATTTAATACTTCAACAGTTGTTTCTTGTTAGTAAGGCTACATTTCTTTATGCCAAGTCTATATATGTGCTATATATAAAGATGTCCGAAGCCTACTCCCCTCATTCTTAAATCTAATATTGTAAATAGTTTCAATTTGTGACACCACAACATTTCTAGATAAAGCAACAATGTATATAAGAACTGAACCTTGAGTCATCGCTGGTTGTTTCCCACAGATGTTTGTTTTCTGACCTATGGAAGCGAATCATGGATGGTAGACAAACAAATGAAAAGATGGTTAGAGGCCACAGAGATGGGATTTCTCAGAAGAATATTGAAGGTTCCACGCCGGTTACACACCATCATAAGAAACAGATAATCAAATCAATCAGAGGACCACAAGCCCCAAATCAGAATGCCTTTCATAATATGAATAGATATGAACAAGTTATCATTATACGCCTCAAAACAGGACACAATCGACTCCATAGTCACATGTATATAAAATTCAAGATCGGCACCTCAAATACTTGTACATGTGGACAGACGCCCCAGACTGCTGAACACACACTTCAAAACTGCACTGAATATAGTAGACTGAGGAAAATCCATTGGCCTATAGATATAACACTACAGACAAAACTATATGGGCCACTGCAAGAATTACAAAAGACAGTAAAATTTATACAGGAAACGACATTGCAGATATAGTCAATACTTCAGGCGAACGAAAGATAGATAGATAGATTGAAGCTTCCCTGGACAGCTAAAAAGAACAATGAGGAAATTCTCAAGGAGACCAACACAAAAAGGGAGTTCCTAAAAAACAGAAAGAAACAATCAACATTTTTCGGGCACATCATGAGAAGAGAAAAGTTGGAATACTTGGTTACAACCGGCAAAATACAAGGAAAGAGAGATCGCGGATGACAAAGAGAGAAAATATTGGATAGCTTGGTTTCATGACATGGTAAACAGGCAACAACAGAACTGATATGATGCACTGTAGATAGAAGATTGTGGAAGGACATGATCGTAATGCCACCCGGTATGGCACATGATGATGGTGTTTGTTTTCATCTCAGAGTGGTTTTTTAGTTGTAATCTTGGAAGCTGTGCAGCTTTTATGGATAAAGATGTCGTGAGCCTAGTACGTTTCACTCATTCAGAAAATTGATTCTTGATGAAAGTGATTTACATTTGTGGCATTGAACAACAAAATGTAACGTTTCTAGCTATAATGTCAACATTTATATACGAAAGATAATTCAGTAGTTAATGCTCGTAGCAAAACTACTAAAGACTGGCGAATCTGAGAGTTTCAGGGGATGCAATTTTCAATCACAAAAGTTTGTTTAATTTTAAGATACAGCTTATTCTAATCACGTGGAATGTATAATAGTAAAGTAAAGTACCCCCGTCACGCCAAGTGGCGTATAGGGAAATATGGTGTTAGTGACCCTATATTTTACAGACCTTCAGCACATGATTTTTGGGGTAATGTGGTCAGTATTACGCCCGTGCTGCTTTACTTTCCCAGAAAAAAATCCGGTACCCATTTAAGGCTGGGTGAATCCGGACGCCGTCGGTTGGGATCGAACCCTACCCCTTGTTCTTTGTAATCCAGTTCACTAACCACTGAGCTATCGCGGCTCCCTAATGTATAATAGAAGTATATGTATTTTATCTTCCTGTAAAGTAGTAGAAAGACACAATTCAGCATAATTGCCCGTGCCAGTGGAAACATCCGAAACAAAATTGAAGGATCAAAACAAAGAAAGGTAGATACAGTCCCCATCATAGCAGCCACAGCAAATGTAAGTAAAGTAAAAGTAGAGCCCCGTCACGCCAAGTGACGTATAGGGAGTATGGTGTTAGTGACCATAATATTACAGACCTTCGGCACATGATTTTTGGGGTAATATGGTCGGTATTACGTCCGTGCCGCTTTACTTTCCCAGAAAAAAATCAAGTACTTATTTAAGGCCGGATTAACCAGGAAGCCCTCGATCAGGATCGAATCCGACCTCTTATCTTTTGTAGGCCAGTTAACTAACCACTGAGCTACCGCGGCTTCCAAATGTGGTCAATACAAATAGTTGTAACTGCTTCATAACAAAAAGACGGTTCCTTAGTGTAGTAGAACATATGTTCAAGGTTCCCAAGTATTCGCTGCTGGATTTATCGATAAACGTGAGTACTTCTCAAAACAGGACATACTTCCAAACTAGCGGCAGGGCGTCGACCTCCACAAGAAGGTCCCGTATACAAATCCCGCCACATGCGATGGGAACTTTTTCTTCGAATCTGGTTTTTCTTCTTTTTTTTTTTTTTTACTGCATGGCTTGACCCGCCTTTAGTCTCAAGTTAGTGAGATTCTATGTCTAGCGAATAATGGCGGGGAAAAAAACAGAAGCTCCGTGCGCAATAGGCGCACGTTAAATTAAAGAACCCTTGGTAGTTAAACATCGGCAAATGTTTGCCAGAAATAGCCGATGCCCAGGCAAGTTGGTAACAATTGTAAACCTATTCATACCGAAGACGGGTATATCGCAACGGTAGGCACAGATGTGGCGGCTTGCTGTAAACTGGCGATACGGCTCATCCATTTCCACTTAACGGGTGAACGATAAAAAGAAAATGAACGTTAGAGAGACGGGATGAGCCTACGACTTGTTACCCACTGTGTAATATCAGGGTGTGTTCTAGGCAGTAGATTAGAGAACGTGTTGTTTAAATTAGATGATTACACACACTTGCCAGTTTGGGCTAAAATCAGGGTAACAATGTCATTAAAAAAAAGTAAAGAGCTCCGTCACGCTAAGTGGCGTATTGGGAATATGGTGTTAGTGACCATACATTTTTACAGACCTTGGCACATAACTTTTGGGGTAATATGGTCGGTATTACGTCCGTGCCGCTTTACTTTCCCAGAAAAAAAGCAGGTACTCATTAAGGCTGGGTGTACCTAGAAGCCATCGATCAGGATCAAACCCGACCTCTTGTCCTTTGCAGTCCAGTTCACTAACAAATGAGCTATCGCGGCTCCCAACAATGTCATGCATGCACCATAATCTATTGGAGCTTCGGTGGCTGAGTGGTTAGTGTGCTCGCCTCGGTGGCTGAGTGGTTAGTGTGCTCGCCTCGGTGGCTGAGTGGTTAGTGTGCTCGCTTCCTGATCAGAAGTGTCCGGGTTCGTTCCCAAGGAGCGGCGGATTTTGTTTCGAACCGACAAGAGTTCACATAGTCTCTAAGAATTTTAGAATGGGTACAAGAGATGTTTATGGGAAGTAAAGGCGACGTGGCGTGATACCGACCATATCATCCAAAAATGTGCCGTGGTCATAGAAAAAAATGTGGTCACTAACACAATATTCCCCATACGCATAGCATGGCAGGTAAAGGTAAAGTACGAGACTTGAATCAGCGCAAGTTTTCACCCATATGTGTTCGGCCGAATATCCAGAAGTGTTCGGAGACTTAGAGAGTGTTGCTTCAAGCATCGAAACTCACGATGCGAAACGGCATTCCTCACCTACCCAGAGTACTACCCTGGTACCCATTTCTGCCAGCGGCTGGGTCGACCGCAGGGGTATTTTTTTTCTCCTAATCACGAGTACAACTCACACAGGCGTGGAAGGAACCTTAACAACCTTATTCTACTCGTGCGCCAAAAGATGAGTATATTCCCAAACGGATACGCATCAATATTTTCCCATTAGTTGTTGAATAATTAGAGGTGTGAGTATTTTAATTAAAGGTAATATATGCGGTGTAAGCGATACACTGTGTGTCATGTAGGCCTACTATCATTAGAAACACGAGCCGTGAGGAGAACATAAACACCTTTTGTCTTGCTCTGCTGAAGTGCTAAAACAAGGAAATATTAGTCGTAGTCTGGTTAGGTTACATGACGATCATCATTTTCAGAGGGACGTGAAATTCCGGTCAATATGGTGGATAGGCGGCAGGAACAATTAAAGACTATGTCTGAAAAGTGTTTCTTGTAGTTTCCTCATATTCCAAGTCCGGCTTGTTGCAGGAGCTACTGAGTTAAGTGCTCTGTGTGCACTGTGAGCTGTGTGTTTCATCTGTTTTGATCGTGTTTCGATACTCCGATTGTTTACGATGAATGATGATATTGTATGATGAGAACAGATGGCTGTGTTCACTTTATGTGCGGTTTCGTTTTATGTCTTTTGGCGTGTGCTGAGACTGCTATGATGGGGACTACAGCTACAATTCTTTGTTTGAGAGATGCGATAGTAATTCGGATGATTTCACTGGCACGGGCGGTTGAGCAATTATGGATTTTAATTCGTTTGCAGTGATACGGGGCCTTCCATAACCATAACCATAGTTCTGGCAGGGACAATAATAAAATAGTTCATAAATCACCTATCAGAGTCTACAGCCACCTCTGAAAGACCAATATTGTCAGTTTGTTGTTTTGCCAGACACGCCTAGAAAGACGGGCAAAGGTGGCAGCAGCTTTACCAATGCGGGTGTCAATTTCTGTATCTAAAGATAGTTTGTCGTTGATGACGGACCCCAGGTAGCTATATTTCTGCACGACATGAAGTGTGTAGTTGTCGATAGAGATTGCTGGTGTTGCTTCGACGTCCTGACCGAGTACATCAGTTTTCTGTAAAATTATTATTAGACCGAGGTTTCTGTAGGCACGCGAAAAGCGATGCACCATGCTCTGGAGTTCTCCCTGGCATAGCGTAACAAGTATATTTAAAAAATATCATATAGTATATATATACATATATATATATATATATATATATATATATATATATATATATATATATATATATATATATATATATATGAGAGAGAGAGAAAGAGAGAGAGAGAGAGATAATATTTTTCTTCAATAATTGTAATACCACAGGGTTGAGATCGGCTCTTGTTGATGTGCCAGTCTAGTATTATCCATTCAGAAAACAAGTGTAAACATGATAATCAGCAGTCTACTATGGTAGAGTGGGCACATACGACACTCCATCAGTGCATACACATGTATATGTTATAACACAATGTTTGTGGCGGCACATAAATAAAACAAATTCAACCGAATCTGTACCTTGTGAATCCATTTTATTCTGAGCATTTGAGGCTAAAAATCCTTCGCACAAAATAAACGTAATACACGAACAAAGCACCACCCCGATCTTCCTCGTTATATTACTCAAAACAAAGCTCCGATCTGGGCATTATATAATCCAGCCAACGCACAATGGTCATTCTTTTCGTGGTGGATAATTAACAGTAATTATTTAAAATTGTCTGGGAGCAATGTTAACATCAGAAGATAGATGTACAACAGAGGTGAGATGCAGAACAGATCATGCAAAATTAGCTTATTAAAAAAAAAAAAAAAAAAAAAAAAGGAGGAAGATATTGTGCAATCAATTTTTGAGAATGGAAACAAGAAAAGGAGTTCTTAAATGTTATGTAGAACCAGTCATAACATATGGATGTGAATCATAGACAATAGCACAAAAGACAAGAACATCACTGTAAGCTGTAGAAATGTGGTTTTACAGAAGAATGCTGAAAATACTTTGGGCAACTAAGAAGAATAATGAAATTACTTTGAAAGATGCCAAAAGCAAAAAGAGAGCTAATCTCCAATGTTAGGATGAAACATTTATTTTTTTATTTTACATGTAATGAGAAGTGAACAGCTGGGAATATATTCTGACAACTAGGAAAATTATGGGACGAAGAGATAGAGGAAAGCAAAGAGCGAAGTCTTAAGAGAATGGCTTGGCAGAAGGTCAAAAACAGAGGTGTTAAATAACTGTCAAGATCGACAGTTATGGAGAGAGATGTTCACCTACGCCAGCAGAAATGGTACATGGTGATGATGACGATTTAAAACTGAAAAGAATATTTTAATTTGTCTCTCCCTTCCTTAGCGGGAAATAAAACTGAAAAGAATATTTTAATTTGTCTCTCCCTTCCTTAGCGGGAAATAAAACTGAAAAAAATATTTTAATTTGTCTCTCCCTTCCTTAGCGGGAAATAAAACTGAAAAGAATATTTTAATTTGTCTTTCCCTTCCTTAGCGGGAAATAAAACTGAAAAGAATATTTTAATTTGTCTTTCCCTTCCTTAGCGGGAAATAAAACTGAAAAGAATATTTTAATTTGTCTTTCCCTTCCTTAGCGGGAAATAAAACTGAAAAGAATATTTTAATTTGTCTTTCCCTTCCTTAGCGGGAAATAAAACTGAAAAGAATATTTTAATTTGTCTTTCCCTTCCTTAGCGGGAAATAAAACTGAAAAGAATATTTTAATTTGTCTTTCCCTTCCTTAGCGGGAAATAATACTGCATACGATTACAGGTATTATAAGTAAAGTAAAGAACCCCGTCACGCCAAGTAGCGTATAGGTGATATGGTGTTAGTGACCATAATTTTTACAGAACAGCGGCGCGTGATTTTTTGGGGTAATATGGTCGGTACTACGCCCGTGCCGCTTTGATTACAGGCATACTAGAGTTATAATGGTCTACATGATTATGGCTGTACTCTGCGGTTAATGTGAGGTCTATTTAATTACAGAAGAATACAACTAACACACAAATACTATGAATTATATAACTGGCAGAGACTATGGAGATAAGTAGACTATGTAATATACTCATGTCAATAGCACAAAGCTTAACAAGCCTAGGCTAACCGAATGTACCATTTTCAATAGGATAGCACCGTTTTTCGGTGGTGAAATGAAACTTATCGCTCTACGTCTACTTCAACTGTGCATGGGTTCTGTCAATGAAAAGAATAGTGTACGCTCAATATGTTTATATAATTAAATGTTATAGTCGTCTCATTTTTTTACCATGAATAAAGAATATTACACAACCCCGCCCTTCCAGTTTTTGTTTCACAGAAATATGATCAGTCTATATAAGCAGGTCCCAAAATTGTTCAGTATGTGATCCATGTGAAGCATTTTTACAGAGGTAGAAGACTATCTATCTATCTATCTATCTTATCTTATCTATCTTATCTTATCTATCTTATCTTATCTATCTTATCTTATCTATCTTATCTATCTTATCTATCTTATCTATCTTATCTATCTTATCTATCTTATCTTATCTATCTTATCTATCTTATCTATCTTATCTATCTTATCTTATCTTATCTTATCTTATCTTATCTTATCTTATCTTATCTATCTTATCTTATCTTATCTTATCTTATCTTATCTTATCTATCTTATCTTATCTATCTTATCTTATCTATCTTATCTATCTTATCTTATCTATCTTATCTTATCTATCTTATCTTATCTATCGTATCTTATCTATCTTATCTTATCTATCTTATCTTATCTTATCTTATCTTATCTTATCTTATCTTATCTATCTTATCTTATCTATCTTATCTATCTTATCTTATCTATCTTATCTTATCTTATCTATCTTATCTTATCTTATCTTATCTATCTTATCTTATCTATCTATCTATCTATCTATCTTATCTTATCTTATCTATCTTATCTTATCTATCTTATCTTATCTATCTTATCTATCTTATCTTATCTATCTTATCTTATCTATCTTATCTATCTTATCTATCTTATCTTATCTTATCTTATCTTATCTTATCTTATCTTATCTTATCTTATCTATCTATCTATCTATCTATCTATCTATCTATCTATCTATCTATCTATCTATCTATCTATCTATCTATCTATCTATCTATCTATCTATCTATCTATCTATCTATCTATCTATCTATCTTTCTATCTATCTATCTATCTATCTATCTATCTATCTATCTATCTATCTATCTATCTATCTATCTATCTATCTATCTATCTATCTATCTATCTATCTATCTATCTATCTATCTATCTATCTATCTATCTATCTATCTATCTATCTATCTATCTATCTATCTATCTATCTATCTATCTATCTATCTATCTATCTATCTATCTATCTATCTATCTATCTATCTATCTATCTATCTGTCTATCCTTTCGAGCCGAAGACGGCACATAGGGCAGAACCACAATCTCAAAGACAGAAACCTTGCGTGCCAATGTAGCACATATTTGTTATTATATTGCAGATATCACTGCTTTCTGTTTCCATAACAATACTTGTTTACAATGACAGCTTGTCAAGCCATCAATCAACTTCCTTAGTCGCCTCTTACGACATGCCTGGAAGGTAACAGAGTTAATATTCTTTACTTCCCTCATAATGAGGCCCCGGTAACATACGGGAAATAAGACAATAGAGAAACTGAAAACCAAAGCAGTGATAGGACAACAGCACCAAAACAACATGTATGAACGAACAAAACAATAAATAATACAAGTATATTCCAGTCATCAATTTCTTTATCCATGACAGGGAAAAAAATGAACGATCACAGCGTGTACAAGGAAATGCTTGAGGAAAACTACTAACCTCGCCATAAAAGAAAGATGACAAAGGGGACTAACCAAAAATATAAACTTGGAGAAGACAGGTGCAAACAGATGAAGAGGATGAGGAAGGCATGGAACAACCCTCAAACACATTGAAAAAGAGTTAGAGAAGTTGTTACTCGCCAGCTCTATGAGAATATAGAAGAAACAGGTACAACTGTGAGCAAACAACATCTCTTAAAGGTCTGAGGAACATCGAGTATCGAACAGATAATGTCAGGGATATCCTGTAGCAGCTCTACGAAACACTTGGCCCACAATACAAAACGGCGGTCCCATTACAAATCTTAACAGAATAAGTTGATACAGTAAGTACTTACACTCGCTTCTCATCCATCCTCTACAGCATTAGACAAACAGAAGCAACCTCTCAGGACCACACTGGCTGCACCCCCCCCCTCTTCCGTTTTATGAAATGCTAACCTTCAACTGTGCTGGCTGAAGATAGCTTGATGTGGTCAAGACAAATTATACAACAATATAACAGTTCCATTCGTGTCGATGGAAACTAATAGTTACAGATTCAGAAAGTGTGTCGATGGAAACTAATAGTTACAGATTCAGAAAGTGTGTCGATGGAAACTAATAGTTACAGATTCAGAAAGTGTGTCGATAGAAACCAATGTGACTTAGTTCTAAAGTTTCGGAAAATTTGCTCGTGTCAGCAGATCGTCTTTAATGTGCACACGTGCCCATCGCGCGATCATACTTGCACAAATGGTAAGCTACATAAATAGTATGTACTCGTCAGCACGCATACACATATTATATATTATTAAAAAATAGCACGCATATATTTTATATTACAGCATATTAAAAATAAACATGAAAGGTAATAAGATTTTTTTTCCATGCTAATTCATCATCGTGTGCATACCGTTTGGGGTAGGCGATCATGTCTTTCTACAATCCTCTATCTACAGCGCATCGTATCAATTCTGTTGTTCGCTGGTTTCCATGCCACGACACCAAGCTATCCAGTATCTTCTCTCTTTGTCGTTTGCGATTTTCCCTGTATTTTGCCAGTTCTAACCAAGTATTCCAACCCTTCCACTTTTAATGATGTGCCAGAAAAATGTCGATTATTTCTTTCTGATGCTTTTTTCGGAGCTCCCTTTTTGTGTTGGCCTCTTTGAGAATGTCCTCGTTGGTCTTTTTAGCTGTCCGGGTAACTTTTAACATTTTTCTGATAAATTCCATGGTGATTACTGACTCATATAATCGACACCACGGCACTGCGGGAAGACTTATAGTTTTCACTTCAATTTTAAACAGTAACTGCGACTTAATCCCGTAAGTTTCTTTCTTTGCGATCGCCAGTCTTATATTTCTAGCGAAGTCCCGAGGGACTGAATGTTTCGTGAATATCACTTTTTTCCTATCTGTCCTCCGCCGTACAAGTCAGATGTTTCCCTGCTTCAGACGTACTTTAATTTTTAACGTGGAGAGCATTCACGTTTTGGGTCATTATTTTCCTATTAAATTTGCCTGGGCAAAATCATGCCCTTATTTTTCGTCAAATCTTTTCGATGTCCAACTGCCAATGGTTTTTTAGCGTGCGAGAATGCACACGGGACGGAAACTCTTGTTTTTCGCCGATATCCAAGAAGGCCAGACATCATAAATTACTACCCAGAGATTGGGGAGGTGTGGGGGGGGGGGGGGGGGGGGGGTTTGTAAAGTAACGAAGAAACCTACCAATTTGATTTTTGCCCTAAAATCCGCCCGTGGTGGAGAGCAACCAGGAACCTTCTTGTTCAGAGTTCAACATTTAACATCTAGACCGTCGAGCCTCTGTGATTTAATAATAAAACCAAGAAGACACAATCTGTTGCAGGACGGGTCGTGTCGCCAAGAAAAAGGCGGAACCACCCCCCCCCCCCCAAGCCCAGCAGACATTTGGTTACCATTTCCATATGAGCGGAGAATAAAGACCGCTCATTCTGAGCAATCGCCGCGAGGCACTAGGATACTCAAGTCAACATATTGCAGACACACACTGTAACAAATGTATGTTCATGGTTGTTGTTAACATTCGGCCCACACACAACCGTCCTATCTGTAGTCCCGTTTTATTTTAACTCGGGAGTCACAGCACCTTACACTCAAGGCAAACCAAATAAAGTATTCAATAAGGATAAAGTATTCAATAAGGATAAAGTATTCAATAAGGATGAAGTATTCAATAAGGATGAAGTATTCAATAAGGATAAAGTATTCAATAAGGATGAAGTATTCAATAAGGATGAAATATTCAATAAGGATGAAATATTCAATAAGGATGAAGTATTCAATAAGGATAAAGTATTCAATAAGAATGAAGTATTTAATAAGGTTGAAGTATTTAATTAAAACATTACTGTAAACACATTAAATAGCTAATTTTACTAGAACCGAACATTTCCATTCTCGGATTTATAAATGTCTTGTCTTGCACCAACCAGGTGAAGGCTTTCCCCGAAACGCCGTAGTTTGTCTCGTCTATGTTTACCTGTACGATATCATTTTATGTTTATTTTATATTATCGGATTTATAAAACGTCACTAGATTATAGACAAAAAAGACGTAATTTATTCGACCACAGATAGTTCTTGTCCACAACGGCTAGACAGACCAAAAGCTAGTACCCTCGTAATTTTCTACTTATATCTAACTGCCGCACCCTCGTAATTTTCTACTTATATCTCTAACTGCCGCACCCTCGTAATTTTCTACTTATATCTAACTGCAGCACCCTCGTAATTTTCTACTTATATCTAACTGCCGCACCCTCGTAATTTTCTACTTATATCTCTAACTGCAGCACCCTCGTAATTTTCTACTTATATCTAACTGAAAGTGAACGATCACACGCTGCTGGAGCCATAATAACAACAATATTGAAATGAAAATAAATACTTGCTGCTTTAAAAATAGAGCACAACACCTGCTATAGATACTCGAGTCTTGTTACTGCTATTAGATAAATCAAAATGAAATGCGACTGCGATGACTGCCTGGTATAACTTATAACATCTGTTATCAGACATGAACTGACACAGCAGTCTTGTCTTGCTATTAGCGTGGACTAGCCGAGCTCCAAAGCCTGATATTGAAGCTATGCCTCATGCCATCAGCATGTAAACCTAAACAAGTTCCTCGTAATTGTCCCTGAGGTTCTTGTGCCACAAAACGGAACTTATCTAATCGCGACATTACAGATTAACCCGTGTCCCTGACCCTCTGAATTTAATCGGGAAAAAAAAATTTAAAAAAAAAAAGCAAAGCTCCCCCTACATACTGTTTATACTATTTTTAGCACAAAAGTGCATATGAAGGCCGTCCTGCCCTTCTTCTTCCTATCCTTGAGGGCAGGATCAGTCATTGTCCAGCTAGCCTTGAGCTGGTGATAAGACACTCCGAAAAGCAGACTATAGTAAATAAACAATCCCTCAAACTGATAAGTCAAACGTTCATGATAGGAAAACAAACCACAGATATGGATATATATGAGGTAGTCTGATTTTAAACAGCTTATAAAAATGTAGTTTTAACTATCTTTATAATGACAAGTACGATCTAAATTTGTAACCCACAACAAGATGTAATTAAACAAATCGTGCATCGTCTAGCAGAAAGTAAAATGTCCCAAGTCCAAATGATCACAACTCCCCCCCCCCCCCCCCCCACTTACGCTTCAAACTGATGTTTCTATACTTTAGGTCCTTAAAGTTGGTTGGTGGGGGGAGCCATTCTTGGCATTTAATATTTATTTTACAAAGTTATAACTAAATCTCCTGTCAGGTCGGGTACTTTTACCTGTTACTGTATACAGTACAACCTGCGGCAGCTCTGCTGCCTTACAGGTATGCTCGAGACAGTAAAAGGCTAAGGGATGGTACCCTGAAGTAAAACAAACCCACTGCCTTGGGGGTGAGACTTTGTCTAGCGGAGCCAGCCGTAAACAAACCGACGGAAGGCAACATAAAACCACCGTCGTAAATTCTTTGTATAATCATGGATCGACACAATTACATAGTAAATGAGTTACAGGAATTGTTACACATTATAACGAAGGAAATCAAAGGACACGGCCTTAATAGTAAAAAAGACAGAAGTAATGGTAGCAACAAAGAAAAAGACTTCACCGTAATGCACAATAAAGACAAATGGAGCCATAGTAAAACAGGTAAATGAATTTAGATATCTGGGAACATTGTTAACCTCAGATGGTAGATATACAACAGACACAGAGGTGAGATGCCGGATAGTTCAAGCAAAATGAGCTTTCCAAAAAATGAAGAAGATATTGCGCAACCAATTTTTGAGAATGGAAGCAAGACAAAGAGTTCTTAAATGTTATGTAGAACCAGTCATAACATATGACTGTGAATCGTGGACAATTGCACAACAGACAAGAGAATCACTTGAACCTGCGAATTGTGGTTTTACAGAAGAATGTTAAGAATACCTTGGACGACTAAGAAGAGTAATGAAAAAGTTCCGAAAGAGGCCAAAGCAAAAAGACAGCTAATTTCCAATATTAAAAAGAAACAAACATATTTCTGGACTTGTAATAAGAAGGGAACAGATGGAATATATTGTGACAACTGGGAAAATTAGGGGACGAAGAGGTAGAGGAAAGCATAAACATCAAAGAGGAAGCAAAGATACCAAACATTCTTAAGGAAATGAGTAGGCAGAAGGTCAACAACAGAAATGATAAATAACTGTCGAGATCGAAAGTTGTGGAGAGACATGATCACATTACGCCAGTAGGCATGGTTTTTGATGATGATAACTTAATCAACTCCACTTGGTCTGTGACAAGTTGTAGATCAGATAATTTATCTTGTACACATCCTCATAATCTACAACTGTTTATAAGTTTGTCTACTGACTTCCTCCTATCAAACCTTTCACATTCTCTTGAATCGTTTCTCTCGGTTCCTCGAGTTTCCAGTTGTCACAATATATTCCAGTTCTAACGGTTACCTTCTCGTTACATTGCATAAAAGACAATGAGTGTTTCCTCCCGATGTAATAAAGTGTTTCTTTTTCCTTTGGTCTCAAAAAACATCATGGCTGTTCTTAAAGCCCTTGATATTCTCAACCTTTTCCTCTAAAGCAAAGTAAAAGATCGTATCGTATTAGTTCTGTTGTTGACTGCTTTCCAAGCCATTTAGTATTTTCTCTCTTTGTCGCCCGCGATCTCTTTCCTTTTATTTTGCCAGTTGTAACCAAGCGTTCCAACTTTTCTCTTCCCATGATGTGCCCGAAAAATGTTGGTTGTTTCTTTCTGATGCTTCTTAGGAGCTCCCTTCTTGTCCCTTTTTTTTTAAATCGGGGTTGAAATTAAAACTCAGACCCGTACACATGGGGGCGACTGGACAAGCGGCCTTCATTCTCCGGTCCTATATGTTATTCCCGACAGACCCCAATAATGAAGAAAATGCGTAAAGATAGTTTTAGTCTTTTTTTTTTCTTACAACAAGAAATAAATCAGGCTATAAAATCTTAAAATCTGAGGTGGAAAAAGCTATAAAAACAATGAAAAGGGGAAAAGCAGCAGGAAATCACAACATACAGATAGAGATGACACAGGCACTACATTTTAGCATTGAAGTGATTACAGACATATGCAACGACATATACCACACATGATACATACCAAATGAACTAAAAACACCAACTTTCATTGCATTGCCTAAAAAGAATGGTGCAGTTAAATGCAGTGACTTTAGAACAATAAGCCTAATGAGTACAAATAATAATACATAAATATTATTATATGGGGAACTTCCGAGGCGATAATAGGGAATAATAGAACAAAGAAGTATGTGTTAGCACTCGGAAAAATTGACAAACAACAATAGAAAAAAACGAAGAACAATAGGTCCGAAGCGGAATCGAACCCGTACTCAGTGGCACCGCGCCTTGCCACGAGAAACCGAACGCTTGGCACACTGCCACGCAGCCAACTAAAAAATTGGCTATTGTAGCAGTGTCTTACACGATGACGTTCTCAATGACTATAGCATAGGGTAACGATCAGGAATTACCTATTATCGCCTTGGAAGTTCCCCATATAATAATATTTATGTATTATTATTTGTACCCAGTATATAACCACTGGAAACTACTATTCGTGCTGTTTCGTCCAATAAATGTTTGTCTACAACACAAGTATTCAGCCCTACTGGGAGATACTTGCATATTAATAGGAAAGTACAAATATACAATTTATTTCCGGTCTGTGATCGTTACCCTATGCTATAGTCATTGAGAACGCCTTCGTGTAAGACACTGCTACAATAGCCAATTTTTTAGTTGGCTGCGTGACAGTGTGCCAAGCGTTCGGCTTCTCGTGGCAAGGCGCGGTGCCACTGAGTACGGGTTCGATCCCGCTTCGGACCATATATTGTTCTTCGTTTTTTTCTATTGTTGTTTGTCTGTCAATTTTTCCGAGTGCTAACACATACTTCTTTGTTCTATTATAAGCCTAATGAGCCAGGTTACAAAAATCTTGCTAAAAGTTATACAAGGAAGGACTCAGAATCAATACTGAATTAGATGAGCAGCAATTTGGATTTAGGAAAAATAGGGGGACAAAAGAAGCCATATTCTGTATGAGAACATTAATAGAAAACTACAAACCAATATATGCCTGCTTCATAGACTACACCAAAGCTTTTGATAGAGTACACCACAAACAACTTATAGAATGCCTAAAAGAGATACATCTAGATGACAAGGGCATATGACTAATATGTAATCTATACTGGGAGCAAACAGCAATAATAAAATATAACAAAGAGAACTCTACACCCACTGATATAAAATGAGGAGTAAGACAAGGATGCATCCTATCACCAATCTTGTTCAATCTATACACCGAGCAAATATTTAAAAACATCGTACAGATGACAGGCCTACAAATTAATGGAAAGATAATCAATAACCTAAGATATGCTGATGATGCTGTACTACTAGCAGAAAATCCTAAAGATCTACAACAATTACTTAATGAAATAAACATGATAAGCAAAAAATATGGACTAGATATGAATATCAAAAAGAATAAAACTATGATCATAAACAAAGGAAATACTCAAAACCTACAAATGGATATCAAAATGAAGGAATAGACCTGGAGACAGTACAGAACTACAACTACCTTGGACGTACTATAACCAGTGATGGGAAATGTACAACTGATATAAACAAAAGAATAGGAATGGCAAAAAGTAATTTTAATGCTGTGAAGAACATACTAACATCAAAACAAATAACATCAGGGCTAAAACTAAGAATAGCAAAATGTTACATCTTCTCAATATTCTTATATGGTGCAGAAACATGGACATTAGACAAGAAAACAGAACAGAAAATTGAAGCCTTTGAAATGTGGATATATAGAAGAATAGGTAGAATTGGATGGAAGGAAAAGAAAACAAACGACCAAGTCTTAAAACAACTAAAAATGAAAAGAGAACTACTAAACACACTTCAAACAAGACAAATGCGATTTTTGGGCCATGTTAAAAGACACAACAGCCTACTAAAAGTAATCCTGAAGGGGAAAAATACATGGTGGTAGAGGCAGACCAAGACTAACATGGACGAGTAACTTCAAAATATGGACAAATCAGCCTATGACAACCTGCACCATCAAAGCAAGAGACAGAGTAGAATGGCGCTCGATGGTAGCCAACCTTCGTTGCGGAGAAGGCACTCGATGATGACAACAAGCAACGGATAAACAAAAAACTTCAAGATGCCAGGAACGGTTTGAATTGCAGATTTTACTAACGTGCGTATACTGACTCCACACTGACATAACATCAAACAATTACAATACTGACTCCACACTTACATAATATTAAACAATTACAATACTGACTCCACACTGACGTAACATCAAACAATTACTATACTGACTCCACACTGACATAATATCAAACAATTACTATGCTGACACCAGATTGACAAAGACTGTAACATACTTGCTCCATGTTTCTTCGGTAGACATATAATGTCATATTGTGCAAAACTTTTTTCGCCTACTTTTTCATGACACAGTAAAATTTTATTTTGCCCGAATTACACAGAACTTCACACATTATTTTTTATATTACTACCGTAATTGTGCTCTTGTTTCGATGAATACTCTTTTATTTCATTTTTCTTTTTAAATTAGTTACCCCCTCTATACGCCAATTCTGACCCATGGAAGCGAATCATAGACGGTAAACAAACAAACGAAAAGACGATTAGAGGCCACAGTGGTGGGATTTCTCAGAAGAATGTTGAAAGTTCTCTAGACAGTTAATAAGACCAACGAGAACATTCTCAAAGAGGTCAACACAAAAAGCGAGTTGCTACAAAACATCAGAAAGAAACAATCAACATTTTTGGGCACATCATGAGAATAGGAAAGTTGGAATACTTGGTTACAACTGGCAAAATACAGGGAAAGAGAGATAGCGGATGACAACAAGAGAAAATACTAGATAGCTTGGTGTCATGGCATGGAAAACAGTCAACTACAGAAATGATACGACGCACGGTAAATAGAATATTGTGGAAGGACATGATCGCCTATGCCAAGCGGCATGGCACTGATGATGCTGCTCTCTACACAATCTTGACTACAACGAGTTGTGCACATTTCTTACCTTACTGTATCCACAATTACCAAGAAACTCTGTGCGGGTGTCAGTTCGTATGAGCTGCATCATAACTGTAATATTGACTATCTATCTGACATTTTCTATACTTTTACCGCTATTTAATGAGGTAAACTATACCAGCTCATTAATATCCCGGGATGGAGGCGAAGGCGCGCCTCCCAGCACCAGAGCTGGAAGTTGTCAGCGACCCACAGCTGATGGCTTGCGCCAGGATCGGTGAACCAAAACCATCCAGACCCTGCTCCACCTCACCGTGGTGCCTCTAGTAACAGACTAACCTGTCTAGTCTGGCCAAGCGTGCAGGGATCGAAGAGGGAAGACAACCCGGTACTCAAAAATGTCGTACTGAAGTCGGATGTGTTGGGCCGAAAGGCGCAAATATAACAATTATACTGCAAACCACAACACAGCGCAGACACGTCCACTACGTTCTTGTAAGGGCGAATGATGAAGTGGAATATTCTAGTCTACTACGATACTCTAGAATACTTTAGTCATCGGGCGAACTCAACCAGTCAACCATAACCCGGGATGTCACTGTTAACGCAAAATATTTTTAAAAAATTATAAGGGGGATGAAATGAGTGAAGATGACGGAGCGGGATATTAATGTAAAATGTACATAACAGCGGGGAGGGAAATTTGTAAAAAAAAAAAAAAGTGGAGAGGCACATTAAAGAGTAATAATTAGTACTAGTCAAAATATATTCTCGCTGATAAAATATTCATTACAATCATGCTCAATATATTTATTAAAAACCAAGAAGACTCCTGTAGGCATCACCGGTACGATAGCAGGATAAGTTGTATGGAGGTCGCTATTACTCACCCTCTGACACCATCCTTCCATGACTGTTATAAACTACATTACAAGAGATGGAATAAAGGAAGAACTCCGTCCAACCATGGGGTTGTCAGGTAGCGTCTTTATACAACAGAGAGATAGATCCATCCAACCATAGGGTTGTCAGGTAGTGTCTTTATACAACAGAGAGATAGATCCGTCCAACAATGGAGTTGTCAGGTAGCGTCTTTATACAACAGAGAGATAGATCCATCCAACCATATGGTTGTCAGGTAGTGTCTTTATACAACAGAGAGATAGATCCGTCCAACAATGGAGTTGTCAGGTAGCGTCTTTATACAACAGAGAGATAGATCCATCCAACCATATGGTTGTCAGGTAGTGTCTTTATACAACAGAGAGATAGATCCGTCCAACCATAGGGTTGTCAGGTAGCGTCTTTATACAATAGAGAGATAGATCCGTCCAACAATGGAGTTGTCAGGTAGCGTCTTTATACAACAGAGAGATAGATCCATCCAACCATATGGTTGTCAGGTAGTGTCTTTATACAACAGAGAGATAGATCCGTCCAACCATGGGACTGTCATGTAATGTCTTCATACAATAGAGAGATCAAGCCACGAGAGCGACGTATAGAAAATATGGTGTTCCGTGTCTGCATTTTATTTGGAAACCATCGACACTTTCTGGGTGTGGGTGACGTATTCAACCCTACACAAGTATCTTCATTCTTTCCCATAAAAAAAATTATGGTACCTATTTACGGTTGGGTGAACTTAGAAACCAGTTGGTCGAGTAGTAAATGAACCCAACTGGGTGTTCTCAGAAGACCTTTTCACAACGGTTTCACAACGGTTTCACAACGATCTAGGAATATTTTTTCCCCTCCATCCTGTTGTATGCGTCAAGAACAAAATACACACACAAAAAGATAACAGAAGTCTTTTTTTTTTTAATATGAAAAATAAATGAGCACGCAATAACACTGTCAATCCAGGTTCCATTTTCTGGGGGGGGGGGGTGTAGATTGTCGTTTCCCGGTTGTTTTTCTCACATTTATTAGAGATCTAACATGTACATCATCATCGAGTGCCTTCTCCGCAACGAAGGTTGGCTACCATGGATCGCCATTCTACTCTGTTTCTTGCTTGATGGTGCAGGCTGTCATAGATTGACTTGTCCATCTTTTGATGTTACTCGTCCATGTTAGTCTTGGTCTGCCTCTTTTACCTTGTATTTTTCCTTCCAATATTACTTTTAGTAGGCTGTTGTGTCTTTTAACATGCCCCAAAAATTTCATTTGTCTTAATTGTATTTAGTAGTTCTCTTTTTATTTTCAGTTGTTTTATAACTTCAATGTACACCAAGTGTTAAATAAAACGGTCGCTAAAGGAAAAATAGTAAGAGATCCGTAAGCAACTGATCAATTATCAAACTACCTACCTTATGCACGTGCATTGGCAATCAAACACACAAAGCTAGTATGTAACTGTGGTGCGCCAGAAGTATTTAATAAACACGTGCGTCAGCTTCAAGGGTTTATTTAAATAAACAAATTGCAACACATACTCTCCAAAAACGAAGACCATTGGTTGACTCCATGCAATCATAACGAGCCGCGTAGCTCAGACAAATAAATGAACATTATTATGAAGGGAAACTTTCGAGGCGACAGATCTCTTCCCCTGAAATGATTCGCGTCAGCTACAGTGATTTAAGTGATATTTCTTCAAGCAGTCAATAATATTTACATCCTACCTCCAAAAGATTGAAAGACGCTGTCAAGTGTAACTGGTAAACGTGAAACTATTCACTGATCTCAGGTGAAGCAGGGCATGCGTTGACAAATATTTACAAAAAAGATATAACAGTTTTAGAAATACCTGACAAGCCGTTAAAATTATGAGATCTATATTGATAATTGAAGTGTATATAGATATTATATTTAATAGCAAGTTTATGTACGTGTGACATCCTGATAAGACGACAGTCACATATCAATTAGAAAGTAAAATATAATCAAATGTTAGGCTCAACCGAAATGTTTATGGGTGTATTAATAATTATTTAAATAGGATCTCGGTTTGAGGTAAACAAGTCAGTTTATAGTTGGATTGTAGGACTGTTTAGATTATGTCTGTGACATCCTAGGGATTATTGATTGAATCAGCCACCTTTACTGTTCTCAGAGCCAGCCAATAGGTGTTCAGGCCTTCCTATGTAACCATGCCACGTATAAGCACTGATAAACTCTGTAGCACGCTGGTTACACTCACTCCTGGTCCGTCTTTCAGTCGTCCTAACTACTTGTGTTTAGTTGAGTTCTCAATCCACGGCGTTCGACATCAACAAACAAATCACAGTGTTGCCACTCTTCAATAGACGAACCAAAGAGAAGGACTTCAACATTGACCAGACTATTCCAGCCAAGCTTAATAGCGAGGTGGGTCTTGCCTATTCAAGGGGACATAACAGGTATAAATTAAACTAAAATAAAGTTACCAATGGTGCACAGTTGAATGCAGTGACTTTAGAACAATAAGCCTAATGAGCCATGTTACAAAAATCTTGTTAAAAGTTATTCAAGGAAAGATTCAGAATAAAATCAATACTGAATTAGATGAGCAGCAATTTGGATTTAGGAAAAATAGCGGGACAAAAGAAGCCATATTCTGCATGAGAACATCAATCGAAAAGTACACAGAAGTAAACAAACCAATATATGCCTGCTTCATAGACTACACCAAAGCTTTTGATAGAGTACACCACAAACAACTTATAGAATGCCTAAAAGAGATACATCTAGATGACATGGACATACGACTAATATGTAATCTATACTGGGAGCAAACAGCAATAATAAAATATAACAAAGAGAACTCTACACCCATTGGTATAAAAAAGGAGTAAGACAGCATCCTATCACCCAGCTTGTTCAATCTATACACAGAGCAAACTTTAAAAACATCATAGAGATGACAGGCCTACAAATTAATAGAAAGATAATCAATAACCTAACAACTAAAAATGAAAAGAGAACTACTAAGCACAATTCAAACAAGACAAATGCGATTTTGGGCCATGTTAAGAGACACAACAGCCTACTAAAAGTAATCCTGAAGGGGAAAAATACATGGTGGCAGAGGCAGACCAAGACTAACATGGACGAGTAACATCAAAAGATGGACAAATCAGCATATGACAACCTGCACCATCAAAGCAAGAGACAGAGCAGAATGGCGCTCCATGGTAGCCAACCTTCATTGCGGAGACGGCACTCGATAATGATGATGAAAGTTACCAGCCACAGTGGAAGAATATTTAGAAAGGAAAGTGCTATAAAGTGGTGACTCATGAATGCCAGGAAGATACCAAATCTGATGCAAATAAATTTAATTATAATAAATGTACAAATAACAAACCATAAATCAACATAAAATCATGCTCAATATTAAATAAATAATCTCCAGCAGTCCTTCATTCATTGATTGCTGTCTCCGCAACAGGTCGAAGGTCGGCCACCATGGAGCACCATTTCGCTTTGTCTCTTGCTTTCATGGTGCAGGTTGTCTTAGGCTTACTTGTCCATCTTTTGGTGTTACTCGTCCATGTTAGTCTTGGTCTGCATCTGCCTCTTTTACTTTGTATTTTCCATTCCAAGATTACTTTTAGTTGGCTGCTGTGTCTTTTAACATGCTCCCAAAATCACATTTGTCTTGTTTGAATTGTATTTAGTAGTTCTTTTTTTCATTTTTACTTGTTTTAAGACTCCGCTTTTTTTTCTTCTTATATTTCCATCCAATTTTTCATATTATTCTATAAATCCAAATTTCAAAGGCTTCCGTTTTCTGTTATATTTTCTTGCCTAATGTTCATGTTTCTGTACCTAATGTTCATGTTTCTGCACCATACAGGAATGTTGGAGAAAATGTAACATTTTGCTACTCGTAGTTTTAGCCCTGGTGTTAATTGTTTTCATGTTAGTATATTTTTCATGGCATTCAAATTACTTTTTTGCCATTCCTTTTCTTTTGTTTATTTCAGTTGTACATTTTCCATCACTGGTTATAGTATGTCCAAGGTAGTTGTAGCTTTGAACTGTCTCTAGGTCTATTCCAATTTATATATCCACTTGTAGATTTGGGTATCATCTCTGTTTACGATGATAGTTTTAGTTTTTTTTTTAATATTCATATCTAATCCATATTTTTTGCTTGTCATGTTTATTTCACTAAGTAATTGTTGTAGATCTTTAGGATTTTCTGCTAGTAGTCCAGTATCATCAGCATATCTTAGGTTAATGATTATCTTTCAATTAATGTTTAAGCCTCGTATCTTAATTATATTTTTAAAGATTTGTTTAGTGTATAGACTGAACAAGTTTGGTCCTTCTTAGATCCTAATATTTGATTTTGTTATCTATAGGTTCTAATACGACCCATAAACTGATACTACCACACCAACAAGTACATTTATAAGCTCAGAGATGTCTCCCAGGAGGCAGGTCCCAGATAATTGCGAAAGTTCACAGCGATATAGGGATAGCAATTTATATATTAAGTGGTGTAAATTTCATAAATCATATAAAAGTTGTTTTATTAAATTGGTTAAAATAGGTTAGAAACATAAACTAAAGTGATTCACTGAAATAGACAGCTGCCATCACAAGAGAGTCCAGAGTCCTCGTCTGAATGAGCCATGATCGCAGAAGAAAAAGAAAACTAAAGTGATTTAGTGTGAGAAAATATGTCTTTAACAAACTTAACATATACCGTGATCATTTTAGAACCAGTTTACTGTACATGAGTTGCCAAGGTTGAAAATTGTTGGATTAGATTTTAGAACTAGAAAGAGAATGATGTATTCAATAGAATCAAATGCTTTTCAGCAAATGATATGCAAAGAAGTACAACAAGAAACACAAAAAAGGGGGATATATACATAACCAATATTGACAAATGTGAAACATGGTTAAATAAGATGTCACACTCTAACCAAATATTTTTGTTTATGTGACATTTCAATCATGCCTACAATTCATACCCCTTCAAACAGATTGCATACATTTTGCAAATAGTAGAACACAAATAGTTAGCGGAAATAATAATATTTACACATTTAAATCTGACAGCATATGTCTTATAACAACAATTTAAAATGCTGGTCAATCAACAACCTGCATTCACCAACCCGTAACAATTTCAGGGTGAAAAAAACATAACAACCATGATGAAATGATGTGGCTGGTGGCGTTTCTCCCTCGACCTTGGCCAGGGCCCTGATAGCCACACAGGCAAATGATCACTCCTAATGCTTAATGTAATAATAATTTTAAAATATGGGAAAGAATGGGTTGGTTTGTGGTACATTTTCTTTTATTTGCAGTTTTCTCATCAATTAACAACCTGCATTCACCAACCCTAAACAATTTCAGGAAAAAAACAAAACATAACAAACATGGTGAAATGGTATGATATGGTATGGTTAATTCATGCAAAAAAAAATGTCAACTAATCTGGGTATAGATGAAAAGAGAAAACTAGAAATTTTCTAAACTTCTGCACATTTTCCCTCCATTTCTCTTGTGTCAAGTAATTTAGCAATAACAAATAACACATCCTTAACCCACCTATAATTCCAAGATAAGATTCCAGCATTGAAGAAACCTGAAGGAAGCAACCACATTCACAAGCTCTGACTAACATTTAATGTAAATAATGAACATGGAAACTAATTAAAGGAAGGGGGAAAATGTGCTGGAAAAGTCTGGCAAATCGAAAGATGGGAAAGTGTATAAGTTTAGCAAACAAAGTGATGGGAAAACTGCAAATAAAAAAAAATGTACCATAAAACAACCCATTCTTCATCGTATTTTAAAATTATTACACCAAGCATTGGAGGTGATCATTAGCACATGTAGCTACCAGGGTTCTGACCATGGTCATGGGATAAAAGCCACTGCCACCATGCATGTTTTAAGAGGCAACTACAGCGATTGGGATCAAGATCTTCACCAGTGCTACAGAGTTTGTGCATCTGAACTAAGCCATTTTCAGTGCTTTCACTAGTGTGTGGTGGACGCATGCTGGGGAACGTGCTGAGAATGGCATCTGAGCACTATGGTGTTGTCTGTTGTGCAATGAATACAATGTACCAACAAAACTAAGCTATTTGTTTTGCATATCTGAGTTTATTCTACCCGATCTGTTAAGTAAGATACCTTTGTGATGTGCATACACAAATACTGGTTATATGCATAAAAAAGTAAAGTACCCCCCTCACACCAAGTGGCGTATAGGGAAATATGGTGTTAGTGACCCTATATTTTACAGACCTTCAGCACATAATTTTTGGGGTAATGTGGTCGGTATTACGCCCGTGCTGCTTTACTTTCCCAGAAAAAAATCCGGTACCCATTTAAGGCTGGGTGAACCCGGAAGCCGTATGTTGGGATCAAACACTACCCCTTGTCCTTTGTAGTCCAGTTAACTAACCACTGAGCTATAGCGGCTCTGGTTATATGCATAACTCAATCAATAAGTATGCATGGATGCATTGTATTACTAGTTTCAACAGTTCGTTATACCTATGTCATTTGGGCCGACACACAGACTTTCAGCATGGGTAGATTTTTTATTATTTTTATTTGTTTAATAATTCTGTGGCCATTTTGGCCCACTCTTTTAGACTTTTAACTGTCATATGGTTCTTTATAGTACCTATAGTCCCCCCCACCCAATTTGAAAAGCAAGGGTTTCATTTTAAAAAATTTACTAGTAAGCATAAACAAGACAATTTGTAAGGGAAAATATTATTTGTGCGATGCAATTTCTGTATCTTTCTATTATTAAAATAATTCTACATATAACATTTTGTTAAAATACCATTTATGGTGAAGTGTATAATAGCTCTGCAAAAGACATGTGCTAGCCAATCAAATTATAACAAACATAGGTTTGAAACAGACTACAAATACAAAGGTCAATCAACCAAGCAAATAAATTCATATAACCAATAAAATTATAGATGTAACCACACCAAATTTTTGTTATGGCAGTTGTGGTGTAAAATCTCTCTTTTTAGCATCCACCTGTTAAGTGGATGTGGATATGTTGTGTCGGTAGTTTATGGCCAGGTCACAATATTTGGGTCGTTAGACCCAACACTTGTATTCAGCACGGGTAGAATTGCTTAATATATTTTTGCCTGGGTAATGGCCATTTTATTTATTCATTTCAACTTTTAACTGCTATGGGTTCTTTAAAGTGCACTAGTTCACACTTGACCTCCTGTTTTTTGCCATTATCAGAGAGGGCTAGAGATATGATCTTTCTACCCAGAGACCAGGAGGGGGTAATGTCACAAAGAAACCATGGATTCAATTTTGAAAAATAGTTACCACCTATGGTGGGATTCGAACGCCACGCCTCCTTACCCAGAGTTGACATCTTACCTCTTGACCACCCAGCCCCATGTAATCTAATATAACCGAGAAGACACGGCTAGAGATTGGATGGATTGTGCCATGGTAGGAAGAAAAATATACCTCAAGATCAAACAGTCATGCTGCCAAGAATGGAAAGGGACATAGTGTGTGTGGATATACTGTAAGGTCCCCCCCCCCTCCTCCCCCATTTGTAAATTTGGTCCGGTGTACAGGTTTGCCTTGGATGATGTGTATGTCTTAAACTATCTCCACCACAAGGAGGCTAGACAAACAGCTCTTTTGCTGCCACACAACCTGCATGACTCAGACAATAAATCAGTATATCTTTTATTAAACTTTCAGACAGCTACAAGTAAAAATGTCATTTATCATGCCAGAAACATCAGTTCTGAATCCTTTGAAACATTTGCTGTGTGTCTATCATTATAATTACCCCATACAATAATGTCTTACAAATCTACTTGAAAGTTAAACTAACGGCTTCATTCTTAATTTTCAAACTAGATGTTTTGGCGGAGTTAAGCTCCTCTTTAATGGGGATTTTTTTTCTTCACATCCATGGTGTCTTTGTGGCTTTACCAATCTCTAGTTTCTGGTGAGATCTCATGCCTAGCCCTCTCATATAAAGGAGGAAAAACAAGAAGTTTAAAACATATGTGTTCTAGGCACAACACCCTGTGTTTGTCAAAAAGAATAGCCAAAATGCTTACTGCCCCATCAAAATTTTTAAAAGAAATTTAAAAATGTACCCATCCAATTTCTGGGCAATAAGCGCATAAATTGCAGCTTGCTGTAAACAAATAGCACAATGCATTCACGCCTACTCAACAGGTGAACACTGAAGGAAAAGAAGATTATAAGTGAGATCTCTCATTCTGGCTCGCAGTACTGAATGTATTTAAGTGTCTTATTCAGAATTGTTTCCCAATATATGTTCTGGGTGTTTAATTTCAAAGTCTGTATGTCTACTACTACTTTAGTCTCTACACTCAACGCCAAGAACATTTATGACTTTTAGAGTTTTTCATCTTTTTCGGATTGATCACTCTTTCACTGAGAGTAGTGTTTCGACATTTGTCAGCTATTCAACATCTCATTCTACTTGTCATCCATGACATTCGACAATTGATTTGTGTGCCTTTGAAGTCAGCAGGCAGATGTATATATATATATATATATATATATATATATATATATATATATATATATATATATATATATATATATATATGTAATATTTATATTATTATCAACATTGAAAGTATTATTATATTACATTTAAACAGCTGCTTCTTTAAATATATGGCAAGACCAAATCCACAAGACAACATCAACAACCTAACAAGAAGAGACCAAACCACCATCTTCAGACTGAGAACAGGACATGTTATGCTAAATAACCACATTAATAGAATACAACAAAACCATACCACAGTATGTCCACTCTGTAATCACCCACAAGAAACTGTAGAACACCACCTGTTTCAATGTCCTGAGCTCACTGACATCAGAACAACACTATTTCCCCAAAGACCCTCCAAATGGAACACTCTGTACGGAACAACAGCAGAACTTAAAAATACCTGCAGATACTACTACATGGCATTGGGCTGAAGGGCATCAGCTCAAAGGTCACTGGATCCATAACAACAACACAACAACAGCTGCTTCCAAAGTGTTTGAATTTCTATCTAAGTCCAGAACTTGAAATAGATAGTGCATAAGCTGATGACAGTGAACGGGTAACTCATAACCTATTGCCAGCAATGGAATCAACAAACAGAATTAGCCCTAAAAGCTGTCTTGACAAATTCAGATGTACCTAAAAGGTACAAATATTACAGTTCTACTGTAAAGTGCAAACACAATGAGATACAATGAAGATGATATGATGGTGCTGGGTAGGACATACTGTGAAAGCCAACTGAGAGTATTACACAACAGACACTTTATTAGAATCCCATTGGGAAGAGACAAAGTGGAATACCAAAATATTTTTGGAGAAGACGGGTATGTGCAGCGATGAAGAAGACATGGGATGATCGTAAAAGAATGGCAAGAGGCAAGAAACAGAACGGCTTGAAAAGTGTTTGTTGAAGACCTGTGCACCACAGGGAGCTGAAAGGAAGAAGAAGAAGAAGAATTTTTTACAGTAATATAGCATTTTCAATTCATTATGAGCACCAGTGCATTTGATTGATGTGCTTCTGAGTACTCACATATTGCCAGCCCCCTCAGGTATTATTATTAGTAGTTCAAACATTTTTTTAGTGCATAATGATGACGCACAGTTGAAACTGACCAAATGTTATGTTATATTTCATAATTTTTAATTAGTTTCAATTAGTATGCTATAGCTATCTTGTATCTCCTTCTAACTTCATTACCACCAAATAATAATTTTTACCAGTACATAAACTAGTGAATTTTTTACTTTTACCATTCTTCTTGAAAATTGAATATTCATTGCTAACTTGTAGTTTTTACTCAAGTAAAAGTTAGTTTTTAGTGTGAGTGTTAAACTACTAACTCAAACGAACTGGCGCTGTTATATCAGCCCTTTTTATTTTAAAAAACAATCAGCCTCATCAGACAATTGAAAACTGTGTTAATAATCAATCATTATCATTCAAAATTACATTTTAAATTGAATGTCGCTTTTGATAGAATACACCATAATCAACTTATAGACTGCCTAAAAGATATAAATCTGGACGACACAGACTTACAAATAATATGTATTTTGTACTGGGAGCAAACAGCAATAATAAAATATAACAAGGAGAACTCTACACCCATTGATATAAAAGGAGGAGTAAGACAAGGATGCATCCTATCACCAAGCTTGTTCAATCTATACACTGAGCAAATCTTTAAAAACATCACAGAGATGACAGGCCTACAAATTAATGGAAAGATAATCAATAACCTAAGATATGCCGACGATACTGTACTACTAGCAGAAAATCCTAAAGATCTACAACAATTACTTAATGAAATAAACATGGCAAACATAAAATATGGACTAGAAATGAATATCAAAAAGACTACAACTATGATCATAAACAAAGAAAATACTCAAAACCCACAAGTGGATATCAAAATTGAGGGAATAGACCTGGAGACAGTTCAGAACTACAACTACCTTGGACATACTATAACCAGTGATGGGAAATGTACAATTGAAATAAACAAAAGAATAGGAATTGCAAAAAGTAATTTTAATGCCATGAAAAATATACTAACATCAAAATAAATAACACCAGGGCTAAAACTAAGAATAGCAAAATGTTACATCTTCCCAATATTCCTGTATGGTGCAGAAACATGGACAATAGACAAGAAAACAGAACAGAAAATTGAAGCCTTTGAAATGTGGATTTATAGAAGAATAGCTAGAATTGGATGTTAAGAAATGAAAACAAACGATGACATTTTAAAACAACTAAAAATGAAAAGAGAACTACTAAACACAATTAGAACAAGACAAAGACAAATGAAATTGTTAAAAGACACAACAGCCTTAATAAAAGTAATATTGGAAGGGAAAATACAAGGTAAAAGAAGCAGAAGCAGACCAAGACTAACATTGATGAGTAACATCAAAAGGTGGACAAGTCAACCTATGACAACCTGCACCATCAAAGCAAGAGACAGAGCAGAATGGCGCTCCATGGTAGCCAACCTTCGATGCGGAGATGGTACTCAATGATGATGACTTTTGATAGTAAAAAAAAAAAATTAAAGTACCCCAGTCACGCCAAGTGACGTATAGGGAAATATGGTGTTAGTGACCATAAATTTTACAGACCTTCGGCACATGATTTTTGGGGTAATATGGTCGGTATTACGCCCGTGCCGCTTTACTTTCCCATTAAAAAATCCGGTACCCATTAAAGGCTGGGTGAACCAGAAGCCGTCGATTGGGATCGAACCCCACCTCTGGTCCTTTAGTAGTCCAGTTCACTAACCACTGAGCTATCAATGATGATGATGTCGCTTTATAAATAATGATAAATTATCAGATAATGTCTATATATAAATATATATATATATTATAGTATAAAGTATATGACTATACTATCATACTATATGATTTGATTATGATTGAGTATGTCATTATAATGATGTATCATTGTATGTCACAACCTGTAACTAGTGTAACTATAAAATATATATGTGGCCCGCTACCCCGCTACGCAATTAAAATTAATGTAAATTCAATTAATTCTTTGACTTTCACTTTGAAAAATAACTATAGTCATTTTTAAATTAATTGCATACATTTTTCATCAAATAATATTAATAGCTGTTCTATGGTAAGAAACTACCATTTTGTTCGTCGTATAAACACACAAACATTGGCAACACAGTGTACGAGTACACACACGTGTGTGTTGTTGCGACTGTTCGGGGCATCGTACGATCACCGCATCGTTACTCATCAACAACTGAGACTACAACCACTATCAATCAATCAATAACTCTTGCGGAAAGATTTATTCTAAAACTCAATTGTAATTCACTGTAAATAAATACAAGTTTGTCATCCTTCAAAGGCACACTGAAATGTAATTAATCCTAAAACAATGTGAGAACATACCATGCCGTGTTGTCTGCACGTTGCGAGAGAATGAAGGATGTCTCCATATAGCACGATAACGTAATGATCGCGTGTGGCGTGAGGCTAGCAGGCGACATCAAACCATTGGGGCTTCCGCTATGCTGGTTCTAGGGCCTCAGTCTGGGTACACGCATCTGTAGTACTAGTTGTACACAAATTGACATAATATGAAGTATGTACAGTAAACATCTGTAGTTGTACACATATGGAGTTCAGTATGTACAGTAAACATCTGTAGTTGTACACATATGGAGTATGTACAGTAAACATCTGTAGTTCTACACATCAGTGTATCAATCAATTGTTGGTCACCAACAACAATATGAACCGCCAAATAACAACAGTATTTGCGTAATTTTGATTTCTATATCATGTTAAAGATGTGAGATGCGATGCTTGAGAAAAGTAACAAACAACACAAGAAGAGATAGAATACCAAATGAAACCATAAGAAAAATGGTAGGAACAAAACCCTGCCAAGAATATATAGAACAACAACTTAAATGGTTCGGCTACCTGGTCAGAATGAACCCTTACCAATCACCATCAAGGGCGTTCTTCTCAAGAATGCATGGAAAAAGACCAAGTGGAACACCCAGAAGAAGATGGATAGATGCAGTGATAGATAGACACATGTAACAACAAAGGAAAATCACTAATTCAGACAGTTCGAGCAGCTCAAGAACGACAAATGATATAAACCACGACACCTTTTAGGTATCAGTGAAAAGAGAAAAGAAGAAGAAGATATGTATTATGATCGTATAGGTATGTAATATAAAAAAGAACTACTAAACTCAATTCAGACTAGACGAGTGAGTTTTGGGGCATGTTAAAAGACGTGGCAGCCTACTAAAAGTGATCTTGACAGGGAAAAATATACGGCAAAAAGAGGCAGACCAACTTTAACATGGACAAGTAACATCAAAAGATGGACACGTCACCCTACGGCAACCTGCACTATCAAAGCAAAATACAAGGCGGAATGGTGCACCATGGTAGCCAACCTTCGATGCGAAGACGGCACGCAATGATTATTATGATATATACAACGCAATGTAAATATAATGCAAGAAAAAACACATGCCCTGTCATTAATGGCTAGAAAAATAGGACTTGAGATAAACCAAGAGTAGACAAAAGTAATGAAAAATAAAATATGCCTAAAAGGAAAATTATACCTGAAAGGAAAAGCAGTGGAAAAAGTAGATCACTTTGTATATATTTGAAGTTGCATGGAGCAGGAGGTGACACGAAGAAAGAAACAAGAATCAAAATAGCGAAGGCAGTAAGGACTTTCGACTTTCAGAAACATTGATAAGATATAGATATATAAATCAAAATGACTAGACACAAAAACAAATTGGGTCAAGGCAAAGGAATGCACACAAATGTATCAAAACATGCGAAGCTGCAGTGAAGCTAACAGTGAGGAGAAATGAAAAAAATATAGAAGAAATAAAATATATCTATTTTTTAATTTTAAATACATATCTGTACGTATGTTGTATATTTGTTCCTGTTGAAGGCCTTTGCGCTGAAACGTCGTTCTGACTTGTGGTATCCACTTGTTACGTGAAGCTTTAACCAAACCATTTTATATATACATATTTTTTTCATTTCTCCACAAAAACAAATCTCAAGATTTTAAAATCAATTGCGGTATCCACCCGTATGTATGCATGCGGGAGGGTGGGAAACAACTTAATAAATAGAAACAAAAATTGGATGCATTCGAAATCAAATCACGCACTAGGAAAATACTTCCTATACAACATAATTAATTTAAGAATAGTGCGGAAATTAGAAAAATAACAAAGCATTTTTTTTAAAATCAAATATAATCAAGAGAAGAAGCCAGTCATATGTAGGCCATACGATGAGAAGAGACAATAAGAGAATATTAAAAAAAAAAAAAAAAAAGACAGACTTTAAAAAAACCCACTAAAAATAACACTGAAGAAAGAGGCAACAACTGCAGGCTCAAGCTCCCTTGCATTGAACAACTCATGTCCGTCCACAACCTTCTATCCATCGTACATCGTATAATTTCTGTTGTTCACTGTTTTCCATGCCATGATATCAAGTTATCTAGTAATTTATCTCTTTATCCTCCGCGATCTCTCTTTCCAGTTTTTGCCAGTTCTAACCAAGTATTCCAACTTTCCTCTTCTCATGATGTGCCCGAAAAATGTTGATTGTTTCTTTCTGATGTTTCTTATGAACTCCATTTTTGTATTGCCTCTTTGAGAATGTCCTCAATGGTTTTTTTTAGCTGAGCAGGGAACTTTTAACATTTTTCTGAGAAATCCCATCTCTGTGGCCTCTAATCGTCTTTTCATTTGTTTGTTAACTGTCCATGATTCGCTTCCATATGTCAGAATTGGCTCTACATAGCATAGATGAACTATCATTCTCACTTCTATTGACATAGTTTTGTTGCATACGACGTTTTTAATTTTCTGAAATGCTATTTTGGCTTGAGCTATTCTGCTTTTTATTTCTTTGGTGCATCTTCCATCTGATGTAATTATTGTGCCCAAGTAATCGACGACAGCAGCAGGCTACACAGACCACTTCGAAGTTAGATCAGGTGTAAGACAAGGGTGCGTACTTTTCCTCCTGCTGTTTATTACATACATTGACTATATATGCAAGCTAGCCAACCCATCAGAGACTTAGGAGATAAACGAGCTTTTATTTGCAGACGATCAGGCACTAATACATGAAACAACAGAAGACCTACAAGAACACTTAAACAATCTCAACAGCTCAGGCACAAAATACAACATGAAAATCAACATCAACAAAACAGAAGTCATGAATGTCGCCAAAAATAAACAGAACATCAACATAACTATAGAAGGCAGACAACTAAAACAAGTAGAGGAATTAAAATACCTAGAAAGTCTAATGACAAACGATAATTCTCAAACAGCAGAGACAGAATCAAGATGCAACAAAGCTTGTCAAATCATCGGACAGTTATCACCACTATTGTCCAACAAGGAAATAACTCTGGAGGCAAAACGAGCACTATACAATACAATCTCCATCCCAACGTTGTGCTACCAATGCCAGTCATGAACTCTAGATGCAAGAACAATAACAAAAATAACCTCTACCGAGATGAAATGTGTTAGACGAATGACAGGAAACAGTCTGAGAGATTAGATGAGAAATGAAGAACTGAGAAAAAAAGCTAGGAATAGCCCTCGCCATAGAATATATAAGGAAACAACAGATACAATTGTTTGACCACGTGACAAGGCAGAAAGATCAAAACACAACAGAGCCTTCAACAAACGTTGTGAGAACACCAGACCCAATGGTCGACCACGAAAAAGATGGATTGATGGAATATTAGAAGCACTAGGAAACAACAGCAGCAAAGGCGAACAGAAGAGTAAAAGACCGCAAATTATACCTCCTCTCGACGCTGAAAGGCAGACGAGCAAGGAAAGAAGAAGAAGTATTTGACGCGTTGTCCGTTGTACATGTTTCAGATTTGTCATGTTTTTTTCAATACTGCATGATGGACAAATCATCGGACAGTTATCACCACTATTGTCCAACAAGGAAATAACTCTGGAGGCAAAACGAGCACTATACAATACAATCTTCATTCCAACGTTGTGCTACCAATGCCAGACCTGGACTCTAGATGCAAGAACAATAAGAAAAATAACCTCTACAGAGATGAAATGTGTTAGACGAATGACAGGAAACAGTCTGAGAGCTAAGATCAGAAATGAAGAACTGAGAAAAAAGCTAGGAATAGCCCCAGCCATAGAATATATAAGGAAACAACAGATAAAATGGTTCGGCCACGTGACAAGGAAGAAAGAACAAAACACAACACAACGAGCCTTCAACAAACGTTGTGAGAACAACAGACCCAAGGGTCGACCACGAAAAAGATGGATCGATGGAATATTAGAAGCACTGGGAAACATAACAGCAGCAGAGGCGAACAGAAGAGCAAAAGACCGCAAATTATATCTCCCCTCGACGCTGAAAGGCAGATGAGGAAGGAAAGAAGAAGAAGAAGAAGCAGCAGCATGATGGTGATAATTGTTTCTTCGACATTACTTGTGTTTATAGATTTGAGTTTTTTTACGTGACCTCGGTACATGTAAAAGTTGGTCCATACACGCAAGCGAAATTCGCACCTACACAGTAACTGTAGTGTGTAACACAGAGGACCCTGTGACAAGTAGATATTTTATTTAGAATCGAACATCTTCACCGCTTAAATTGTATGACAGTGATTCCAAATTAAATAAGTGTTCGATAAAACTGTCAAGCAGACGTTGGTTTGTATAAACTTTATTTTATTAATTTAAAGAGACACACAATCGTTTCCTCGTCGTATCAACAAAAATAAAAACTTAAAAACGTCATAAAATTAAAAAGCAGTCATAGTGAAACTGAAGAAGTCATATCATGGCAGCCTTGCTGTCTTTGCAAGAATACACAGATTCAGAAGCATCAAGTACTGACGACCAGAGCCAAGATGGATTAAACGCGCATTTGAAACCTCTTTGTGATTCTTCTAATTCAGTCTCAGCCACCATTGCTTTAGTTGCAGCCCCGGAAGTCGTCAGTAATGTAAGTTTTGTCAATAGAATAGTATAGTATAGTATATTAATTTAATATATAATATATTAATAATATCTATCTATTGTCCTTTGGAGCCGAAGACGGCACATAGGGCAGAGCCACAATCTTAAAAACAGAAACCTTGCGTGCCAAAGTGGCACATATTGCAGAGATCACTGCTCTAAAATATATGGCGCTGTTTCCATAACAGTAACAGTAACAATACTTTTTAATATGACAGCTTGTCAAGCCATCGATCAAGCTCCTTAGTCGCCTCTTACGACATGCCTGGAAGGTCACAGTGTCACTATTCTTTACATCCCTCATAATGAGGCCCCGGTAACACACAGGAAATTAATAATATACTAATATATAATATAAGTATACTTAAGTATTATTTATTATGAGTATAATAATAATAGTATATTTAATTATATATAATAGTAGTTAGTTTTTCATTCATCATGATCATACAAACAAACATTGAAACATTATTATAGTATAATTTATACTAGTAACTAGTATATACAATTTATCTATCTATTGTCCTTTCGAGCCGAAGACGGCACATAGGGCAGAACCACAATCTCAAAAACAGAAACCTTGCTTACCAAAATGGCACATATTGCAGAGATCACTGCTCTAAAATCTATGTTTCCATAACAATACTTTTTACAATGACAGCTTGTCAAGCCATCGATCAACCTCCTTAGTTGCCTCTTACGAAGGATGCCTGGAAGGTCACAGTGTCATTATTCTCTACCTCCCTCATAATGAGGCCCCCGGTAACACCCGGGATAATATATACAATTATATATAATTGTATATAATATATATATATAATTATATATATATTATATACAGTTTATATATATATATATAACTGAGTTAAACTGAAACTCTTTAAAATATTTGCTTGCTTGCTTTCGCGCGATGACTAAAGTTTAGTCATCGGGCGAAAGCAAGCACGCAAATATTTTAAAGAGTCACTTTAGTCACTAGAGGTTAGTAAAGGAGTATGTACATAGTACATCTCTTCATCACCTCATCATCCGCCCTTAAAAGGACGTTAAGTGAACATGTCTGAGTTGTGTTGTGGTTTGCAGTATAACTGTGATATTTGAGCCTTTCGGCCCAACACATCCTACTTCAGCACAACATTTTTGAGTACCATGTTGTCTTCACTCTTCGAACCCTACTCGCTTGGCCAGACTAGACAGGTTAGTCTGTTACTAGATGCACCACAGAGAGGTGGAGCAGGGTCTGGATGGTTCTGGTTCACTGATCCTGGTACAAGCCATCAGCTGTTGGTCACTGAGAAATTCCAGCTCTGGTGCTGTGAGGCGTGCCTTCGCCTCCTTTAAAATATTGGAATTACCGTGATTTGCAGCAAGTAACACCATAATTAAATAAATGGAAGTTGTTTAAATTATATATTTCTCTGAAAGAGACAGTGAAAGTGAGGAATCATCTTGATGAAGAAGTGAAAGAATTTCACTATTAATTATTATTGAATAATTAATTATTGCATTATTATCACTTATAAGTAATTATAAAAATATCTGTCACACTGTGTATGAGTGTATAATACTTATTAAATTATTTATCCCCGTTGACTGTTCTATAAATGTACAATGTATGCCAGTATTGTGTTTGAATTTGTGACATTTGATTATCAAAAGTGTTTATTATTATCATTTAATTACAGGAACCACAAGCATGCATATTTACAACATATTTTGAATCAGACCAAGACTTTATGGTTTGCTTTGAGCATTATGGTTGGATTATTTTAGCCTGGAATCAGTCTTTAGTAGATATATGAAATAATTTTTAAATGGGGACCTATCTTACCATTCTTAGACAAGTAATATGGTACTAGTCCCAATAAATTCCTTCCATAACCATGAACAAATTTAATGAGGATGGGGTCAGTACCATACCATGGGGGTCTACCTTTTCCTGAGAAAATTTCTGGTATTTATTTTCAGAGTTCCGATGAATGTTTAATGATTGTTTAACCATAGATTATGATTCCACCATAAACATTACTCAAAATAAACATTCTTGTGAATTTGACAGTTTACTGTGGGCAAACATTCTCTCCCCTCCCTATACCTTCCTAATTACTACTTCTGGTGACCCCTGAGTGTTGTATTTGTTTCCTTTAATGTTGAATTTTATTTTTCAAGTGCGTGGTAAAAATATTACAGTATCAAAGAAAGGGAGCTGTTTTTTTTTCTTATAAATTTCCCCAATTTTCAAGACATTTTTTTTTCCTAATGATAGGGGGAATCTCTTTGACTGTCTGTGAGACATCAAACAAACCTTTGTAACACTGGAATGCCAGCTAATGACGCATTGAGGGAGCTGAATGTACAGCTGGATTGATGGACTTAAGGTGGCTGAATGAATAGACAACATAACATGTCCAATAGCTATGGCATGATGCGTTCGAATTTCAGCTAATAAATCTAAAGTAACCCAGGAAATTATTACAACATTCGATTCCCATGTTTCTGCTTGGGTAAACACACAGTTGTTTAGCAAAAATTCAAAGAGACTATTTTTGGAACTCAAATGTAACATTTAAGTTGTAGTAATTTTTTGATGGTATTGTGAGAGTGCCAACCACAGATAGGTTTCATAATCTAGAGTTAAAGGTGAATGACAAATGGAGTAATCATTGAACAAACATGTTCAACAAGAAGTTGACAGATGAATGTACAAATCACATAACTCCTGTGACTCCAACTCACCAATTACCAATATAATCATTTAGTTAAAATTATTCTTAATTAGTTTATTTTTCCCCATGTGTTACCGGGGCCTCATTTATGAGGGAAGTAAAGAATAGTGACACTTTGACCTTCCAGGCATATTAAGAGGCGACAAAGGAGGTTGACTGATGGCTTGACAGGCTGTCACTGTAAAAAAGTATTGTTATGGAAACAGAGGCATAGATTTTAGAAGCAGCAATCTCTGCAATATGTGCCATTTTGGCACGCAAGGTTTCTGTTTTTGAGAATGTAGTTCTGCCCTATGTGCCATCTTTGGCTCGAAAAGGATTATAGATAAATGGATAGATAGGTTATTTTAACAAAATCCTATGTCTTTAAATATGAGGTGAACAGTTCTATAGTCTAGTGGAGGCTATTGTGTATTTTTTTAGGTTTTGTTTTTCTCGAACAGCTTCTCTCGTGGCTAATTCTATCAATGTTTGACAAACACCCACGGCCACAGAATAAACAAGTCAGACCCACTGGTCCACAGGGTTTTCTATCCTTTTTCATGAGTCTCTTCACTTCTAAGTTTTGCCTTAGCACAGTCTCAAATGATGTTATACTGTTCCTTATACATGCTCTCCATGATGTACGATCACTTGCCAGATGTTCCCAGTCATATTCACATATGGAGAAGTCATTGAGAGATGATTTACAAATATCTTTATATCGTAATTTAGGTCTGCCGATTTGTCTTTTTCAGTGTGTTAGTTCGCCATATAGTATTTGCTTGGGGATGTACTTTTCTTCCAATCGCTGGACATGCCTCAGCCATCTTAGTCTTCGACATCTGAGCATCGACATGATTGTTGGGGTCATAGCACGTTGCAGGACAGTTAAATTGGTTATTTTATCCTACCATTTCATGTGCATTATTCTGCGGAGACATCACATGTGGAAGGCATTTATTCTTTTTTCCTGGTTTGAGTATGTTGTCCAGGTTTCAGATCCATATAATAGTGTGGTAAGCACACAAGTTTGATATATTAAGAGTTTGGTCTTCAGTGTTAGTTTCATGTTGTTCCAGGCTTTTTCTGTGAGTTTGCCGAAAGTAGTAGCTGCCTAGCTGCCTTACCAATTCAGCTATTTATTTCATCATCAAGAGAAATGGTTTGCGCAATTGTGGATCCAAGATACATACATTTCTGAACTGATTCTAGTGGACAATCTTTTAGAGTGATTAATAGGGGTTTGATGTCGCCTTGACTTAGTATTACTGTCTTCTGAGCATTAATTGACAGTGAAAAAAGGTCGCATGCTTTATCCAGGTTGTTGATCAGGAATTGTAGGATGGCTTCACTATGAGCGACTAGGGCAGCATCGTCAGCAAATAAAAATTCTTTAAGTAGGGCAACATTTGTTTTGGTTTTTGCTCTCAGTCGTGCTAAGTTGAACAGTGAGCCATCTGATCTTGTGCGAATGTAAATATCTCCTGAGCTGTTTTCGAAGGCGTAATTTAGGAGGGCAGCAAAAAATATACCAAAAAGGGTGGGTTCGAGGACACATCCCTGTTTCACTCAGTTATTGACTTTGAAACTCTCTCATGAGCTCCCATCAAAGTAGATTTTAGCAGTCATGTCTTCATGAAAGGACATAATCAGCTTAAGTAATTTAGGTGGGCAGCCTATGCTTTCTAACACTCTGTAGAGCCCATCTCTGTTTACTGAGTCAAAGGCCTTTGTGAGATCCACAAAGTCAATATAGAGCGGTATATTTTGTTCCTGACATTTTTCTTGCAATTATATATATATAATTATAGTTTATTGTATGTTTTTCCATTTTATGATATAAATAAGTTCTCATTGGTGTTTGCAGGAAGATACTTCTGGGCTGAGACACATAGATCCAAAAACAAAGGAACTTAAATATAACCCTAAACATGATGAGTTGTTTGCACCAAATGTAAGTACTTAAAGATACAGGTATTGTAAAGATCTTTATAATAAACTGGTTTTCTTAAATTTGCCATGCCCCAACTAGTGCTATAGAGTTCATACACTATTTAATTATGGAAATGATAAGTATGAAAATAGGAAAGTGTTCGAGTGTGGCTATGACGGTCCTAGGACAAAGGTACTGGTACTTGATTTGCTTATCTAATATACAAATTTGAAATACTATTTAGCCATGGAATATCCATTTTGTTATTTACTGAGCACTAAAATAACATAAGCTGGAAAGAATATATTTCAAAATGAATAGATAAGAGACAAATCAAAATAAGAATACATGTCGTGCTTTTTAAGGAAAAGGTGTTGGAAATACATTGGTCATGTGCTGAGAATGAACTAAGAAAGACTTCCCCATCAGGCATTCATGTGGAAACCATCTGGTCAAAGAAAACAAGGTAAACCAAGAGAATTGCAACACAGAACAATTGCCAGGGAGGGCCCAACCATGGGACTAAGAAACAACCAAGAACTAGCAGAACATCTTCAATTGGGGAGAATTATGATTTCTGTCCTATTTACCTTCTTTGGCCTAACAGGAAAATGATGATGACTAAAATAGTGTGCTAATAGCTGTAGAAGTGGAAAATCATGTACTGACCAAATCTTTCTCTTGCAAACCATTGTAGAGCAGTCACTGGAATTGAATTAATCCTTATATATAAATTTCTTGGACTTTGAGAAGGCATTTCACAGCATCCATCATCCATTTCTTGGAAATACTTTTATGCATATGGCTTCCCAGATAAAATCATCAGTATTCTAAAGGACATATATGACTGCAACCATTGATGTGTAAGACAGGAAGGACAGCTGACATTTTGGTTCAGTGTCATAATGGGAGTTGGGCAAGGATATATCCTGTCACCACTCTTTTCTCTTGTGGTCATTGTCTGGATCATGTGGTCTGTTGTTTTAGGCAGACGAAAGGGAACTTACTGGATATCTTGAAGATATTGACTTTGCAGATGATGTTGGACTACATGCCCACTGCCACCAAGACATGCAAGAGAAAACAGATAGGATAGGTTTGCTGGCTCAGTAGGAATGAAATTAAATGCAGAGAAAAGTAAGATTATGAAGGCAAATGCCAAAAGTGGAAGGAAAGTTACAGTCAGAGGAGTGAAATTTGAAGAAGTGGATCACCTTTTTTATCTAGAGGAAGCTATGTTTTATCAAATAGCGACATTGAGGAATAATTTTCTGCTAGAATAGGCATGTAACCCCAGGCATTCAACAGACTTAGAAACATTTGGAGTTCAGCTAGTCTCCATCTCACAAAACTTAGAATGTATAAGTCAAATGTGCAATCCATACTCTTATATGCAGTAGAAATTTGAAGAATGAACCATAAGATAGAAAGCTGACTTAGAAGATTTCAAGGTCGCTGTTTTAAAAAAAGATTCTAAACATTCTTTGGGATCAAAACATCACAAACAAAGAAATTGCAGGAAGATCAGGCATTAACAACATCAATCAAGAAGTAAAAAGAAAACATTTGAAATGACTAGGCCATGCTCAATGACTGTAATGAAACAGACATCCGCACCTAGCATTAATATGGACACCACCTGGTAAACGAAGGAGAGGCAAACCATTGGGGACATGGCAACAAACCATATATGATGAAATGAAAGAGGCAGGCAAGCCCTGGTGAGATTTGTCCATGCTTGCTTCAGCCTGGATTGGATGGAGATCTCTTGTGAATGACTTCTGCTCCGACCAGAGTTCAGAGGGTTAAGAAGAAATACTTTGAATTTATTTTTCTCCAAGTAAAGGAGTAAAAATGTCTGTAACATATTTTTTTGTATTGATGTATTATTTCTTGTGATATCTTGTTCTTAGCATTTACCCGTTAAGTGGGCATGTACGCTTTGTGTTGCTAGTTTATGACATAGCCACGATATCTGCACCCCTCAGCCCAAAACGTCCATCTTCTGCATGGATGGGTAGATTTGCTTTAAAATTTGTGCCTGGACAATCACCATATTTTTTTGTCTACTCTTTTTTTACTTTAAACTACCAAGGATTCTTTAATGTACACACAGGACTTCCTGTTTTTCACCATTTTCCTAAAAGGCTAGACATCAGATCTCACTGCTCAGAGACCAGGGGAGGGTAAAGCCACAAAGATACCATGGGTTTTTTTTTAAAAATATGTATCCACCACCTATGGTAGGGAGCCGCAATAGCTCAGTGGTTAGTGAACTGGACTACAAAGGACAAGGGGTAGGGTTCGATCCCAACCGATGGCTTCTGGGTTCACCCAGCCTTTAATGGGTACCGAATTTTTTTCTGGGAAAGTGAAGCGGCACGGGCGTAATAACGACCACATTATCCCAAAAATCATGTGCCGAAAGTCTAAAATTTATGGTCACTAACACCATATTACCTATATGCCACTTGGCGTGACGGAGGTACTTTACTTTTTACTTTTTTATTTTACCTATGGTGGGAATTGAGCCTGGAACCTTCCTGTCCAGAGGCTGATATCTTACCTCTAGACCAACCAGTCCCCCTCTTGTGATAGGATAAATTTGTATAAATGACAACCACAAGATGAAATTGCCTTTAAAAAAAACATGAAAAATAATAATTTCAATGCTAAGTCACTAATCTTCCTAAGACAAAATACAGAGTATCTTCATCTTCTGGAAGAAATCTTGCCACTGAAGCATTAACACAAATTTGTATTATTGTTCTGTTTCTTTTTTTATTTATATGTAAATAGGTGCCCCAGACTGCTGAACACATACTTCAAGACTGTACTGAATATAGTAGACTGAGGAAAACTCATTGGCCCACAGATACAACACTACAGACAAAACTATATCACACTCTATGGGCCACAGCCACTGTTTATATGTATTTGTTAGAAACATTTATCACAAAGTTCTTGTTGTATTTCTCTGGAGATAGACTTTATTTAATTCATAATATATACTGAGATAGCAAAAATGTTCTGCTACTTCAGGTTGGTCCTGTGAACCCATACAAGACACAGCAGGCTCAGGCAGTTCGCAATACACTTTCTGGTTTTGTGGAACCAGCACATTTTAATGACTTTCAATTTGACACCCAGAGAAAGACTTTCACAAGCTATGGTAAGGTTGATCATGCATCCATATAAATCTCATTGTCATTCTCTATTTCATCATTTACTGTGGTTTCCCACTATTTACTGTGGTTTCCCACCATTTACTGTATTCACCATCATCAGGAGCCATGTCCACAGGCTGAGGTGTTCTTTTCAACTTTCTGTGGAGCATAAGTCTCCAACAAACATTTTCCAAGCTGTCCTGTTTCTCAGGATTGTTTCATGTTTTCCTCTTCATCTTCTTCTCTGTTTCCACCTGTCTTCTCCAAATATATTTTGTTCCTTCCTCTTTGTCTCCTCCCCTGGGTTCTCTAAATAAAGGCTTGTTGTATAATATTCTCATTTGGTTTCCACAGTGTGTGTCCTATCCAACGCCATGATCTTTGTCTTTTCTGTTTGTCTACTGGTATTTGTCTGGTACTTTTCCATAGTTCTAATTTAGTGGTTTTGTCCAATCATCTTCTTTTTATTCTGCCCAAGCATCCATTAATGAAAGTCAGTTATCTTCATGATTGCCTGGTAGACAAAATAAGAGTCTGCAACCCAAACTCCTTGTGGCTTTCTCTGGGTTGTGTCATACATCTCTTAGAGAACCCTTATTTTTTTTTTCCCTTACTTTACTTTTACTTGTCCATATCTGTGAAGGTTTTGCTGTTAATTTTTTTTTTATAGTACAGGATAGCTAGTTCCATGCCTAACCTTACTTAGTCAACTCTTACAAACATTCCTGGTAGAGAACGCTACATTTTTAAAAATCCCCTTTGTCTATTGTTTGTCTGTTCGTTTTTTTTCAGTTTTCTGAAGATGGCCATATGTGGGTCGAAGCATTATAGTTTTGTATTGTTCTTCTATGTCACGATTGTGTTCAACTTATTCCCCAAAACTAAATTTGTATCTCAACTTTTAAACCTTATAATACTGGTAAATGTGATAAAGTAAAACAGTTTTTTTTTTACAAAGAATGTAGCTATCTTTGATATCTTCCACAACAGGTTTTGCAATTGACCCAAGTGTAGATGATGGTGGTCAGCCTGAAACAGTTATTGGAGATTCTTCCTCATTTGACAAGAATGAAGGTATATTACACTTTTATTTCTGTATTTAAAAAAAAATTGTTTTCTACAATTAACTGTTATAATGTAGAATGACATAAATAAGTTTATTTTGTTCTGGTTATGTTTATTTGTTTCTGCAAAGAAACAATAAAGACGATGGCATTGAATCAGATACACTGCGGAAGCCAACTGAGAGTATTACATGACAGGCCCTTTTTTGGAATCCTCAGGGGAAGAGACAAAAAAGGAAGACCAAATTTCAAAAATTTTTGGTGAAGACAGGTGGAAGCAGAGATGAAGATAAGAGGGAAGACATGGAATGATCTTAAAAGAATGGCAAGAAGTAGAATGGCTTGGAAAGTGTATGTTGAAGACCTATGCTCCACAGGGAGCTGAAAGATAGAAGATGTTTATTTGTTTACTGGAATTTGATGACTTGTATAACTGAATTTTTCCTGTGTGTTACCAGGGCCTCATTATGAGGGAAGTAAAGAATAGTGACACTGTGACCTTCCAGGCATGTCATAAGAGGCAACTAAGGAGGTTGATTGATGGCTTGACAAGCTGTCATTGTAAAAAGTATTGTTATGGAAACAGCGCCATATATTTTAGAACAGTGATCTCTGCAATATGTGCCCCTTTGACACGCAGGGTTTCTGTTTTTGAGATTGTGGTTCTGCCCTATGTGCCGTCTTCGGCTCGAAAGGACAATAGATCGATAGATAGATAACTGAATTTGATGAATAATATGATCTTGATAGTAATTTTTTAAAGTGGTTCTAAGATATGATTTTGATAATAGGAACACTGAACTTTTGTGTACACCTTTAGACGTCACTATTAATAAATTTGGAGTAATGAATAATGAAAAAAAAATATTTTTAAATATATAATTATATATATAATATATATAATTTATAAAGATAATATAAAATATATATATATATATAAATAAAATATCAACCCACAAATAGACAGAATTTGAGACATATTTATTACAATTACTTATTAGTCTGGTTACCATTTTGAATTCTTTCTTTTTTTAGATTTAGCCTGTGGAAGTAAAAATAATTTTTTTAAATGAGTCGGTAACTTTTCTTTACATAAAACAACAAAAGTCATGATACTGTTTCTTACATTATTAATTTGGTATCAAGGCATCACAACTGGAAAAACAGTGAGGACATTCTCAGAAGCCAAAGCAGGATGAGAGCTCCTGAGGGGAGCAAGGGATATTTTTGGACAAATCACGAGAAGAGGAACATTTGAATACTTGGTTACAACTGGCAAAATACAGGGAAAGAAACATCACAGATGACAAAGAGTTAGGATACTAGAGTTTGGTATCATGGCACAGTCAACAACAGAATTGATACAATGCACTATGGATAGAAAATTATTGAAGAACATGAACATTTATGCCAACCAGCATGGTGCATGATGATGACTAAGACACCAAACAACATCTTGAATGAGAGTGGTCAGTAACTCTCAGCTGACTGTAGGCTTCAGGATCAGCAAAAACAGCCTTAAAGCTCCAGTTCCACCTCCCCATGGTGGTTCTAGTAACAAGAAGGGAGAGAGAAAGATGGTGGTGACCCAGTCATGCAGTCAGGTGGTGCATATATCACAGCTTAACTGTAAACCACTACATAAAGGAATCTATGCCCACATGCTTTTGGGAGTATTTTTTTATATGAATGCAGGCAGAAAGAAGTGAGCATTAATTTTAACTTTCAGATAATGTTTAATTTTGTGTTACAGATAATTTTATTAGTACTCTTGTATTCTTCTCTCTCTCTCTCTCTCTGCGATCAAGACTCAATCAGAGTAGGATTCCAGACTCTCTCATGAAGTCAGCTGTCTGTTTAAGTGAGTTGATTGCCCCATATAGTTTCTCTTCAAGGGAGGTGGGTGTGGACCACATTGTTCTTCTCAGGTCTGTGTACTGGGGGCAATCCAGTAGAACATCTTGTATTTTAGAAATGTATTCTTTTATGCAACATTTCTTTTCTTCCACCCTTGCCTTTTGGCGTCGAGGGGAGATATGGTTCTCAGTTTTTTGCTCTACTATTGAAAGTCTTCTGCTGTTATACCTCAGAGTGTTTTTCAAGTTTTCAGTTTATCCACCATTTTCTTGGTTGGCCTCTTGGTCTGGTTTTCTCATACATAATCTGCTGGTAATTTGTTGTACAAAATGTAGTTCTTTATGTCTTACCATTTGCCAAAACCACTTTATCTGTTGTCGTTTTAAGTATTCAATAGCTAGTTATTAATTTCTGATTTTATCTCTCAGGGGCTGTTTCCTGTCTAAAATCTGACACATTTCATTTCTGTAGTGTTTATTTTTGTAATAGTTCTTGAGTATGGTAGCATAACGCTGGAATAAAGATAGTCTTATAAAAGCCGCTTTATTTATAACATTACTTCTTTGCTGGATAGTAGTGGTGAAATCTGTCCAATAATTTGACAAGTTTTGTTATTCTTTTATGCAACATTATGTTGATATATTTTGAAGTATCTAATATCAGATATGATAAGTAACCAAATTACCATTTTAGGTAAAACAGTGTTTGAGGCTAACTTGAAAACTGAGAAGTCAAAGAAAAGAAAAAAGGAAAAGAACAGAGATGCCTCAGACATTGAAGGATACCTAGGTCCATGGGCAAAATATGTAGATGAACAGACAGTGTCAAAACCCAGTGAGGTATGTATGCTGCATTTTATATGTACCCATATGAAATTTGTAATATTTTAAGATGTTCATGAGCTTTTTCTTTGACTTATTTTTTTAAAAATAGGTTAGAAAAGGTATATTATAAAATATACACTTGCGGGGTAGAGTTATCCCTTACCAAAAAAAGTAGGAGTAAGACATCTGCTTTCCTCTGCTAGTCTACAGTACACCCTTGGCAAGGTGGAGTACCCATTTAACTCCCCTATCAGAGTTACATGAATCCATGGGAGCAGATGGTATATGGTGTTGTGGGAGCAGCTGACAAATGGTGTTAGTTATGGTCGCCACTCCATAATGACAGACAGAAGATCTCAATTGTAGAGACAATGACTGTGATCTCCAACTAGTACAGTCACTGTCAAGAAGGAAAGGAATAGCAAACTACCTTCTTATATACTGAGTATAATGATGTGAGTAAACAATTTATGATATGCTGATGACACAGTCTTAATAGCAGAGATGGAGAATGAACTACAAGAAATAATAGACATAATAGTAATAAAAAGTAACAAGAAAGGTCTCAGTATGAATAGTAAGAAAACAGAAGTAATGGTCATATTGAAGAAATAATCATCGCCACCATGCAACTTAAAAATAAACATGACAAAACTGAAACAAGTGCAGAGCATCAAAAACTTGGGCACAATAATAACATTAGACGGAAGACACACTACAGAAATAAAAAGCAGAATAGCACAAGCCAAAGTAGCATTTCAGAAAATGAAAAATGTTTTGTGCACTAAGTCTATGAAAATTAGGAAAGAGAGTTCGTCAGTGCTATATAGAGCCAATTCTGATCTTTGGAAGTGGATGAAAAGACAATTAGAGGCCACAGAGATGCGTTTTCTCAGAAGAATGTTGAAAGTTCCCTGGAAAGCTAAAAATACCAATGAGAACATTCTTAAAGAAGGCAACACAAAAGGGGAGCTCCTAAAAAACATCAGAAAGAAACGATCAAAATTTTTCGGGCAAATCACGAGAAGAGGAAAGTTGGAATACTTGGTTACAACTGGCAAACTACAGGGAAATAGAGATAATTAATTACGAGGAGAGCAAATGCTAGATAGCTTGGTATCATGGCATGGTAAACAGTCAACAGCAGAATTCATACAATGCACTGTGGATAGAAAATTGTGGAAGGACATGATCATCTATGTCAACCAGTATTGCTCATGATGATGATGATAATATTATAAAAAGTATATCTAACAATGTTCGTTCACATTACTAATTCTAAAACATGAATACTTTCTATATATCTTACCATACCTTAAAGTAAAATAAAGTAAAGGTTCCCTCAATGCTTTGCTAGTCGTATGGGGAATATGATGTTAGTGACCATATTTTTCTATCACCATGGCACATTTTTGGGTGATGTGATCAGTATCACACCGGACCATCTTTACTTACCGGTAAAATCTCTGGTACCCATTTTTAGAGGCTGGGTGAACTTGTTGGTCGGAAAAAAAAATCCACCACTTCTGGGAATCGAACTCAGACCCTACTTATCAGGAAGCAAACACACTAACCACTCATCCACCGCGGCTCCTACCATACCTTACCATTCCATAAATTACCATACCGTCATTGACATGTTATGCTATACTGTGTCATGCCATGTCATGCTATACTGTACCATGCCATATTATGCTATACTGTGTCATGCCATGTCATGCTATGCTGTGTCATGCCATGTTAAGCTATACTGTGTCATGCCATGTCATGCTATACTGTACCATGCCATATTATGCTATACTGTGTCATGCCATGTCATGCTATGCTGTGTCATGCCATGTTAAGCTATACTGTAGCATGTCATGTCATGCTATACTGTGTCATGCCATGTTAAGCTATACTGTGTCATGCTATACTGTCATGCCTTGTCATGCTATGCTGTGGCATGTCATGTCATGCTGTGGCATGTCATTTCATGCTATGTTGTGGCATGTCATGCTATACTGTGTCATGCCTTGTCATGCTATGCTGTGGCATGTCATGTCATGCTATACTATGTCATGCCATGTTAAGCTATACTGTGTCATGCCATGTCATGCTATATTGTCATGCCTTGTCATGCTATTCTGTGTCATACAAAACTTTCTTCAACTTCTTTCACCTTTCAGCATCAGCATCTTAAAAAAAAAATGAAGCATTCATATCAATGCTGTGTGACTTGTCTCATGCATGGTGCTGAGATCAATATTTCAATAATCCATTATCTTCTTTGTTTGTCCTCTCTCTTTGTTAATGGTGTTACAGCAGTGCTTGATTACATTAGGATAAAAACATATCTGGTCTGTTAATGACTGGGAGTGAGTATAATGATACTGATTGGTGAAGATCATGATGCACATCCAAATCTTTTAATTTGTTGTTTCCTAACGTAATCCAGTACTGGTGTAAGCTCTACTCTTTTTTCTTATATTGTCATTTATGATTCTATGTACAAAAATCATTATTAGGTTCTAGTTTATTTTTGAAGTCTGTGGTCAACATTTTTATGTTTTAGTGATGTTTCCGTGATTTCACTTTATTTTATTTCAATTCTACATGAATTCTCAATGTCAGGACTTGTTTTAATACTAGATTATCTCATTTACAATCTAAATGGAAAAAAGTGGTTAGTTTAGCTTTAATTTTATCTTGTCATGAATCATAGAAGTTAGTGAATTAAAATTGTGTTCGTCCGTTTCTTGCTAAACAGGAAGAACAGAAGGAGTTAGATGAGATTTTAGCAAAGCGCAGCAAACTAGGGAAACAAGTGGAAGAAAAGACAATTGAGGAGAAAACAACACTGCACAGTAAGTCACTGAGCAATTTATAGAAATGGAATTGTCATTTGTGCTAAGATTTTGTAAAATAGTAGTTTTAAAACTATATCATAATGGTGCTTCTAGTTACAAACTCTGCCAGTATGGCCAAACAAGTTAGCATTAAGAAGGAAGCAAACCTGTACTCAAAAATGTCATATTGAAGAAGATGTTTTAGGCCAAAATGAGTAAATATTGTATCTTACTATAAACCACTGGAAGCCGTGATAGCTTGGTGGTTAGTGAACTTGACTACAAAGGACAGCTTCCGGGTTCACCCAGCCTTTAATGGGTACTAGATTTTTTTCTGGGAAAGTAAAGAGGCACAGGCTTAATACCGACCACATTACCCTAAAAATCATGTGCCGAAGGTCTATAAAAATCGTGGTCCATCACCATATTCCCTATACTCCACTTGGCGTGATGGATCACTTTACTTTTTTTTTTACTTTTACTATAAACCACTACACATCTATGCCCACTTAAGTGTTGCACCATTTTTTTTAGGTATGTAGCCCAGTGCATCTTTTCCAACAAATTTGTGTCTCATCATCTTACTACAAACTTTTCTCCAGTTTGAAAACCCTGCAGATTATGGGGACTAGCAATCTCCACCAGCACTTCAAGGTGGAAACACATTAGAAGAGGAACTGTATTATGTAGAGTTTGTTTAACAAGATGGAACAATTATCAAGTAGTATAAAAAAAAGTACCCCCGTCACGCCAAGTGGTGTATAGGGAATATGGTGTTAGTGACCATAATTTTTACAGACCTTTCAGCACATGATTTTTGGGGTAATGTGGTCGGTATTATGCCCGTGCTGCTTTACTTTCCCTGAAAAAAAATCTGGTACCCATTAAAGGCTGGGTAAACTGGAAGCCGTCGGTTGGGATCGAACCATATCTCTTGTCCTTTGTAGTCCAGTTCACCAACCACTGAGCTATCGCGGCTCCTATCAAGTAGTATAGTTTTATGTAAAGATACATTTAACATTTGATTAATACAATGGAAGGAAAGCGAAGACATAAGCCCAAATGTGATTGAATAAAATGTAATTGCAGTAACACTCATTATTGTTTAAAGATGGACATTACATAAAATATTGAGCAATTTTATAGAAACAATGTATTTTAGCATAGGGATTCATGCATATTGCATTCTCTCAGGCAAAAAAAAAATCTTTTATGCCATTATACGTATTATAATTAAACAGGGTGTCCGGTTAGCGCAATCGATAGGCGGTTGGCTTACCACGGCAACAGCCGGGGTTCGTACCCTGGCGAGGACACCTGGGTTTTACTAATTCCCTAAAAATTAGTACCTCTGAAGTCGGAGTAAATCTGCCTGCATGGCGAGGGGCATCCTGTAATGGGATAAAACAGACTTTACACGCAAAATTCAGTCCCACAAAATTGAGTGGGTGGGACTTCGTCAGAGGTCAAAGCTGACGAAAGCGAACGAACGATAATTAAACATATGGAAATAGAAAATATTCTTGTACTATGTGTGTGTATGTGCGTGCGTGCATATAATGTCATATTGGAATGAAGCATAAAAAATTCACCATCTAGAAGGATGGGCATAATTGTAGAAAGCTGCAGATATGCTGACAAAAGGAGATTTAAAGAACAGCGAAAATGCTTATAGTTACTAAGTAATAGCTTTTGGATATGATAGGTACACTTTCTCACTGTTAAAACCTTTGCCAGTTCAACAGCCGAGATACCCATTTATTTAACAGATCAATCTGTCAAGGGTGTCTGGTTGGGATTGACCCTGCCTTGACCATTTTATTAACAAGTTTTTTTCCCTAATCACTTGCTAGTGAAATTTAAGGGATTTCTAATTAATGCTTCAAGCATGATCTCTTCTTTTCACTGTAGTAAAACTTATGTAAAGTTGTAACAGGGGGTTGAAGGGAGTGGGGGAATCATAAGACGAGGGACGGTCAGGGCAGTCACGGGAGAGTCAGGGTAGAATTACTCTGATGAAAAGACTAGATTCTCATGACTGATAATAGTAGTAAACAGGGGAAGTGAGTGGGTGACATAACAGAAAGCTATTGGATGCAAGAGGGAAGGAAGTCATTCTGATTAGTTGGTCAACAAGAAATATAAGGAAATGAACGATGTTAGAGAAGAAGAACAGACCACTGCTAGGAACATGTAAGAAGACATACGGGCTATGCCGTGAGGCATCAGCCATGCAGGTTAGTGAGTGAAGCTCATTGTAGTGTCACAGATTAGCTAGAAGAATTCAAGAAGAGACTTGTCCACTTAAGTTAGGAAGTGTCAGTGACCAGGACTGGTGTTGTTTAGTAGACAGTCAGAAGCGAAGTTTAGTTAGTCAGGACTGGTCTTAGTAAGGAACGAAACAGGACAATAGTGAGTGCTAGAGTTAGGCGAAGATGAATGTGTGCTTCCGTAGCAATGTGCAGTAAGAACCAAGTGGGACTGTCAACTGCTGGACTTGTAACCTTGTTGTATTCTCATAATGTGAGCTTGTAAATAAAGTGTGCTGTTCAACTCGAGACTTCTTTGTGCAGTAATTACCAAGTCCATCAAGTCATGTCCAGACGCTGTGGTGATCAACTAAAGACTTCTTGTACAGTAATTACCAAGTCCATCAAGTCGTGTCCAGACACTGTGGTGATCAACAAAGTTGGGGTTGTCATGGGGAAGAGAGCCAAAGTGTCAAGACTCTCCAGTTAAAGAACAAATCAGTCACAAAGACCAAGTACCAAGGTGTGTAACGTGAAGGACGGTCACCGGTGTACGTTTGTACAGTCAAGAACTGGTACTATCCACTGTTTACGGTCTCAGGTTACAATGGCGTGTAAGCAACTGAAGTGAAGTTCACACCAGCTCAATTCTACCACCTGGTGTGCATGAGTTGACATTTGGCAGGTGCGAGTTTCAACGCACTTGGCTGCATCTACAAGATTACAGAATGGTCGCAGAGGACCTTATTGTTGTTGTTATCACTGAAGTTAGCAGTGAAGAACAACTGTTATAAATAAATAACTTAAAATCTGTGAGAAAGAGAGTTGGTACCATGGTTTTTTTTTTTTTGGTCACTCTGGACATATAATTATCAGGAGAGCTTTGAGGTGTATGGGGGAGGACTTGTGTAAAAGTAAAAAGCTCAGTCACACCAAGTGACATATAGTGAATATGGTGTTAATGACCATAATTTTTATAGACCTTCGGCATATGAATTTTGGGGTAATTAAACTGACATATACCTACTTTCTAATTTTTCTCCCTTTGAAGCTAGAAAACAGATGTTAAACTTATTTTACTCTTTATTTACTTATTTTATTCTTGAATTTACTTATTTTACATTATTTTCAGTTAAAGAAGCATATGACTACCAGGGTAGATCATTTCTACACCCACCTCAAGATGTTGGTGTTAATCTGAAGTCTGAGGAGCCACCTGAAAAGTGTTTCCTTCCAAAGAAGTTGATTCACACCTGGGCAGGTCATACAAAGGGCATTGCAGCAATAAGATGGTTTCCCAAATATGCCCATCTTATTTTGTCTGCTGGCATGGATTGCAAAATCAAGGTATTGGGTTTACGTATGTGTCTTTCTTTTATACACTGCCCATGTGGTATACACCGATTCTGGAGTTTCAAACATGAAAAATGTATTTTTATTTGTTAAATATTAAATAAATATTCAAAAAGAATTGTGAATGTTTGGAAATAGTAATAAAAACTTAAAATGGAGTGACAGATGTTGAATTGTTAAGTAAGAGACTAGAGGTAAAGTGTCAGTCTATAACTAGAATGTTCAGTGTCTGAATTCTGTCACAAGCAGTGAGAATTTTTGTCTTTGAAATCATATTTTATTTGTAGCTTTACCATCCCCCGGTCTCACGTTAGCCATGATCTAATGCCTAACCCTATTGGATAATGATGGAAAAACTAGTCGTGTGTGCACTCTGCAGACAAAATATTTGCTGTCTGGACAAAACTGTAAAGTAATTTCAATACAAATCTATCCATGTCAGAGCTGGATGTGTTGGTCTGGAAGGTGCATGGCTTCCCATAAACTTACAACACAGCGCATCCATACCCACTTAAACAGGTAAACAGTGAAGAGGGTTGAAATTAGACAATGAAATTATCTGAATTAAACCAATTGGTCTAATCATGACAGAACAGACTGGCAAAAGGAAATTGAAAGAGTAAAACTCAGTGCCAGGGCAGAATAAAACTCAGTGCCAGGGCAGAATAGTTATATAATTTATAAATGTCACAGTGGTATGTCTAGATTTGCTTTACCCTTAATTGGAATTCACATGAACATACCTTAAGTTTGATTTTTGTGATGTGCCATTACTTGAGTCTAAATTTGGTCAATTGTCATCATGTAGAGTTCTTTCCCCAATTCTGAAATAATTTATATTCTAAAATGAATAATTTGTATTCTAAGATGAATAATTTATATTCTAAAATGAATAATTTATATTCTAAAATGAATAATTTATATTCTAAAATGAATAATTTGTATTCTAAGATGAATAATTTATATTCTAAAATGAATAATTTATATTCTAAAATGAATAATTTGTATTCTAAAATGAATAATTTATATTCTAAAATGAATAATTTGTATTCTAAAATGAATAATTTATGTTCTAAAATGAATAATTTGTATTCTAAAATGAATAATTTATGTTCTAAAATGAATAATTTGTATTCTAAAATGAATAATTTATATTCTAAAATGAATAATTTATATTCTAAAATGAATAATTTATATTCTAAAATGAATAATTTGTATTCTAAAATGAATAATTTATATTCTAAAATGAATAATTTGTATTCTAAAATGAATAATTTATGTTCTAAAATGTAGCATAAAAATGACTTGAGCTATTTAAAATCTGGAATAAATAATAAGATTTCACAATGACATATTTTGATTAAAAAATACTTTAAGTAAATATTGGTGTGTTCTGACCAGAGTGAATAGATAAGACATATTTTGTTAGGTTACTATGTACATTATGATCACACTAAGATACTATATAGTAGTGTGGTGAAGCATACAGAAAAGAAGTTTCCATTATGTTTTGCATATCATAATCATGGATATTATTAACCATTTGATTACTGCAGTGTCCTGTTCCGCCCTTTTACTTCCAAAACCTTACACTGAGAAGCAGCCTCTTTACATTTGTATCGTTACCAATGGTTTCTTGTCCTTTTGAAAGACTTTAACATGGATAAGAATGATAAAACAACAATAGTGTGGCAATCAATCTCTGTTTTAGTATTTATCATGCGGAGATATGGTTGATGTTATTTGATTTGTAAATATTTAGTCAACTTTTTGTGTTACAACATTTTTTAAATGGACGTTATTTACTTGTTCTGAGTTGCCACTGACAATAATTATAATGAAAATGCATCTAATTTTTCTAAAGTGAATTGGTGTGCTGGGAACGTGACATTGAATCATTGATATTTGTTTGGAAAATAATTACTCAATCTGATTAAGAAACAGGATACATTTTATACTGAAGGAATAACCAATGGTGGTTCCACAAGGATAATAAATTTGAGGTGGTTTTTTTTTTAGTGTTTTTTTTTTTTTTTTTTAAATTTGACAGTAGATTTTTTTTTTTTTGTTCACCAGCTTTAACCACTGACGAAGTCCCTAGAGACTAGGATCTGAATTTTGCGTGTTAATCCATTTTTTCCTCACAGCCGTGTGCACAGGGGTCCCTTGCCGCACAGGCAGGCAACCCTCATGTCTCGAGGCCAGCATCATGCGTCGAGACCAACCAGTCCCTGACAGTAGATTTATGAACACACAAACTTGTTCGTGACATTAGACAGTTTAATTTGAAACTTTGTCCAATTTTACTCTGTGCTGCAGAATTCTCTCTCTCTCTCTCTCTCTCTCTCTCTCTCACTCTCCGATCAGGACCCAATCAGAGTAGGATTCCAGCTCCTCACATGAACTCATCTGTCAGGTTAGGTGTGTTACAAACAGAACATCACAATTAGAGTCTGCCAGATCCACTCTGATTGAACACCCGTTAAAAACGTTGCACTGTGTTCTGCGCCAGTGGCCCAGTGCATCCGATTTCAGCCAGCATTTTATTCAGGTTTGCTTTCCCTAGCCTTTGATTGTACCCAATCTTCCTGCAAGGCAGCAGGTGATCTTTTCTGTAGGGGGATTCTGCCCTTAGATGGTCGGCCCTCCCAGGTTTACGAGCACCATCTGCCCGAGTCACTAGAGGTGACTAACACAGACATGCACACACAAAGATATGAGATGTGACAAACACATATATGCACATAGCGATACGAGGCATGACTAACACTGACATACATCAAGATATATGACACATGACTAACATAAACATACACATAAAGATATGAGATATGACTGACATAGACATGCACCCACAAAGAAATTACACATGTCTAACATGGACATGCACACAAAGATATGAGATATGACCAACATAGATAGGCACACACAATGATATGAGATGTGACTAGCATAGCCGTGCAAACACAAGGATATGAGATGTGACATACACAGACTTGCACACACAAAGATATGAGATATGACTAACATAAACATACACACAGAGATATGAGATATCACTAGCCCAAACACAAAGATATGACACATGACTAACACAAATACACACTAAGATATGAGATATGACTAAACACATACACACTTAAAGATATGAGACATGATTAACACAGACACTCCAAGATATGAGATATGACTAACATGACACACACCAAGATATGAGCCATGACCAGCACACACACACACAAGCCAAGATATCAGCCTTGGCTAGCAATGAAACACACCAAGAAATGAACCATGTCCAGCACAGAAAGAAAATATCCAGTACACATTAAGGTATCCATATGCTTGGGTTTGTTGTAGTCAGCAGACTCTTCTTAACGTGGGAATCATCGACATACGAGACGCCAGCCACCATGAACTGTTAACAGATATCGTCCAAACAGTTGTACGGAGATTTGAGAGTGCAGTCTGACCCGTAGAACGTTCCCTTGCATGAACAGATCCCGGTTGACTGTTCACAGGTGTCGTTGAAACAGTGGTCAGGACATTTGAGAGTGCAGTCTGGCCCGTAGTACGCTTCCTTGCGTGTACAGTCTGCTCTTTCTGTGTCACATATGATGTCACAGCCATCAGAACACATATGTTCGCAATGTAGCCCAAAATTACCATCAGAACAAGTGTCATCACAGGTATAGCCAGGATGTTTGCAATGTTGGCATTTTCAGGATTTTCCTCACATAAAGAACTGACACTAAGACAAGATCCGGAGCAGTCGTGTCCATAAATCCCATGTCAACAGTTGAAGTGACACGTACCGATGATGACGGTGCAGCCTTTGCTACTCCCACCACACACTGTACAAAACGACCAAGAATGCCCGTCCAGACAATAGGTGTCTGTAAATGTTTGCACCTCACACACCGTCAGTGCACTCTCGTCCTGCGAAAAGGTCGGTGAGAACTCAAACTTACTGTGTGCCATTGTCGCTTGTATGGTGACTACAATAGTGTTCACATAAATATTTGGGTATGATATATCATTATACTGGAACACTACACCGCCACTGTCAGAGAAAGCCTTTGGAGTGTCATTCTTTACCCGAATCATAGTGCTCGCTCGATGATAAATTCGAATGGTGTGAGTCTTCTGGGACGTGTCAAAGTTCAGATACCAGTAAACAGAATTGGTTCCACTTCTCAATTGTGTGTGTGTGCAGTCATTGTCATAAAGATTGGTCTTTGTTTTGCCATTAACTGCGGCCTCTAGTCCACACCCGTCCACTGTATTAACAAGCATTAAATGTGTCGGTCTGGTTTGCGTTCTGTTTGAGAGCCACATTCCGACTCCCCGCCAATGTAGATGGAGCAGATATTTGCAACTATTGCCCCTTCAATCCGTAGCATGTTAATTAGACCATGAAACTGTCCGGATCTGTAGGTCCAGATCCCTAGGCGTATTTGCAAACTAGATCAAAGTACTGACACTGGTGTCCGAAACGCTCTCGCCGATAACTGTCACCGTTTGTGCATGTCCCTGTAGCCCTGTCACAAACTGAGCGATTTTAGCAGTGACACTGCAACGCACAATTTGCCCCGAACCAACCGTCTACACAAGTTAGGCAGTTAGGTCATTAGCTTCCAATGTCGCAAACAAAGCCAGCAGAATAAAGACTTGATCTACATCGGTGGTTAACGAAATGTGCACAAACAATTATTTCAAACCCGTGGTTACAATTCTAACAATCCGCCAACTCGCTGTGACAACAGACAGCGCGATGTTCAAGATCAGCATTGTATACACCACGGCTAGAACTCGGATGAACTTCCATCTTGGTGCCCTGCAGAATTTTGAGTATTATTGTAATGCATTGGCATTTTAATACTAATTATTAAAATAACTATGTTTTTAATTATGCAGAGTTTCTCCCCTTGCCTTAGGAATATAGTTATGAAAAGAGTGCAGTTTCTTAGTAATGAAAAGATAAGGTTGTCATAAACTAATTTATTCATTTCTCTACAACTAATGGTTTGAAATATATATTTTGTAATAGAAAAATAATGCAGAATTGATCTGAGTTTGTTTTTTTCTGCTGCTGGTCTCACTTAAAGGTGAAATGTTTTCCTGTGTGTTGTTATTACACAGATCTGGGAGGTATACAATGAAAGGCGGTGCATCCGAACTTATACAGGCCACAAGCAAGCAGTCAGGGATGTGTGCTTTAACAACGATGGTAAAGAGTTTCTCAGTTGTGGCTATGATAGATACTGCAAGCTATGGGATACAGAGACAGGTATTTTGTTGTGTGTTGATGCATGTGTATGAATATTTGTTTGAGTCGGTTAATTAGTGGTCAGTTTTGTGTTCTGAATCTTTAGTTTTATAAGTTTGACTTGAGTGTTGCTTAAATGTAATGCAACACTGTAGCAGTGAGGGAACTTTTATGAAGGGGAACTAACAAGACATGACTGGGTACAATTTCTGTGATTGGAACATAATAGGTGATAGTTCTCTTATCATTCCAAGGTGGGCACAAAGACTTCACCAGGGCAGTCTTTTTCTTATATGTCCAGGATAGCAGCTTGAATGCTAATGTTAATTGAGTTTAGAGTGGAGAGCTGACATACAGCTAGATAATAAAAGTCTCTCCTGAAATAATTTATTCAGGAAAGGTATGAATCCAGCCGTGTTCACTGATTCATCTCGGATGCTTGGTGGCCTCTTATTGTGCCTTGATCCTGGGTAGGTCGAAGTTCAGAGGTTCAACTGAGGAAAGTAATATTTGATTACCTGATGCTTGACAAATTACCCTAACCTAATGGTGAGGGATGCAGTAAAGTTGATGGGAGTGGCTCTCTCTAAGTAGAGCTGAACAAGTAGAAAATTGACCATGGTATTCATTCTCATAATTCAGAGATCGTGGATGCAGGTAAAAACACTATTTTGAAGTTGAGGGTAGAGAGAGTTGTCAGAGTTCAAGTCTAAGTTTGTGACAGTTTTATGTTTGTTTTCTAGTTCAGCAGTTTTACCATTTTTGACTTTTTTTAATTAAAAAAAAAAAACAACAATTTTATTTATGGCAATTTTCCAATGTATGGGCTCTGCATGAATGGGCCTGATTCTTTAGAGAGTAAAGGAGGTATAGCATGCCCAGTATATACACACCACATGGTATACATTAAGATAAAGGTTTATATTTTACCTCTGATTAAATAAAAGCATTGACTTTACAAGGAAACTGCACCCTCATCTATCTGGTTTTCCTGTTTGTTTTTTAAAAATATTTTGGATTCTTAGTTTTTAAAAAAGTATTATATTAATAAATTAAATTATCTATATATTATAAATATTAAAATGTTAATAATGCTTACTTCAGGTGAATGTAAAGCTCGTTTCACGAGCAGGAAGGTTCCATACTGCATTAAATTTCATCCAGAAGAAGACAAGCAGCATCTATTTGTGGCAGGCACCTCAGACAAGAAAATTGTTTGTGTAAGTTAAAGATTAATGTCAACTGGTGTAAGTTAAAGATTAATGTCAACTGGTGTAAGTTAAAGATTAATGTCAACTGTTGTACATTCAAGATTAATGTCAACTGGTGTACATTAAAGATTAATGTCTGCTGGTGTACATTAAAGATTAATGTCTGCTGGTGTAAGTTAAAGATTAATATCTGCTGGTGTGTGTTAAAGATTAATATCTGCTGGTGTAAGTTAAAGATTAATATCTGCTGGTGTAAGTTAAAGATTAATATCTGCTGGTGTACATTAAAGATTAATGTCTGCTGGTGTAAGTTAAAGATTAATATCTGCTGGTGTAAGTTAAAGATTAATATCTGCTGGTGTGTGTTAAAGATTAATATCTGCTGGTGTACATTAAAGATTAATATCTGCTGGTGTAAGTTAAAGATTAATATCTGCTGGTGTAAGTTAAAGATTAATATCTGCTGGTATGTGTTAAAGATTAATATCTGCTGGTATGTGTTAAAGATTAATATCTGCTGGTGTGTGTTAAAGATTAATATCTGCCGGTGTAAGTTAAAGATTAATATCTGCCGGTGTAAGATACAGATTAATATCTGCCGGTGTAAGATACAGATTAATATCTGCTGGTGTAAGTTAAAGATTAATATCTGCCGGTGTACGATACAGATTAATATCTACTGGCCTGCCATTTAATTTATCTAATAGACTTCTGTGATTTATTGCCTAGACACCTTTCACTGTCGTTACTTGTTCTGCATTTAAGGTAATACCTACACCTCCTTGATGTCTAGCACTATTGATTATTTTGTGCTTATCAGAATATATTTCACCTGATCCTGTGAACTTATCTTTGTCAGTGGAAATAAAGAGAAACCATTCAATGTATGTTTAGTCAGTCTTGATATATAAAGTGAATCCTTGGAAACAGTAAAACTGACAAGAAAATCATTGGAGACCACAGAGATGTGCTTTTGTAAAAGAATGTTGAGAATACAATGGATAGTTAAGAAGACCACTCTAAGAGGAAGCCAAAGCAAAAAACTTGTCATTTTCAGGAGAAAATGATCTGAATTTTTTTTTTACCAGATAATGAGAAGGGAACACTAGTATATTATGACAACTGGAAAAATTGTGAAGAAAAGAGATAGAGAGAAACAGAGAGTATATATGGCAGTTTTTTTTAGAGTGGTTTGGTAGGAACTCTACAACAGAATAGTAGAGATAGAAGTAGTCAGGTTGCAAGTCATATGCAGTATGCTGCACTCATCTCAGCCCATTTTAAATAGTCTGTCTATAGCCAAACCTCCCACTACTTCTGTTGTCATGTTCTAGGTCTCTTTAATGTCTTGAAACCACCTTTTTCTTAGTCTGCCCCTGACTTGTCTTCCTGGAAAGTAGTAGAGAGACATAATTACCTAGGCATGGTACTTGAAGTTGTTGATGATGAAGTCAAAGAAGTTTATCAAATATAGCACATGATAGTAGGGAGCTGAATGGTCTAGATGTAAAATGTTGATCTCTCAACAAGAAGGTTCCTGTTTCAAATCTCACCATGTGGGATTTTTCTTCTTCAATCCCATAGCTTCAAATGCTACGAAAATGCCAGATTAAGAGGAAGACCGAGAAAGAGATGGGTAAAGGGAATACTAGAGTCACTAGGAGGAATAACATCAGAAGAGGCCAACAGAAGAGCAAAGAATCGCAGATTGTTTCTCCCCTCGACGCCAACGGCAGCAGAGGAAGGATAGAAGAAGAAGAATCCCATAGCTTTTTAATTGGGGCTTTACCCCCGCCCTCTTTCCCCAAGTCTCGTTATAGTACGATCCAATGTGTTTCCCTCTTTGATGACACTGAAAAACAAGAAGTCCCATGTGCACTCTGCACATGTTAATGAACCCTTGACAATTAAAAGTAAAAAACAACCAAAATGACAGTGGTCAGGGCAGAATTGTTAAGTAATAAAAAAAATCTACCCGTGCCAAAAAATGATATGTCAGGACGAAGGGGGCAAATATTGCAGCTTGTCATGAACTAGCAGTACAATGCATCCACATCTACTTGACGGATGAATGCTGAAGAATAAGCACATTATAATGTGTATATTTTAACCATGAGTCCACGTCATTCCTTCGGATGAAAGAAATGGGAGTTAAGATGAGCACAGCCAGAAATGAGAAACTTATGGGTGTGTAAGAAGACTAATTAACCAACACAGAATTGGAGTCGTCAGTTGCTGGACACTTCAAGACCTGCTGAGGAGGTGAACTGAGCACCTATAGACATGTTCGGAGTGCAATGATGATGACCCGCTATCTCAATATTTTGTAGAATAAGCTAGGAGTATATTCTAAGTGATGTACAAGTGAAGGTTTATGTTAAGTTCCGAGAACGTACCATTTAAATAAATGCAAACAATTAATGGTAAAAATAGTTCTCTGACATTAAATGTCACACAAGTGTTAGAGACTTCACATTAGTAAATTAAAGTATCTGGAACTTAAAGGGGGGTGCTCTCTTTTTCTTCATCTTACCTTCCTTAAATCTCTTGGCATATTGCTAGTATCCATATTTTATTGAAGACTTTTGACACATTTATGATCGATATAGTCAGTATCATACCAAACCATCTTGGCTGCAAGTCAGGTGCAAATTTATAATTGGATTGATTAGTTCATGGTTCACAGTAGTTAGATCTCTGTGAGAATAATGACTTGGCCTCTCATTTCCACATACAGCATCATTGTACTGCAAAGTTTCAACAGTCTCCATTATGTTAGGAGATTCTTTTACCCATGGTTGAATTTAATTGTTAAACTTTGTTTGATTGATTTCTTTGTAGTGGGACATTCGATCAGGGGAAATCATTCAAGAGTATGACAGACATTTGGGGCCAGTGAACACCATCACGTTCATTGATCAGAACAGAAGGTTTGTCTCCACATCTGATGACAAAAGTCTTAGAGTCTGGGAGTGGTAAGTTGATTTATATAAATCAAAGTTGTTTATCGCTTATATCTTAGTCATCTTTCTGAACCATCTGTACCACCCCACCTGTAAGTAATTCTCTGGAATATTCAAATGAAAAATATTATCATTTTTTAAAGATTGAGATGCTGAGGAAAACAAAGACACAATATAGGATAGAGTAACAAAGTAGTTGGAAGAGCTAAGAGAAGGTGATATACTGGAATGTTCACATTATTCTGGTTCAGAAAGGAATTAATCATCAGTGCCACAAGATATGCTTCATTTTGTAATGATTGTTACAATTAGTTTGACATGGAGGCAATGCGCCTGACAGTGACAGACCTGCCAGTGACTCAAAGCTGATGGCTTGCGCCCGGATCAATGAACCAGAACCATCCGGACCTTACAACACATCTTGATAGTGCCTGTAGTAATAGACTAACCAGTTGGCTTGCCAGGTGAGTAGGAATCGAAGAGGGAAGGGAACCCGCTGCTCAAAAATGCCATGCTGAAATTGGATATGTTGCGCTGAAAGACGCAAATAAACCACAGCGCGTATATGCCCACTTAATGTTCTTTTAAGGGCAGATGATAAGTGATATCCTTCAGTGGACAAAGAGAAAGACCAAAATATTCTTGGAGAAGACAGGTGGAAGCAGAGACGAAGATGATGGGGAAGACTTGGAATAATCTTAAAAGAATGGCAAGAAGCAGAACAACTTGGGAAGTGTTTGTTGAAGACCTGTGCTCCACAGGGAGCTGAAAGGTAGAGGAAGAAGACTCCTTCAGTAGCCATCTGGTGAATGCAAAAAAGAAAGAAGTTTGACATTTTCTGTATTTCTACTCTTTTCATAGATTTAAAATATTAGTCTACATTTTCATATTATATATATATATAGATATATTCAGTTATTTTTTTAATAGTTACTTTGCTGGGTTACAAATTTGATCCATTCAAATTTATTCTGTTTTGCTAGAAAATTTTGGTTTCTTTTATCTTTTATAGGGATGTGCCAGTTGACTTCAAGTACATTGCTGATCCTTCCATGCATTCAATGCCAGCAGTCACGTTGTCACCAAATGGTAGGTTATCAATTGTGCTGTCTCTAAGTCATAGATCATTTAAGTAACACTTGAAATCACTGGCAGTATGTAGTGATGGAAATTAACCCTAGATTATGATACCATTGTAAAAATTGCCACAAGTTACAAATTCTTGAAATTGGACAGTTTGCTGTGTGCAAATATTCCCCCCTCCCTATACCTTCCTAAATACTACTTCTGGTGAGCCCTGAGTGTTGGATTTGTTTCCTTTAATGTTGGAGCAGACACAAACTTGTGCACCATAAAAAGTACTGCTGTACCACACAATAGGGGCAGTTTTTTTATTATTTTGCTACAAGAAATTTGTTTTTCTTCTGTTTTTTTTCCCCGCGATGGGAGAAATCTGCTCATCTGACAGCATAACATCAAACAAACCTTTGTAACACAGGATAGTCAGCAAACAATGCAAAGAGGCCACCTAACATGCTGGCTGAACTAAACAACAATGGCCGCTGTGTGAATAGACACAAATGTCTCCTGTAGCATGTCATGATGGGGTTGAGTTTCAGGCCATAAAATCTAAGCTAAACCAGAAAATGATTACAACATCTGATTCCCATGTCTCTGCTATGGTAAACACAGCTGTGTAGCAGAAAGTTTTTTAAAAATCTTATTTTCCAAACTCCAAATGTAACAAATAAGTGGTAGTGATTTTTACGATGGTAACATAAAAGCTAAAACAGCTAAAACGACCAATGAGGATGTTCTCAAAGAGGCAAACACAAAAAGGGAGCTCCTAAAAAACATGAGAAAGAAACAATGAACATTTTTTGGGCACATCACGAGAAGAGGAAATTTGGAGTACTTTGTTACAACTGGCAAAATAAAAGGAAAGAGAGATTGCGAACAACAAAGAGAGAAAATACTAGATGGCTTGGAAAGCAGTCAACAACAGAACTGATACGATGCACTGTAGATAGAAGATTGTGGAAGGACATGATCGCCTATGCCAACCAGTATGGCACATGATGATCATAAAAATGTGACTCACAGATAGGTCTCGTAAACGAGGGTTAAAAGAGACATGTTATTGTAGAAGCTTTGTCTTGTGGTTTGCAGTGTCAACACCTTTCAGTTCAACACTTCCAACTTCAGCATGGCACTTTTGGGTACCTGGTTGTTTTCCCTCTTCAGTTCCTACTTGCTTGGCCACAGTGGCTGGTGTTTCCAGAATCACCTCCAGGAAGGAGAGTCTGAATAAGCTAAATTGTTCACCAATAGTGACACATGTTGTCAGCGATGAGTCACTGACCATTTTCAGCTCAGATGTTGGTTCATGTCTTTCATTTTTCTTCTAAATTTTAGTTCATTTTATTTTATTTTATTTTTTTTCTATATAGCACCGATTAACTTGCTTTCTCATTTCTATTGACATAGATTTGTTGCATAAGATATTTTTCTTTTTCTGAAATGCTATTTTGGCCTGAGCTATTCTGCTTTTTATTTCTGTGGTGCATCTTCCATCTGATGTTATTATTGGGTCCAAGTATCTGAAACTTTGTACTTGTTTCAGATTTGTCCTGTTTATTTTTATGCTGCATGATGGTGATGATTATTTCTTCGATATGACCATTACTTTTGTTTTCTTACTATTCAGACTGAGACCTTTCTTATTGCTTTCTTTTACTATTATGTATATCATTTCTTGTAGTACACTCTCTGTCTCTGATTGTAACATTAAGAGTTCTAAAAATGATGTTTTATTTGAACATTTTGAAACACAGCAGTGTGTCTACACAAGGAGAGATATGGGGGACTCGGATTTCCTGCTTCAGGTTGATTTATGACCTGAAATTTACCACATGGACCAGATGTGTTAAAATGTCTATTGGTATGGACGACAACAATCAAAACAAATCCATCACCCAGGGGTCACCAGAAGTAGTAATTAGGAAGGTACACAGAGGGGGAAATGTTTGACCATGGCAAAATGTCAAATTTTTAAGAATTTGTATTTTGATGCGGTAATTTTTACTTCAGTATCATAATCTAAGGTGAAATTAATTCATGATATAATATAACAGTTGCAACTATTATTAATAGTATTACTAATAAATTGTTATTTTAGTTAAATTGTCAAGTTTTTTATTTCTTTTAAACAAATTGTTATTTTATTGTTATTTTTTTTTTTATTCTAGGTAAATGGTTGGCTTGTCAGTCTATGGACAACAAAATCAGTGTGTTCAATGCACTAAACAGAATGAAGTTCATTAGAAAGAAGACATTCACTGGGCATATGGTAAGGCAGCTTTATATTTAATTCTTCTCAATAAACAAGATCACTAACCACTGCTCTACCACATCTCCCTGAGAATAAAAAAAAATAATTAGACAATATGTTTGAGTATTACAAATAATGGTAGCTCATTCGTATCATTCATTATCATACTGTGCCATACCGGTTGGCGTAGGCGATCATATCCTTCCACAATTTTCTATCCAGAGCGCATCATATCAGTTCTGTTGTTGGCTGTTTTCCATGCCATGACACCAAGCTATCCAGTGTTTTCTCTCTTTGTCATCTGTGATCTCTCTTTCCCTGCATTTTGCCAGTTGTAACCAAGTATTCCAACTTTCCTCTTATCATGATTTACCTGAAAAATATTGTTTATTTCTGATGTTTCTTAGGAGCTACCTTTTTGAGACAACCTTTTTCAGAGTGTCCTTGTTGGTATTTTTAGCTATCCAGGGAACTCTCAACATTCTTCTGAGAAATCCCACCAGATTGAATATCTCGCCAAAAATAGAAATGGATGGAGAAAAACACTATGAGCCGTATCTCGAGTCTAGCAGTGCTGGAAGGATCACGATATGATAAAAGTAGCTGAAATAATCTAAATAGAATATGAGTTCATAAATATTCATTTTTTCACATTTTTCTTATATCACAAGGTGGTGTGGGAGCCGCGATAGCTCAGTGGTTAGTGAACTGGACTACCACGGACAAGGGGTAGGGTTCGATCCCAACCGACGGCTTCCGGGTTCACCCAGCCTTAAATGGGTACCGGATTTTTTTCTGGGAAAGTAAAGCAGCACGGGCGTAATACTGACCACATTACCCCAAAAATCATGTGCTGAAGGTCTGTAAAATATAGGGTCACTAACACCATATTTCCCTATACGCCACTTGGCGTGACGGGGGTACTTTACTTTTCTTTTACTTACAAGGTAGTGTGCATCATCCAGGTTTAATTTCACTTCTGTTCAGTCTCAACAAAGTCTAATAAGGTGAACTTTCAAGTTTTGCTATGATCCATTAATTCTAATGCTAACAGACTTCTGTGATTTGTTATCTGTATTTTCAACTCATTCACTGATGCCTCAATTGTAGATTCTTTCAAAGTAGTTGTCTGCTCTTTTGGTGCCATGGACTCTGTATGTTTATGGTAAGTCTGCACAATCTTTGAACATTTCTTCTTCTATTATGTACACTATTACACCTCATTTTTAGTAAGTTCAAAGAAGGTATTGGTCAGCTCAAGGTTGGTGAAATCTCCATACAGCTTGTCCAGGTATTGTACTGGTGAAGGTCACCTTTTCTCTGTATTAGAACCATCAACACTCTTCTCAGGCAAGGAACACAAAACTCTTCATTATATGTAGTGTATTTATGTGGTGTTTTGCAGCTCTGATAGCTAAGGACAGGAAAAAGGAATTAATGTTGTCAGAAAGATAGAGTGAAGCATTTTATTACCCAGGAAATTGATGTAATGAAATACTTAAACATATTTTAATCGAATATTTTTATCTTACAGGTTGCTGGTTATGCCTGTGGCATTGACTTTTCACCTGAGATGAGGTAGGAATATTATTTGCTGTTTTGTTTATGATGATTTCAAGTTTAATTGAACTCATTTTAGCATGTTTGTGTGTTTTTATTTTTGTTGTCCATCCCTTTTTGGGGTTGTATTTTTCCTCGTCACAAGAAAATTTGCAGTGATGACATCACTACAACAGAGGCTAAAAGAGAACATGGTGAAGGCCTTGTTCTCAAAATTCCCTAGACAGCTATACTGAAAGTCCCCCTCTATTGGACCCAATTTGACCAAAACAGCAAAGAATGGTTCATAAAGAACTGAAGGTAAATGACTTCACTTGAGTGATTTGTGGAAGGCTGGACCAAGACAGGCAACAGTGGTATCCCTAGTGATGACTTATATGTCTGAGGGCATAAAGAGAATCGAGTAACTGTCCAGTGGAGTTTTTGTATCGTATATGTGTTTACATTTTAAGTTATGTATATTGTCAAGCCTTATGTGATTTGGACTATATTAAAAATAATTATAATTCAATTTATTATTTTAATTCAAATTATACTTTATCTCAATCCAGTTACATTACTTGTGGTGATGCAGATGGGAAAGTGTACATCTGGGATTGGAGAAGCACAAAACTCTACTCCAAGTTCAAGGCCCATGACGATGTCTGCATTAATGTTTTATGGCACCCACATGAAACTTCAAAGCTCGCAACAGCTGGATGGGATGGGGTCATAAAATACTGGGATTAAGGAGCCTCACATGAAGATTAATGATTAGAGAAAAGATAGAAGGCAGCTGAGGACACAACCAAAAGTTCATAGTGAACATAATTTATTTATGAACATATAAAACAAGAAATATCAATATTTTAAAGTTAAGATTACAATTTGGCTGATGCTAAATTGTGCAATGAAAATGAACAATGCTTTTCCTATATATGGTGATTCAGAAATAAGAATAGTCCCAGTTTGAATATGAGGGATTGCTATAAACAGGGATAATCTCATTGACTATTGGTTGTTATTGTAAAACAGTTTATGGACTTTTACTTCTTGATCCCAGTTCCTGAAGTTGTGTACCACACATTATTAGTGCACCTATTCTATCAACATCCATCTAGATATGTTTCTGGTTGTATCCAAGATGGAGGAATTATTTTTCTCCAGCTTGGTATAGAACCGTTGATCAGAGGTTTAACAAGCCGCTATCGTAAAAACGATTTTGTTAATGAAACGTAGACCTGATACAGAATGTTTAAATTAGCAGTAAATAATCTATCTATTGTCCTTTCGAGCCGAAGATGGCACATAGGGCAGAACTACAATCTCAAAAACAGAAACCTTGCGTGCCAAAATGGCACATATCGCAGAGATCACTGCTTCTAAAATATATGGTTCTGTTTCCATAACAATGTTTTTTACAATGACAGCTTGTCAAGCCATCGATCAACCTCCTTAGTCGCCTCTTACGACTAATAGTGATAGTTTTTTCGGCCCTAAAACAACAAAAATAGGATTCTGGAATGTATGAACAATGGCCACGCCGACAAAACAAGATATGGCTTACCATCAAAAATCATAAATATTATTAAAATGTATGATGGTTACACATGTGCAGTTCGAACAGAGGAAGGACTGAGTGAATGTTTCCCAATAGAAACTGGGGTTAAGCAAGGATGTATTTTATCGCCCTTGTTTTTTGGAGTTGTTATGGACTTCATAATGAAGAAATGCTGCACTGGTAATAAAGGCTTTGAATGGATACAAGGAGACCATTTGGAGGACCTCGACTTTGCAGATGACATAGTTCTCATCAGCAGTCAGATAAAAATGATGCAGGAAAACACAAATGAACTATCATCAATAGCCAGCAAAATTGGGCTTGAGATCAATCATGAGAAGACTAAAGTCATGAAAAGCTTAATTCCAACAGATGACAAAATATACATGGAAAACAAACCAGTGGAAGAGATCGATCACTTTATCTATCTTGGAAGTCACATTGATCGAGAAGGGGATACAAGCAAAGAAATTAGAATCAGAATAGTTGAAGCAGCAATGTCTTTCTGAAGCCTTGAAAAGTTGTGGAAATCAAAACTCATTAGCACAAACACAAAACTTAGACTATTTTACACAAAACTTAGACTATTCAAATGTAATATCAACCCTTACATATGCGTGTGAAAGCTGGAAAACAAGAGATATAGAAACAAAGTTGAACGCATTCGAAAATAAATGTCTAAGGAAAATACTTGGTATATCGTGGAATGAATTCAAAACAAACGAGGAAATTAGAGAAATCGCGAATCAACCACTAATATTTTCAGTAATAAAGAAAAAGATGATGGTCATATGTTGGACATGTAATGAGAAGAGATAACCAAATAGCAAAGCAAGCCCTCATGTGGGAAACAACAGGTAAGAGAAAAAAAGGAAGACCCAGAGATGCTGAGAAAAACATTGATGAGAGAGGCAAGAGCAGCAGGAATCGGCTCCCTCAATGAGATAGAGCTGCTTGCACAGAACAGAGACAAATGGCGAGATTTGATAAAATATCTTTAAAAGAATTGAAAACTGCTAGAACAAAAATTCAGATGGAGTATCTTGGTCTACACCCTATGGGCTGGCTAGGGCTCAAAAGGCCAATAGATAGATATTCTATCAAAGGAACCAGTTTCATTGCAGTTAGGAATTCTCTATATCTGCTCCACCGCTTGTCACAGCATTTTTCAAATGGCCTAGTAATCTTAAATGAGTGGTTTTACAAGAAGAAATGAATAGATTGTATGTTTGCTTTATATTTCTCCTTGGGGCCAATGTACTGGCAGTGGGCTGAAAGTAGCCAACTTTCAATATAGTCAGCAATATAGCTGACTGTATCAGAATCAGTGAGCCAAATTGATCAAGATCTTACTCCACCTCTCCAGTAGCACTATCTATCTATCTATCTATTGACCTTTCGAGCCGTAGCCGGCCCATAGGGCGTAGACCAAGATACACCTTCTCCTATCTGAATTTTTGTTCTAGCAGTTTTCTTTTAAAGATATTTTATCAAATCTCGCCATCTGTCTCTGTTCTGTGCAAGCAGCTCTATCTCATTGAGGGAGCCGAATCCTGCTGCTCTTGCCTCTCTCATCAATGTTCTTCTCAGTGTCTCCCTGGGTCTTCCTCTTTTTCTCTTACCTGTTGTTTCCCAAACTGATTAACCAGTTTGGCCAAGTAAGTAGATATCAAAGATGTAAGGCAACCATGTTGAGGTCACATGGCCTTTGCAGAACGTTGCATTCACTGCAGCCCATCTGAAAGAATCTCTGCCTCAAGCCAGATCTCCCACTTCTGTTGTCATGTTCAAGGTGTCCTTGATGTCTTAAAAACCACCTTCTTCTTGGTCTGCCCCTGATGTGTCACCCAGGAATCATACCTTCCATTATTGTTCTTTCCAGCCTGCTGTGTCTTTTAACATGGCCATTGTATTTTAATTTCCTCTGTAGAATGGTGTTTATAAGCCAGTTCTTTTTAATATTAAATATTGTAATATGTCTACATTGCTCTTTTTCATTATCCGAGGTATCTTAATGATTTTTTTTTCTGTAGCTTTTTTTATTGAATGAATCTATTTTCTTCCTTGTTGTTTACAAGATTGTCCATGATTCGTAACCATATGGTGCTATTGAGAAGATATATGTCCTAATTAATTTTAATTTTACTGGCTTGCTTGTATTGTGCCACACGTTCTTCATGGCGTTTAATTTTTGTGCTGCTGTTGCTAATCTTCATTTGATCTCTTTCTGGCAGCCTCCATTGTTAGTTACTTCAGATTCCAGATATTCCTAGTTTGCTACAATTTCAAGTTGTAAAGCAACCAAGTTTTCAAAATATGATGTGTTGAAGTCAGATGTGCTGGATTGAAAGGTGCAGGTATCACAGTTACCCTGACACAAGATAATTATGCCTACTTAATGCCCCTTTTATAGACAGGCAATGAAGAGGAGTAATCTTCAGACAAGTGTAGCAAGGAAAAAATAAAACTGCCTTCAATTATTTTTGCTAAGAAAAGGTCTTTTATGCATTGTGTGACACTTGGTAGCTAAGCTGCAATATCTGCCACTTTCAACCTGATATCCCATAACATATTCTTTGAGTTGGTTTCCATTTCTCTTCAATCCTTTCTCATTTGGCGACACTGAGTAACAAGGTACCAGAGGTAAAGTAGATTCGTAGTCAGCTGTGAGTTTCTGATTGCCATCACTCATTCGCTGTGTCCTGGTTTATATGCAACAGGTACATTTTTTAAAAAATAAGTTTTCTACATGGTACAAATACAAATTAAGAAGACCTGTGCTAACTGATATTTGGTACTGAAAGTGAATTGTTTTTGTTTATTATGTCAAAACAGACTGCTAAATTGTTATAATGTATGGATGTTGGCTTGTAATGAATTTGCAAATCTTTTAATGAATGTGGTGTGCTCATGTTTGTAGTAAAAGCTACTGTAATTATTGTTAGGATGCAAGTGTGTGTTTGCTGAGACGAGGTTTTAGTTTAAAATTAAAAACACATTTTCATTATTTTATGTAAAATAAAAATCTGATTAAAAATAATGTGATTTCTGAATTTGAAATGCATTCTCTACATTTATGCACATGTTGGATGCATGAAGGTAAATTATCCACACAAAATGTGAAAGGCAGCCATGTAAGTTATCAATATTATAACAGAACTGTTTTTCCTGAATTGATATGGGTCTTCATAATTATCAGGGTACAGCTTTTGTACTATTTTCTTTTTATTGTAAATTGTTTGATGTGTGTGTGCTTATTGATGACATGGGTGCTTACATAAGGTAATACATAAGGTCACCTTTGTCTATGTCCCTGGACATGCGGGAGTACGGGGAAATGAAAGAGCGGACAGGTTGGCTAACTGCGCTGTCGTTTAGGATGGGCAACCAATGGATCGGGTGGACATCATCAATGCCCTCCGAGATGTGGGAAGAACACGTCACTTCTTCGGATGATGGAGATGGGAGTTAAGATGGGCACAGATGGAAATGAGAAACTTAGTGGGCGTGTAAGAAGACTTTTCAACCAACACAGAACTGGAGTCGTCAGTCGCTGGACATGCTGAGGAGGGGATCTGAGCACCTATGGACATGTTCGGAGTGCAATGATGATGACTCGCAAATAACTCAATGGGTGCTTAGTTTTCACACATTCTCCCATGTGTAAAATGATGGAATACCTATGTCAAAGTGTGTCCTTTTAACTATTTATTCTATGTCACCATTTAAGATGCCAGTAATCAAGCAATAGGTCAATCAGGAAACACACCAACCCACAGTCTATTTCACCGAGTTAAAAAAAAAAAAAAGTAAAGTACCCCTGTCACGCCAAGTGGCGTATAGGGAATATGGTGTTAGTGACCATACAATTTACAGACCTTCGGCACATGATTTTTGGGGTAATGTGGTCAGTATTACGCCCGTGCCGCTTTACTTTCCCAGAAAAAAATCCGGTACCCATTAAAGGCTGGGTGAACCAGGAAGCCGTCATTTGGGATCGAACCCTACCTCTTGTCCTCCGTAGTCCAGTTCACTAACCACTGAGCTATCGTGGCTCCCTATTTCACCGAGTGCTGTATAATGATTACTTAGCTCTATGTTAAACTTTTCCTTTATGGTTTGATCTTTCAGTTTATGACTATCAATTTTATGTGTGGTTGATCTCTTCTGTTGGCTTTTAAATTTTAATCTTATTTTCCCAATGCACAGGTTGTGGTCACTATTAACATCAGCACCTCTGTATGCTCTTACATCTATTAATGATGATCTGAATTGTTTAATACATAGGTGTTCAAATTAATTTGAGGTTCTATCATCAGGAGATAGCCATGTTGTTTTGAGAATATTTTTGTGTGGAAATAATGTCCCACCTATAACTAAATTTTCTATTAAGCATAATTCTATTAATCTTTCTCCATTCTGACTTGTACAGGGTGTTTATAAAGTCTCACTACACTTGGTATCTAGGTCAATTTGAAAAAAAAATGTTTATGACGTCATCACAATATGTGCTCCCACTGTCAATGAAATTTGTTGAATAAGTTTATTGCTACTGGAAATGTGGAAGATGCTCCACGATCTGGTAGGCCTGCTGTGAATGATGAAATATGTTTAGATATCCAAGACAGAATCCTTAAAAGTCCAGACAAGTCATTAAGAAAACTGTCGCAACAAGTGAACTTACCATTGAGCACATATTGTGATGACGTCATAAACATTTTTTTCAAATTGACCTAGATACCAAGTGTAGTGAGACTTTATAAACACCCTATAGTATCACAGCCTTCTCTCCCCATTACATGCTCCACTCCTGCGTTGTCTTTTCCTACTTGAAACCTCCCATTACAATTAAAAGATCGTGTTTTGGTATTTTGTTTATAAGATGTTGTAGATGGTTATAAAAATCGCCTTTAACTTCATCATCAGCTTCGTTTGTAGGTGCATAACATTGAACAATTGAATGTCTTCAATATTTTGTTTTGTAGCGTGTTCGTATCAGACGGCTATTTACCGGTTCCCATTCTAATAAACTCCTTGCAGCTATGTCTGTCATCATTATGCCTACTCCTTCACAGTGTTTTCTATCTTCCCTTCCAGAAAAAACTACTATTTTATTATCAACAGATTTCCTACCTGTTCCAAGCCAGCACATTTGGCTTAATCCTAAAATATCTAGATCGTGTATATTCATCTCAATTTGCTACAGCATTAATCAAATGAAATTTGAAGACGGATATCTCGCACTAAAACATAAAGTAAAGGTAAAGTATGAGACTTGAATCGGCGTCGTAGCACACCAGTTTTCACCCACATGTGCTTGGCTGCCTATCCAGAATTGTTTGGAGACTTCTGGACAGTATTGCTTCATCGAAACTAACGTTGCCAAACAGCATTCCTCACTTTCCCAGAGTACTACCCTGGTACCCATTTCTGCTAGCGGCTGCGCCGACCTCGGGGCTATTTTTTTATCCAACCGCGAGTACAATTCACACTGCTTCCAGCGAGAATTGAACATTTGAACATGGGTTGTCTGAATGTTGGTAGCCCAGTCGGGTAGTTTTTGCAACAATGCTACTGAGGTGCGCCCCCCCCCCCCCCCCCCCCCCAAAAATAAAAAAAAAAAAAACTAATAATGCCAGGACATATTTTTAAAATATTAAAAGCATTGGTCTGGAGTTGAAAAGTTACAAACTTAATTCTGACTGATTTGTCGATATGTGACCAAGGAAAGAAGAAAAATACCAGCCACTGACTGTTTTGTTGGTCAGAGGTCCCTATTCCCTTTCACTTGACCCAGCATCAGTTTCATGTCTTCCATTACACAAACTTGGTGTGGCAGATTCAGGCTGCGTTTATTTTAATTTGAAAAAAAATGATGTTGCTTAACAGAGAGCAACATATTGTAACATATGCCCTATCAGTCAACCACCAGTTAGCTTTTGAGAGAGAACACCAGACAAACATCCCGTCCTCTGTGAGAACAACACCTCACCTGACAAACATTCTCTCCCTTGAGTTATACTGTGGCATGTCATCAGATCAATCAAATCACTGGACGCACAACATGCAGCCAAGACAATAGCAAACAAACAAGATCCACTCACTAAGTTTTATTGACTCAACATTTAAAGTATAATTTCCTTGTTCTAAAACATTACAACATGTCTTCATTTACATACAATTAAATCACTGATTTGAAATTATGTCATTATTTTCTTCAGCTATTCCGTTATAATTAAAATATATAACTTAGTCTTTACTTTCTACTTGCTCTAAATACACTCTAATATCATAATTTGGAGGTGAAGGCGCGCCTCCCAGCACCAGAGCTGGAAGTTGTCAGCAATCCACAGATGATGGCTTGCGCCAGGAACGGGAACCAGAACCATCCAGACCCTGCTCCACCTCTCCGTGGTGCCTCTAGTAACAGACTAACCTGTCTAGTCTGGCCAAGCGAGTAGGGATCGAAGAGGGAAGACAACCCTGTACTCAAAAATGTCATGCTGAAGTTGGATGTGTTGGGCCGAAAGGCGCAAATATCAGTTATACTGTAAACCACAACATAATGCAGACACGCCTACTTAATGCCCTTTTAAGGGCAGATGATGATGAGGTACACTCCTTAAGTCATCGGGCAAACGCAAGCAATATCATAATTTCTGTAGTTTCTTTTTAAAATTGTCTTTAAGGTAACATTTATGATTATTTGATAAAGACATGGGATAAAAATAATGTGTCACTGATTATATAAAGAGATCTTTCAAATGCTGACAGATTGATGTGATAATTGCAAAATATATCGATGTTACCTTTCTTTGTTTGGGAGATGAGTTGGTAATTCGGATGATTCCACTGGCACGGGTGGTTGAGCAATTATGGATTTTAATTCGTTTGCTGTGATGCCGAGGCCTTCCATAACCAATATCGATGTTCTTCTACAGACTACCTCAGTTAGAGCAAACAAGTTATACTATAAAATTACTGCTGAAGGATAATGACCACAGTGTTTTAGAAAGAATCACAGAATTCTAATTAAACTTCATTAGTGAGTGAGCAGTGGTTATTTGAAGCATTAAAAAAAATCTAGGATATTTGTCTTGAGTAAACTTCATAGAAATGGTGTATGTACACTATATGTTATGTCATTACCTCATATCTGGGGTTTGGCTGCAGTGAGGTTTATTGCCGGGACTTCAGCTAATTGCTATCCATTTAGACCAGCTTGGGACATGAACAAGATGGTGGATTTGAGGTCATCACCGGTTTCCCATAACTTGTCTGTTGGCCATATTGGTGTTCTTAGGGTGTTGCTGCAGTCCTGTAGTATATGCTCTGGAGTTTGTCTGAATGCTCCAGTTATATGATTGCAAAGTCACTGAGTCCTATCTTGTGTAGGTGTGCTCTAAGTCCACAGTGATCCGTTCTGAGTCTAAATATCTCAGTCTGCTGTGTTTTTTGCTAGGACAAAAACCATCATAACCAAGTCGATACCTTTCATTTACATGTTTCCTTTGCCTATTCTACAGTTTTAGAACATCTGTAGTTTAATGTCACAGGTTATATATAAAGCCTGAAGACCTTTTTGGTTTGTTTTAGTCTTGTCTTATCTGCAAAAAAAAAATAAAAAGGAAAAGCATATCTTTTGTATCAGCACCAACACTGCCATGGCTACTTATAGTTTCCGTGTCTAATCCTGCTCCGTGTTTCGTTCGTTGTAGGCTGCATTCACTAGAGTAATCAGGAACTTAAGGGTGCTGCCATTGTTGTGTGTGCTACATCATCATAATGGCTCATCGTATATCCCAAGACCGGCAATATGCTAATCTTACGGTCTGTTGTTTCATGTGCAACGGGGATAATCTAACGACTAACTGTGTTTTATATGTTCGGATTTGGAGTCAAAAAACGGTGTCTTAACATCATCAAGCGCTATACATTTTAAAAAAATATGACGATCATCATTTTCAGGAGGACGTGAACTTCTGGTCAATATGGTGGATAGGCGGAACCATTGAAAGCTATGTATGAAGATGTTCCTTGTTGCAGTTTCATCATATTCCAGGTCCGGCTTGTTGCAGGAGCTACTGAGTTAGGTGCTCTGTGCACACCGTGAGCTGTGTGTTTCATTCGTTTTGATCGTGTTTCGATGTTCCGATTGTTTACTATGAGTGATGATATTGTATGACAGGGAACAGTTGGCTGTGTTCACTTTCTGTGCGGTTTCGCCTTATGTCTTTTGGCGTGTGCTGAGACTGTTATGATGGGGACGACAACTACCTTTTTTTTATTTCGGAGATGAAATAGTAACTCGGATGATTCCACTGGCATGGGCGGTTGAGCAATTATGGATTTTAATTCGTTTGCAGTGATACCGGGGCCTTCCATAACCAAACCAAACCTGCTATAACAAATGTTGCATGCTGCCACTTAATGCATGTATACTTTGTTTGTATCTCACCCCTAAATGAAAAAAACAAACCTCTCATCCTACTAGGACTCTGTCGCCAATTCTTGTACATGTACTATTTTCAAAAAAAAAAAAAAAAAAAAAAAAAAAAAAAAATGATTCATTACTGTAAGATCTTTAAATTACAAACATACTGACTTTTGTAGGAAAAACTAAAATCCTGTCTAGGCAGAAAACAAGCAAAACTATGAAGTGTGATAATTATAAATAAAGAACTGGTCACACCATGCAGTGTATGAATAAGACAGTGTTAGAGCCCATTTTTGCCTTACCATTGGCACATTTATGGGTTTTATGTTTAGTATAATTCCAGGATGGCTTACGTTTTAGAGAAAAATCTATTACCCAATTTATGAAGCCGGGTAAACTCCAAGGCATTTCAGTCTAAAAAATATGTACATTTGGTGCAGAGTTATCTGTCATTGATACTTTAACTGATTTGGTTACTTATGCTTTTCCATGAAGATAAAATACACATACTAGCTTTCTTATTATACACTCAAAGCGATTAGAACTGTCTTAAAATAAAATAAAATGTGGTAAAAAATTGAATATTGCATTACCTGAAACTCTCAGATTTGCCAGTCTTTGATCTTTTTGTGAGGAGCATTACCTAGCAATTACTAAAATATAATTTGTGCATAAATATTAACTTTAGCTAAAAATGTTACTTTTATTGTGCAGTGTCACAAATTGGAAACTCTTCTATAAAATATCAACTTTAAGAATGAGTGGAATGTACCAGGCTCAGAATGTCTTTAAACATGGATGATGCAACATTTCCAAGATTAGAACTTCAATGTCATTTGCAGATGAAAACAAAGAGCTGTGGGTGGAATGAATGTGGACACCAGAATAGTGCATGAATAAGAGTGTGACAGAACTGTTTATATGGACACCAGAATAGTGCATGAATGAGAGTGTGACAGCTGTTTATATGGACACCAGAATAGTGCATGAATGAGAGTGTGACAGCTGTTTATATGGACACCAGAATAGTGCATGAATGAGAGTGTGACAGAACTGTTTATATGGATACCAGAATAGTGCATGAATGAGAGTGTGACAGAACTGTTTATATAGACACAAGAATAGTGCTTGAATGAGAGTGTGACAGAACTGTTTATATAGACACCAGAATAGTGCATGAATGAGAGTGTGACAGAACTGTTTATATAGACACCAGAATAGTGCATGAATGAGTGTGACAGAACTGTTTATATAGACACCAGAATAGTGCATGAATGAGTGTGACAGAACTGTTTATATAGACACCAGAATAGTGCATGAATGAAAGTGTGACAGAACTGTTTATATAGACACCAGAATAGTGCATGAATGAAAGTGTGACAGAACTGTTTATATAGACACAAGAATAGTGCATGAATGAGAGTGTGACAGAACTGTTTATATAGACACCAGAAGAGTGCTTGAATGAAAGTGTGACAGAACTGTTTATATAGACACCAGAATAGTGCTTGAATGAGAGTGTGACAGAACTGTTTAACAGAAGTATGAACATTAGTTCAAGTGTTTTTATAAAGCTGCCAGGGGGAAAAAAAGTCATCTCAGAATTATGTGATAGTCTGGCCAATCTAGTAAAATGCTATTTGTGAACACTTTTTTTTAAAAATCGTAATATTTAGTATATTATATATTCCAATTTTTACTATTGGGTACTTTCAGTACAGCTCTGTACCATCAATAAATAGTTTGTATAATCACCTTTTAAATAATATTGATCAACTTTTAATTATATTGAATAATCAATATTTAAATATAAAACAAAACCATTAAACCAAACCATAACAATAGAAAAATAAGTGACACCAATCTCTCTGAAGACAAAAACCTTATCTTGAACATATTAACATATTCAAATCACTGCCAGACAAATAAAAACTAATTGTTGTTCTCTATCTCTGGACCAATGCTCCTGGTGACTCAAATACATGATACCCAGTTATTATTAGTCTACATTAACAGTATATCCATGTGGTGTATCATTCTCGCTTTGGTTGATTTGATTTATACTTTGACATAAAAGTTAAACAATATTAATTCTGTTACGTAGTTCACAATTTCAAAACAGATAATCTCTGATTATGTAGTTTACAATTTCAAAACAGATAATCTCTAATTATGTAGTTTACAATTTCAAAACAGATAATCTCTAATTATGTAGTTCACAATTTCAAAACAGATAATCTCTAATTATGTAGTTCACAATTTCAGAATAGAAAATTCTCCCTGAATTAGCAAATGAACTTCAGAGTTTAAAGTTGAATGTTAGTCTTCACCATGTGCAACACAATCCATTCAACCACAGACAATGCCTTCTAATTGTATTAAATCACAGATTTACCGCTAAAAAAATAATGATGTAGTAAGTAATAATTATTATTAGATGTGTGGACATTTGTATATAGAGAAAACACTTAACAAGCGCTCCAGAAAATAAAATATATGTAGAGATATGCAGAACGAAGACCTTCTACTTAAACAAATTGGTTGCCATGTACAACAAAACATTTTATTTTACACAAACAGCTGCCTATTACCAGATTAAAACCCACACAACTTTAAGATCAATTTAGTTATATGAAAATAACAATTTGTTATATTTTCATTGTTACCAGGTGTAAAATCCCAAAAGTTATAAAAACATTTCAGTTAATTGAAAATTGCTTCTCATTTGTTTATTTTTCAGAACGGCATACATCTAAGTTATTTTTAAAATGTAAATATTAAAAATGATAAACTTTAAAGAGTAATACACAGAACAATTAATACAAATTTGAATACCCTGCTTCTACACATTGTCTATCAACAATCTAGAGACCTTTACGAAGGAAAAAAAAACATTACATTTGAGTCATCCAGACTTGCAGACAATAAACTTTTGTTAACGAGATGCTGCTTCTGTCTTCCCCTGCTCTCATTACAGACGGGGGAAGTACATATAAATGGAATTTCTTTGCTGAGCAAAATACAAGAAACATCAACAATGTGGTCTTGATTAGGTTTATAAAGAAAACATTAAACAGAGATGTGCACTGTCTTTGTGGTTTTACTGTATAGGTCAAGAAACAAATGAGCACAGATGTACTTCTTATATAACACCGAGATATGTTTCTATTCAAAATGATTAATTAACTTCTGCACAAACTATAAAGCTCCAGTTTAGTGACTGGTGGTTGGATTCAGATCTTGGCATTATCAGCCAATAGCAAATGACCACAACAAAGAAATGTGAAATAAGGAAACTGGTTGTGATCATAAATATTGCCTCAATTGTCCTGAGGGTTATGAGATAGAAAGGAAGTTTGTATCCCAATAATGTCCGTAATTAAAAAAAAAAAAAAAACACTATCATCAGTTTATTTTACATGATTTAAAAAAAAAACACTGTTGGTTTATTTTACGTGATTTTAAAAAAAAGAAGCCATAATCAGTCTATTTTACATAATTTAAAAAAAACACTATCAATAGCGTATTTTACGTGATATAAAAAAAAAAAGACACCATCATTAATGCATTTTACATGATTTGAAAAAACCACTCATTTGTTTATTTTACAATGTTAAAGAAAACACTATCATTAGTTTATTTTATGTGACTAAAAAAAACTAAGACTATAATATTGATCCTATTTTTGCAGTCTATATGGCTCTAGAGTAAAGGCCCCATGTCCTGTACATTCATCACAATGTGTTCGGGTCAGTTTTTTTTTTTTTTTTTTTTTTTTGGGGGGGGGGGGGAAGTTGTACCAAAAAACAGATGTATGTTATTGATATCTATTACTGATAGAGTAGGGTGGACTTTACTTTTCTAGAATTTGCAGGCAGGGAAAAAAGGTCACTATGTATGATGAATCTGTACTTAATTATTTTCTTTTAACTGAAAGTATGAAAAGTTGTAAAAAAAAAAAAAAAAAGTAAGCTTGAATATGTTCAGTGCAGTATGAATATGGATCTGCATTTAAACCACCAGTAAACAACTCAGCACCTTGTTAGTAAATTCTATTTCATATTTTAAAATACGAGTAGTTTTAAAACTTTCATAATTTATAAACATATTACCAGTCTGAGGTTTACTTTTATATTTACTGTAACTGTTTTCTTACTTATATGGACAAACATTATCATCATCATCGAGTGCCGTATCCACATCGAAGGTTGGCTATCATTGAGCACCATTACACTCTGTCTCTTGTTGTTTTAATGGTGCAGGTTGTCATAGGCTGACTTGTCCATCATTTGATGTTACTTGTTCATGTTAGTTTTGGTCTGCCTCTGCCTCTTTTACCTTTTGTTTTCCCTTCAAAGATTACTTTTAGTAGGCTGTTGTGTCTTTGAATATGCCCCAAAAATCTCATTTGTCTTGTTTGAATTGTATTTAGTAGTTCTCTTTTCATTTTTAGTTGTTTTAAAACTTCATCGTTTGTTTTCTTTTCTTTCCATCCAATTGTACCTATTCTTCTATATATCCACATTTCGAAAACTTCAATTTTCTGTTCTGTTTTCTTGTCTAATGTCCATGTTTCTGCACCAAATAAGAATGTTGAGAAGATGTAATATTTTGCTATTCTTAGTTTTAGCTCTGGTGTTATTTGTTTTGATGTTAGTATACTTTCCATGGCATTAAAATTACTTTTTGCCATTCCCATTCTTTTGTTTATTTCAATTTTACATTTTCCATCACTGGTTATAGTATGTCCAAGGTAGTTGTAGCTCTGAGATGTCTCCAGGTAACATTTTGCAGAATTTTGATTACTAGTAGAAAATCCTAAAGATCTACAACAATCACAAACATTACATATTTTCTGTATTATAACCATTTAACACATTCTGTTTCACAAAACATGGCTCTAGTAATTGAAGCCCACGAGCCGCGTTTTGTACTTTGTAATTTAATGACATTTCCACAATTATTTCCACTAAAGTATTATAATTCTCTCATTTAACCTTTTTTCCCCGACTTCCTGAGCAAATTGTCTGAACAGACTGTAAAAGATCCAGTTGCTTTACAAACCACACCAACACATAAAAATATGTTTTACAAAAAATTATAAAAATTTGAAGGAAACCTCTAAAACTAATATTATTTACTGACAACCGAATATGGAATTTCATGCAGACAAAATAGAAATTATGAAATGTGTTCACTGTTACATAATTTAGCCCATTTGCAAATAAATATTTTGAGATTCAAAGAATGTGCTGCAAATATATAATTGTGTGTGTGCGCACAGGTGGGGGATTGTGTGTGTGTGTGCATGCATGTACACACACACGAGGTACTATCAAAATGCTTAGATCTTGGGTTTTTATGGGGTAACAGAGAAAAATACAGCTTTCTGCCACCAGATGGCTCTGCAAGTCTATTCTAAGAGTCAGTGTGCTAAGTGACACTGTCGTGACTTCATTTAGCACGACACAGCACTGCTTTGTTTATGGTAACTTGCATTGCTGAAAATGAATGAGAAACTTGTTTAACATGCATGCTTTGGTTTATGTGTTAAAATTATTAAAACACGTTCAAAACCCAGAAGTTGCTTCGCCGGTCATTTGGTGAATGTGTTCTAGGTAAAACACAAACATGTGAATGCAATTGATGTTTCAATCATTGTCAAGAATCACTCAAAGACAATGAATGTTCTGGATAACCTTTAACAAGCAGCACACAAGAAAATGTTGACAAAGTTCACTCATTAATTGACGTTGACCACCAAAGAACAATTTCTGACTAACACCTGACATCAATTACGGCATAGCTCAGGTGGTTCTAGCTCAAGATTAGAACATTTGTTGAATTGCTGCTAAATGACCACCACCATGACAACTCACCCCCAGCTCACACATCCATCAAAGTGTCAGTTTTTAACCCAAAACAACTTGAGCACCATTCAGCACCCTCCCCATTCTCCTGACATGGCTATCTGTGACTTTCTCCTCTTCTCTGGAATGAAAATGGGACTAAAAGGGCTGAAATTTGCTACATTAGAGAAGATTCATGAGAAAGTTATAAACGTGCTGCAGACAGCACGAAAAAGGATGTTTTTCAAAAGACGCTCAAGCAATGGCAAGACCGCTTGGATTGTTGCATTAACTCTTTCAGGACCAGAACAGGAAACACGTTATTGTAGGTTTTGGACCAGATTAATTTTCCTGTTTCAAACAATTTCACCATATACCTTTTTCATTTAACTACTTCACAAAATAATTTAGATAAATGTGATATGTGTTATACATCACTGGAAAGGAAAATGGATACAGAAAATGAAAATAGCAATATATTTATAATATGCGGTTATTTGTAGGAATAATTATATTTTTTAAAATATAAAATATTCAAGGTAGGTAATTTTTAATTCAAAATATTGTAATTCACTTACCTTTTTCCATGTTCATAAGTGTTGCTATCCATTTGTTTTGAAATATTATACAACATAATCCAAATTCCTCCAGAATACAGTTTATTTGATTAATTTATGTCCACAAATAACGAAATTGTGTACATTTTTGTAAATGATACCAGAATGAAAAATGTTATAAATTTATGTGACGTCAGAACAATATTATTTACAAGTCAAGTTTATTATTTTTATTTACACAACTTAACTTATTTTGTGTGATATGTCCCTAAAGTACCAGTTTCATTATCAGAATAACTACCACTCGATTCCTCTGAGGCACTGATAGTGCTGGGATAGAAGGCATCCACTAGCTAAATCTAAGTCAGATCATCTTGCCTTTTTAGCATAACTTTTACTAATATTGCGACCCATTATCACAACACCAAAATTATTGTCCGAGTCTAAATACTATGAATGCTCTATTTCTGACCCACTCAATAACAAGGTTTTGAACATAGATCTAGCTTGTTCTGCACTATATCGTTTTGGTTGACTACAAGAAGTACCAGCAGTGAGTGTGGCCATTATGTGACAGAAATTTGAGAAATAAACAATGAATATAAATTAAAAATTTTCCAACCCTCAAAGCTCAGACCATGCCGGTATCAGCAGAAAGATCAAGTGAGAACTCTCCTACTTCCAGAAATCAAGTATTGGTTGAAATAAAAATGAAAATCAGTGAAAACAAATCAAACATTCAGCTACACCCGAAATATCTGACGTATCGGTGAATAGCCGGAAATCATCAGTTTTATAGAACCGAGGTGTCGGATAATAGTCCTGAAAGAGTTAACTTCCAGGGAAACTTTTTTTAAGGGGACAGGGGTCTATGAAATTTCAAGTAATTGTGTACAATTTTATAGAGTTACTGGCTGATATTATATATACCACCCCAAGCAGCACAGCTCCCAACCACACTCTTGAATATAATACTCTGTGGAAAAAAGTTGATAATCTTCTGTCAAAAGAAAATCTGAGTCAACATAGCTGCCTCTACTACATCGTGTAAGTTACAAGAATTCTGAAAAAATCTTTTAAAAATAATAAGACGACAATAAACAACATTTGTTAAATTGCTTCACAAAGGTACAGTAAAAGACGATATGATTGGTTAGACCAAAAGGTCTTATTTAATTAAGAATGAAGGGGGAAAAAGCAGCTAATCTAAATTAACTAAATATTTACTGAGCAAAACAAAATAATTACAAAGTAAGTTTTAAACTGACAGGACCATAAAATTGTTAAGAGTCAATATATTTATAAATATGAAACATAAATAAACCACTGAAATGGAAAGATCACCAGAAGGAAAGATTCCAATCAGAAAATAGACACATTAATAGAGATAGAGGTTTTGACTAAGAAAATGGAATGTTAAAAAGTTGGAATATTTAAACAAGAAAAAAAAAATTGAAAAAGAGAATTTTTTAAACCAAGAAATGGAGATGTTAAAAGACACAGAGTTTTTAAACAAAGAAACTAACAAGCTGAACCAAGAAACTGAAAGAGTTGAAAAGAACTATGAAAGGATAAAGTTAAATGTGGAGAAGATGAGCTAACATGTATCCCAGATAGGTTTAAAGAATGAAAAGCGTATTTAAAATGTGTACTTTAGGACTAGCTAATAAAAGAGAATATAAAACTGTCAGTGCTCGTGAAATATAATTAAAGCCAAATATATCAAACATTAGCAAAAAATAGAAGGGTGACAAAAAAGATATATAAAACATCTTGTAGAAACATTTATATTTAATCATGTAATCTGGTGTAGATTATGTAAACACACACAAACAATGAAATATCTAGTTTGTTCTTTAATTTACACATAAAATATAAGGTACATTTTTCACAACCAAATTTACTGTAAAAAAAGTTCAAGAAAGCTGAATTTTAAATCTGATATTTCAGCATTGACAACAAGAGGTAAAATTATTCTAGTTAATATGTTTCTAGTTGCATTTTGCTAATCATTTTTATCTGGTTGGATTGCAATCAGTCAGCTAATCATTTTTATCTGGTTGTATTTGCAATCAGTCAGCTAATCATTTTTATCTGGTTGGATTGCAATCAGTCAGCTAATCATTTTTATCTGGTTGGATTGCAATCAGTCAGCTAATAATTTTTATCTGGTTGGATTGTAATGTCGGCTAATCATTTTTATCTGGTTGTATTTGCAATCAGTCAGCTAATAAATTTTTATCTGGTTGGATTGCAATCAGTTGGCTAATCGTTTTTATCTGGTTGGATTGCAATCAGTCGGCTAATCATTTTTATCTGGTTAGATAGCAATAAGTTTGCTAACCATTAGATAATTTAATAAGAATTAGCCATTTCTGACTTTATGCTATGAAGTCAACAACTTGTTTATTTAGATAATTAAATATTTTTGAGAAATTAATTCTTTGAATATAATTTTTTTTTAATGAGCATTGTTTATATTATAAATCATTCTATAGTTACACATATAAAGTCTCAACTGTGATAGTATAAAGGGAGGTGCTACATAAAATGGCTGATCTGGCAGTGTAAATATTTATAGTTTAATTTTTTTTGGTTATAATTGGAGTTTGAGTGAAGAAGTCCCCAGAATGTTAAGACTTATGTACAATTTGATTTCTGAGTTACAAGATCACAACACTATAAGAATGTATCATGACATATAAAACTTTTATGATGAACACTGTGGGTCTGTTTTATGTATATAATATGAGAATAGTAATAAAACAGCTTTAAAAATATATGAAATAGATATTTGCGTTACGTAAAAAAAAAAATACATTAATTAAATAATAATTTGTTTAAAAAAAGAGATATCAACAAACTAAGAAAATCAATTTTCTAAAAGAAAAGATCACAACAATAAATAAGACCCCTGTTATAATTAAGATGCCTTCTTCAGTGAGATTAGAGACAACACATGACTAAACAGTCACAAGTTTAAATGAACCACTAATAAATGATACAAATTAAACATTTGAATCTACCACTTTTGTCTGTAGAAATTTTAAAATTATCACATTATAGGAAAGCTTAAATAATAATGGCAAGCCCCAAGAATAATGAAGAACAGAGAACACCCATGTTTAGATAATCAAATAATACAAGCATTTTCACATCAAAGGAATCTAAAGTACAATTTATAGTTTCATTTAACTGCTTTCTCTGTTGAGTAAACACATATTGAGATCCATAATTGAAATGCTGGGATATCTCTTTGTGAACAAAATAATATGTGATATGCTGATAACACACTATATCTTGGGAAAAAAAATTACACAAAAGGGGTAACAATAAGTAATGATAATACAAAATGTAAAAGTGCAATGGTAATGGTCCCATAAACAAGGATACAAGAAAAATAAATAGGTAGGGATCTGGTTAGAGAATGTAAAGGGTATAAATAGCAAGGAATCAGGAGCAATGGAAATATTTGTCACAAAATTAATAAAAAGTACTTTGTACTAGTGAATACAAATAAATTGATACATTCATGTCACTCGTAAAAGCAGATAAAACAGAAATATGAATGAAAATACAAAACAATGTAAGATATATAAGTAGCTTTATTTTAAAACTTAAAATTTTAAGCAACAAATCTGTTAACAAAAGTAAGAAAGATTCTATGTTAAACAGAACCAGTCCTAAAGAGGGAGTGAACAATTTTAGTGTAAAACTGAAATTGTGTCAGATGAATATCTATAAAAGATTAATTGATTTATAAAAGAAAGTAAAAGGGTAAGCATTATTATATAATGGAGTTAAAATCTGAACCCATTAATCATAGAGATAAATAAAGATCTAGAAAAACAAGGAATATGATCTCATGAAAGAAACAGTTTAAAAAAAAAAAAAAAAAAAAGAAACAGAAAAAGTTCAAATCACATCAGCAGAAAAAAATAGTTGGAAAACACAGCAAAGAACAAAGGGGTGAACAACTCTAGAAGTACACAGAATCCAGACTTTAGATCTGATTTTTTACTGACAATCCAAAATGTGTTGACAACAATTTGTGGTCAATCATTCCACCTTCATCATCATACAGCTGACCCCAGGCTGTGCATGTGATATTGATGATATGCTTGGACACCAGAGATGTAAACTGGACCATCACTCCAGGTTTCAGGAAGGGTAAGTCAGTGTTCCTCTGTCTATAGATGTATGACTGAATGCCCTCGTTTGGAAAAAACATAATTGTTTCTCCTTTTGGACCATAGCCCTTCACGCTGTATAGAATATCTCTGTCTGCTGCAGTCTGCAAGTAAGTAAAATGAGGGATCTTACATAGTAAAATCCAATTTTTATTACAATATTAACTTATATGACCAATTAATAATGGTATAATAAGTCAATATACAAATCTATGTCAATAGAAGTGAGGAAGATTGTTCATCAGTGCTATACAAAGCCAATTCTGACCTATGGAAGCAAATCACGGACAGTAAACAAACAAATGAAAAGATGATTAGAGGCCACAGAGATGGGATTTCTCAGAAGAATGTTGAAAGTTCCCTGGACAGCTAAAAAAGACCAATTTGAGGAAATTCTCAAAGAGCCCAACACAAAAAGGGAGCTCCTAAGAAACATCAGAAAGAAACAATCAACATTTTTTGGGCACATCATGAGAAGAGGAAAGTTGGACTACTTGGTTACAACTGGCAAAATACAGGGAAAGAGAGATTGCGGACAATAAAGAGAGAAAATACTAGATAGCTTGGTGTCAAGGCATGGAAAACAGGCAACAGCAAAATTGGTACGATGCACGGTGGATAGAAGATCGTGGAAGGACTTGATATCTACACCAACCAGTATGGCACATTACTTGTTTTAGTAACATCATTTTCTTTCATGTTTATGTAACATTTTCTATTTATTCTTATTTATACTTTGACAAGTTTTAATTAGCAGTATAATTTATTATGCATTTAAATGTGGTGTTATTAGATAGATAGAGTTGGTCGGGGAATCTAGTTTTTCTGACTCGGCTCTTGCTGATGCGATATGCGTGATGCTATAGTTGTGAAATAATATGCTGCTATTCCCTGTTGTAGTTATGTTTACTTCTGACGAGCGGATGGACTGTGAACTTTATCAATATTTCAGTGGAATATTATATATTCTTCTTGTGTCTAAGTGTTTATCTATCATTGATAGGCCAACTTGTGTTCACGGTTCGACAGGCAAACATCTACTTCAACAGCAATGGTGCCTACCAGGAATGTCCATCCCAAATGTACAGTCTGTGATGGTAGATGGGGCAGAAGAATCAGAAATGAACAACGACTCAGAAAGAAAAAACAACAAAGTTTGTGATACACAAGAGGCATATTCAAGGCACGAAAGACAAATATGGCTGACCACCATGAAAAAGATTTAAACCTTATCACATACTATTTCAAAGAAAGCCATGGAGAGGAATTCTAACTTATGTCAGAAGAAAGATTTATGAATATGTGCATGCTATGTTAGGACTCTTTACCAAGAAGGAAAATTGGAAAATCTTATTTTAGAAGCAGAACAATTAAACATAGATATTTTAGTGCTAAGAAAGCCAAAACATATCCAGAAGCAGATATTAACTGAGATCACAATCCTGTAATGATTAAAATGAAAGAGAAACAAACAAAAAACTAATTTATCAACAATCCCACTAAACATAACAGCTTTAAGTCAAAAAGGTGTTAAAGATACTTATACAGTACAATTAAAGAACACATATCAGAAGTGGCTAAAAGAAGGGATTGAGCAGTACAGAAGAGAAAATCCAAATTAAGGAAAATAATTCTCAACTACAAAATCAAAGCTCAAGTTTTGCAAGTCAGATGTATTATCCGCCACTACTTATGCATGCAAGAGCTGGAAAACAATCAAAGAAATAGAAAATAAATTAAATGCATTTGAAAACAATATCTCAGGAAAATACTTTGTATTCCATGGAAAGAATTTAAAACTAGTGCAGAAATATGAGAAATGGTCATGCATCCAACAATATAATCTATAATCAATAAAAGAAGGTGGGCTTATAATCGCTAATGGCCATGTGATAAGAAGCAATAACATGAGAATAACAATCATATCCGAAAACAAAATAAAATAAGAATGATGCTGACCTAGAGAAAGACTAAGAAGAACAATGAGTTGATAGGCAACAACATTTAGCATTTTGCTTCCTTGCTGAGGTTGAGAGACTCACCCGGAACAGGGACATATGATGTGACACAATACGGGACTTATGCAAAGTCTGAGGCATAAAAGCAAAAGACATACAGTTTTCAACTTGAAAGGATTACTAAAAGGCAGGCAGAATAGATAGAAAGTCAAAGAGACAAGACAGGCAGAGAGAGACAAATAATCCTTGTATTTAAAAAAAAATTATAATTCCAGAACCCAGTCTGGTACTTTTGTTTTAAGCTCATAAACATCCTATTACGTATCAATTATGTAAGCACATATCAGATTAATTAATGTCTACCAAATGAACTATTTTATGGTGAAAAGGGCAGAGAGTCATATGGTGGGCCAAAGAGAAAGTTCAAGAACAAGATAAAATTGCCATGGAAGCGATGATATTCAGCCCTAATTAAAAAAGTAAAGTAAAGGTTCCCTTCATGCTTTGCTAGGCGTATGGGGAATATGGTGTTAGTGACCATATTTTTTCTATAACCACGGCACATCTTTGGGTAATATGGTTGATATCATACCAGGCCGTCTTTACTTCCCAGAAAAATTGCTGGGAGACTATTTTTGAAAATTGCCCAGCCTTGCACAGCTAGACTACTGTGGGCACTGCAAAAAAATAAATAAATATATGACACCATCCAAAAGTGACTGATCCACAAGTAAAATTCCTTTAAAACATCTTCTCTGACTGCTCATGAATCAACACACCCATGTTCTCGCTGCAGCAGACACTTGGCTTATATTGGTATTATTATCTATCCCCAAACCCATTCTAACAGAGAGTGGTATTGTATTCATTGATAACAATGGGTGAACAACAGTGTTATCATAGTGAAAATTCAACAGTACTCTTTTATTGGACATGCAATTCCTTCCTTCCTTATCCAATAATCCTGGAGGTAGTTGGGGCACCATGACAGATTTCATCATTAACCATCCCCATTTACCTCTATCCCCAGCCATTCTTTGGAACTCTATGAAGTCAAGGCCTGTCCATTCTTTGATGTTATCTTCCCATCTCTTTCTACCACCCCTTCTTCCGCCTTTCACAGTTCCTTGCATAATGGTCTTTGCCAGGCTAGATGATTGAAATAAGGGTCAAACCATTTCATTAGCATTTGTTCAAAATGGCCAAAAGATTGTTATGTACTCAGACTGCATGTTGTATCCTTATGAGAACTTTTTTCATTTGTGATATGATCTAAATATGAGTTAAACAAAACCTTATAAACCAGTCAAATACCAGTGGATAAAGAGATACAGCGAAGATGATGGCGCTGGATAGGACACACACTATGGAAACCAACTGAGAGAATTACACAACAGGCCCTTTTTTGGAATCCCCAGGGGAAAAGACAAAGAGGAAGACCAAGGAATTCTTGGAGAAGACAGATAAAAGCAGAGATGAAGATGATGGGGAAGGCATGGAATGATCTTTAAAGAATAGCAAAAAACAGAACGACTTGGAAGAAAACCTTATAACATTTTATCTCCTGCAGCTCAGTTAGAAAAGTTCACATTTTGCAAGTGTAGAAAAAAATTGATATAATCAGGATGCACATCAGCCAGATTTTTAAGCCAAGAAAGATGTTCTTATCTTTCAAAACAGGTTTTAGCCTTGCAATTAAAACCTGCAGTGAATTATGAGATTCTTAATATGTTACAAGAAAATCACTGGAGTCTGTAGAAATGTGGTTTTACAGAAGAATATTGAGAATACCATGGACAGCTAAGAAGAGTAATGAAAGCATTCTAAAAGAGGTCAAAGCAAAAAGAGAGCTAATTTACAATATTAGGAAGAAACAATCATCATTTTTTGGCCATGTAATGAGAAGAGAACAGCTGGAATATATTGTGGGACGATGAGATAGAGGGAAGCAAAGAGAAAAGATACCAGACAGCTTAAGAGAATGACTTGGCAGAAGGTCAACAACAGAAATGATAAATAACTGTCGTGATTGAAAGTTGTGAAGAGACATGATCACCTACGCCAGCAGGCCCGGTACTTGATGAAGATGAATATGTTACAACAAGGAACACTTACTGTTCCATTGCATGTGAAAGGTACGTGTGAAGCATCTGACAGTTCTGGCATAGCTACTTTGGCAGTTTCCCATAGAGGACTTTCACTTGTAATTGGCTTTATAGTTACACCATTAGGCTACACAAAAATAAAAAAGAAATTAAATTGAAATTATGCACAATTTTTTTTTACCAACAAAGGTAACAACAAGAAGTCATAAAAGAAAAATTCCTGTAACTAATTCACTGTTTTTCCAAAAAATATCTTTTAACTCCTCTTCATAGTATAGCTCTTCACTCTAAACAGTTTTCCACCACTAACAGTCTCCTGTTTAAGCTCTTTATCAAGACTTCCAAAGTTTCAGGCTATCACACAATCAAGCCACAGCATCTTCAAGGCAGAGTTCCATGTGCTCTCTCTCTTGTCCCCTAAGCTTTGTCGATTATTCTCAAGCAATGGAGAAAAGTGAAATAGTTCTCCTTAAAGCACAAAGTTCCAGAGAATCTCTGCCAAAGAGGTTACTCCAAAGTACATTGGAAAACCCTTAAATGGCAGGTCTGGTGGATTAAATATATTCAATCCCAAGAATAGAGGTGCACATGGCTGTGCATCTAAAATCACTGTTTCACTGGCTGAAAAGCCAGCGTACAGTGTTTGAAACCCGCGGTAGACAGGAAGGATTTTTTTATCCAGGGTGAAATAAAAATCCTGAATCTCACACGTCATGGCGACTGCTTTGACCAAGTAGAACCCTCTGGTTCTACCATAAGCCCCCTCGACATACACTAGCGATGGTAATATGTGTCGTAAAGCTAGTTTTTAGTTTTTTAATCCAAAGAATGTGCTTCACATTAGAACAATTTGTAAGTTTAAACAAAATGGACACAATAGTCAAATTTTAACTTTGGATTACGATACCTTTAAAAAAAATGATTACTTCACAATACATTTATTTTTTAATTCGACAGTTTGCTGCGAGCAAACACTTCCCCCCTCCCTATAGCTTCCTGATTATTACTTCCAGTGACCCCTGAGTGTTCAATTTGTTTTCATTTGATGTTGAATCAAACACCAACATGCACTTTGTAAAAAGTACGAAGTTATAAAAATTGGGGTTGGTTTTTTTTTTTTTTTTTTTTTATAAATTTGGCAAATTTTCAAGAAATTCTTTATTTTCTCTTATGATGGAGAAATCTCTCAAGCTGTCAGTGAGACTTCAAACAAACATTTTTAACATGGGACAGGCAGCAAAACGATAAGAGGAAGGCAAACACACGGGCTGGACTGCCGGCCAACGTGTGAACAGACAAAAGTAACACCTCCAGGGCTTAAGGCCATAAATAGAACCTAAACCAGGAAATAATTATGCATCTGATTCCTGTGTCGCTCCTTGTGTAAGCACACAGTTTTGTAGCAAAATATCAAAGAAACTACAAATGTAACAATTAGTGATCATCATTTTGATAAATATCTCATAGAACGTACTCACAGATAGGCCCCGTAATCTAGGATTAATTTGGCTCTCGTACTTACCAAATTGAGTTGGATGAACACACAAGGCTGTCCTCCTAGGTAACCATAGTTTTTGGAAGAAGTACAAATGTCTCCAAACAAACTTCTTGACACTCTGCATGTTTTGTCAATAGGTTTGTAAGTTGAGTTGCAATCAGCAAACACATTTTCATTGAGCTGAGTTGTTGTACTGTAGTCTACAATGAGAGAGAGAAACAATAACTATGGCTATGATTTAAGATATTACCTGGCAATATCATGCAACAGAATTAAGCACAACCTGATGAAATAGTGAGGCTGATCTTTGACATTTAAATCTAATTCACTTTGCCATTAAATAAATTCATCAAGAATCATCTGCCTAGTAATTTTTATTTCCATATCTTATCACATTTTCTGAAAGTCAAAAGTCATTGCTGCCTTCCCTATTCTGATTCTAGTTCCTCTCATTGTGTCTCTTGCTCCATGCAGCTTCAAATATATGCAAAGTGATCTATTTCTTCCACTGCTTTTCCTTTCAGGTATAATTTTTCTTTTAGGCACATTTTATTTTTCATTACTTTTGTCTTCTCTTGGTTTATCTCAAGTCCAGTAACTTTTCTAGCCATCGATGATAGGGCATTTGTTTTTTCTAGCATCATATTTACATTACTTTATATTATATCATCAACATCATCATCATTGAGTGACGCTTCCGCATTGAAGGTGCCATGGTGAGCCGCGCCATTCTGCTATGCCTTTTGCTTTGATAGTGTAGGTTGCCATAGGCTGACTTGTCCATCTTTTGATGTCACTCATCCATGTTAGTCTTGGTCTGCTCTGCCTCTTTTGCCTTGAATTTTCCCTTCCATGATTACTTTTAGTAGGCTGCTGTCTTTTGACATGCCCAAAAATCTCATTTTTCTTGTCTGAATTGTATTTAGTAGTTCACTTTTCATTATAAGATGTTTTAAGATCATTTATTTTATTTTCTTTCCATCCAATTCTTTCTATTCTTCTATAAATCCACAATTCAAAGGCTTCAATTTTCAGTTCTTGTCTAATGTCCATGTATCTGCACCTTACTGGAATGCTGAGAAGATATAACATTTTGTTATTCTTAGTTTTAGCCCTGGTGTTATTTGTCTACATGTTTGTATATTATTCATGGCATTAAAATTGCTATAGATTGTGCTGAGGTAAAAACACCAGAGAGGTGATCAGTTTTCATCTCCAAAGAATTTTCCAGTCTGAATGATCAGAGAGATCTTTCATTGAGACGGTTCATATTGGCATGCTTCCTCAAGTTCTGGAATGGGACAACTAAATATTTGGCACTGTGCTGCACTGCATCTTTTAGCATTATTAGCAGTGAGTAGAAAATCATTGTTTTGGTTCAACATTGAGTTATTGAGTTATTTGCAGGTCATCATCATTGCACTCCGAACATGTCCATAAGTGCTCAGATCCCCTCCTCAGCAAGTCCTGCAGTGTCCAGCGGCTGACAACTCCAGTTCTGTGTTGGTTGATAAGTCTTCTTATACGCCTACTAAGTTTCTCTTTTCTGGCTGTGCCCATCTTAACTCCCAATAAGTATCTCATTTCTGGCTGTGCCCATCTTAACTCCCATCTCTTTCATCCGAAGGAGTGACGAGGTTAACCTTATTCAATTCAATATCCTCTATCTAACTTTAACATTACTGTGATGCTCATTGGCCTTCTAAAGACTACCAAAGGAAGGAACCTGAATGTTCTGTGAGTCATGATGACCAGAAAGTTAGAATGCACCATAACAGAAGTGTCAGTATTATGAGAATTTTATAACGCCTTTATGGGTGTGTCAGAGATTTCACCAATAAAGCCTTTATGGGTGTGTCAAAGATTTCATCAATAAAGCCTTTATGGGTGTGTCAGAGATTTCACCAATAAAGCCTTTATGGGTGTGTCAAAGATTTCACCAATAAAGCCTTTATGGGTGTGTCAAAGATTTCATCAATAAAGCCTTTATGGGTGTGTCAAAGATTTCACCAATAAAGCCTTTATGGGTGTGTCAAAGATTTCACCAATAAAGCCTTTATGGGTGTGTCAAAGATTTCACCAATAAAGGCTTTATGGATATGTCAAAGATTCCATCTATAAAGGCTTGATCGGTGTGTTGGCAGACAAACGTAAAGATGATAATATGAGAAATGCAAGTAAGGCCCTTCTTAACTTTAAAAGTGTCACTGGGTGGTAGCAGGATATAACCAGGGGAATATAATTGTTTTTCTCAAAAGTCAATTATTAATGCTCCTGGAACTCTTTTGCAATGAGATGAAGCAGGTCTTGCATATATGACATCAGCAAAAATTCTTATCTCGTTGGTCAGGTCAGAGAATTGTTACATGACAAGGATGTCCTGGAAAGGTTTTAGTCAGTGTCCATTAAATATCATAATGCCGAAGGTAATGAAACTGCAAATGAAACAAAATATTTCTATCACATAAGACTAAAAGTTTTGTGGCAATCAAGTTACATTTGCTGATAGTACTGGCAAAGCTGAACAAGATATAAATAATTTGTGCATCTCTATAAAACAATTTAAGCTTTTAACTTTGATAATGTATCTTAATAAACCAGCAAAGTGATCACAAAGTAAGAAAGACAAACAAATTAGGATAAAGATACTTTTAAAAAAAAATACATGATACATACTGGCAAGTACTTTGTCAAGTGATTGTTTGATATGATGATTTGAAGCCTCGTGGAAATCATTTGGATCAAATGATATCAAACGAGTTTTATCATCTGGTATAGGGTAGAAGTCCAAACCTAATGATGAAACAGAGATAAAATATTTTAAGAAAATGTTACAAAAATTAACTCAGTTGGCTATATTTTTGTTAGAAACTATAACAATGGTAGGATGCCATCACTGATGGCAGATATAGAAGTGTGGTGAGATGAAGAATAGCTCAGGCATTCAAAAAGATTAAAAAGATTTGCAATTCAATTTTACAATGAAAACAGTATGAAAAAAGTTCATAATTTTTATGCAGAACTGGTCTTGACATATGAAAGTGAATTATAGACAATCAGACAACAGACAAGAAAATCTCTGTAGGTCACAGAAATGTGATTTTACAGAAGAATATTGTCAATTCACTGGAAAATAATAACAAGAACATTCTAGAAGATGTCAAAGAGAAAAGTAAGCTTTCTGTGCCATCAGCAGAAAGAAACAGCATTATTTGGTCATGCACTGAGAAGGGAACAGATGCAATATATTGTGGCAATTTGGAAAAACTGAGGAACCAGAGATAGAAGGAAAAAGATGCAAAACTGTTTAAGAAAATGGCTTGACAGGAAGTCAACAACAAAAACATAAAACAATAACAAGAGACAGAAAATTATGGAGAGACATGATCACCTATGCCAACAGGCATGACATTTGTAGATGACGATGATATTCTACTTTGCTATATTATTATTTTTACACACTCACTTTTTTTGTTTAATACAATAATTTCTACATCACTGCCTCACAATTTTCTCTTTTTATTTTCTACAAGCTCTGACATCTACTTCCATCACACAACTTTTCTACAAGATAACTCCACCAATTCTTTATTTAGCCATACCCTGATAAGAGCTCTGCCACTTTGCCTCATTAACAGGACACTCCCCGGGACTGTGGCTGACAGCAAAAGCTATGATCATTGAGATCAGGATAAGAACACAGAGTCCTGTGATGGCAATTGTCAGATTTTTGTGATTCTGACGTATTTCAAACAAGAATGACTTTAACCTGAAATATGTTCATTTGCAATGGCAGAGATTAATAATGAATTCATCAATATCATACATATATGAAACCAACAAAAAATTAATTTTGGCACATTTTTAACTACGTCATGCTATTTTATTTTAACTATTGCATACTAATATGCTAAAAAGCAAGTTTTTCATTATAGAAATGAGAACAACAGTATGTGGAACAGTAAATTTTGTTTGAATGTAAATCATTAATAATGGGTAACCTGTAAGGTTTACTTGCAGTAGCTAAAATATGGGTTCTGAGAAAAAAGCTAAACCATCATATGCAACCATGAAAAAATTTGATAAAGAAACAATTAAATAAAATAGTGCTAAGGGACCAACAAAACAATCAATCAAAGTCCTTCAACTCCTTTTTAGGAGCATAAGGCTACAGACAAAGCCTTTCCATTCAATTTCTTATAAATTTTTTTCACTTTCGACAAATGTCCTTGATAGTTTTACCAGTCCTACAGCTTTATTTTTTGGATTAAAAGGACAAGAGGCCGGGTTCAATCATGACCGATGGCTTCCGGGTTCACCCAGCCTTAAATGGGTACCAGATTTTTTCTGGGAAAGTAAAGTGGCGCGGGCTTAATACCGACCACATTACCCCAAAAATCATGTGCTGAAGGTCTGTAAAAATTATGGTCACTAACACCATATTCCCTATATGCCACTTGGCGTGACAGGGGCTCTTTACTCTTTTACTTTACTTTTTACAGCTTTATTTTTGCTCTTCCTAAATGACTATATACTGTTTTCAGAGTTCCTTCCCCTATTTTTACCAAGAATTGGTTAGATGGTCTCATTGCCTGTACTTCTGAATTTGAGGAAATTTTTTTTCACAGGTGACAGTACATTGGTCTATCTCTCAGCCTCTTTGGTCACTTTTTATGACACAAATGTCAGTTGCGGGTAACTCTATTCCTTTCTTACCCTGATCACAGAAAGGATATCAGTAATCATAAGAGATGAAGAGACCAATGATTAATTATTATCCATATATTTCTTTTTAAATGGCTTCTGGGTGTGGAAAATTTGATGCAGATAGTTTTAGAAAATTATTTACTGAGCAGCAAGTATGTAGAAATAATAAAATAAACTTTTTATCATCATCATGTGCCATACCAGTTGGCATAGGCGATCATGTCCTTCCACAATCTTCTATCTGCAGTGCATCATATCAGTTCTGTTGTTGACTGTTTGCCATGCCATTACACCAAGCTATCCAGTATTTTCTCTCTTTGTTGTCCGTGATCTCTTTTTTCTTGTATTTTGCCAGTTGTAACCAAGTATTTCAACTTTCCTCTTCTCATGATGTGCCCGAAAAATGTTGATTGTTTCTTTCTGATGTTGCTTAGGAGCTCCCTTTTTGTGTTGGCCTCTTTGAGAATTTCCTGAAATTGGTCTTTTTAGCTGTCCAGGGAACTTTCAACATTCTTATGAAAAATCCCATCTTTGTGGCCTCTAATCATCTTTTCATTTGTTTGTCTACTGTCCATGATTCGCTTCCATAGGTCAATGACCATCAGGCATTTCTAGGGGCGCTGAACTTTTTATAGAAATAAAAAAATAATTTGTGTATATTATATTGTGTGTATGTGTATATATATGTATATGTATGTATGTATGTATATATATATATATATGTATGTATGTATGTATATATATATATGTATGTATATATATATATATATATATATATATATATATATATATATATATATATATATATATATATATATATAAGTGTGATAATTAGGATAGAAGCGCATAGTGAGGTGTAACGTACACTCCTACAAGGTATGGTGACAGCTTTACAAAAAAGGAACGCAACAAAATACTGATGTTTCAGCTTACAGGTTCCTGTCACCTATCTGCCATATTGACTGGAAGGGAAAAAGTTAAAGAAAGATACAAATTTTTGGCCCTAGACATTTGACTTTAATGAGGCAGTTTTGGGCATTGAGTTGCATTCCCTCTTTGGTCGCTAGACATATGGCAGACATCTGTTGTGAGAGTCAACTCAAGAGATAGAAACAGGGTCTTGATCAACTGAGCCACTGATCCTGACACAAACAGAATCATTGACCACTTTCAGCACAAGTGCTGTGAGTACCATGCTCTTACATTAATTCCAAATTTGTCAGTCAGATCTCAGTGATTAAAACCTAGATAGCTAGATGCTCACTCTTTTTTTGTCAAAGTGCTAAATTGTAAAAGAGATCAAATGTTGCTTTAACTTTTTCCGTACGTTTAGCCGCATAGTACGCCACGCTCAATTTGATTAGTGTAAATGCCATCAAACCATATTCTTTTTACATGTCTCGTATCATCTTGATATTGGTGAAATCTAACACCTTGTTCAATTATCTAAACATTTATATATAATATGTTAAATAAATATAAATATGTAGATTGATTCTTAAAACCATGAACAATTTTGTCTCTAAAATCTCTTCTGTTGCGTTGATAAAAAGCTTCCGTATGGAAAGAGTTAAAGAAAAATAAACATTACTTGTCAGTTCCTGGATATCTTTTGTATTTGATAGGAGGCAGTTGCAATTGCCACTCATCATCTGTAAGATGGGTTGAATCTGTTGTTGTCACTGGACCATAGGGATTAGCAGCCATTATTGTTAATTTTCTGGATTATCTAAATAGATTTGAATTATAATTCAGTATATCTGCTTGATAATTAATATATAAAACATATTTTAATATCAATTCATTCAGCTTCTGAAAAGAGTTGTCAATATTTTCTTGTTTATTGAATTGATATTAAAATATTAATAATTCAAGTCAATATTTTAATATCAATTCATTCAGCTTCTGAATAACATGCATGCACATTTACAAACACACATACAATGTAACAATTGTGATGTAATCTGTAACTCATAAAATCATGATAAATAACATATGAATAAGAAATTAATAATTTTGTGTATACTTAGACTTATGCTTATTGAGTTATTTGCGGGTCATCATCATTGCACTCCGAACATGTCCATAGGTGCTCAGATCCCCTCCTCAGCAATTCCCTCAGTGTCCAGCGACTGACGACTCCAGTTCTATGTTGGTTGATAAGTCCTCTTACACGGCCACCAAGTTTCTAATTTCTGGCCGTGCCCATCTTAACTCCCATCTCCATCATCCGAAGAAGTGACGTTGATCTGTGTTTGTCGAAGTCCTGTGCTCTTCCAACATCTCGAAGGGCATTGATGATGTCCGCCCGATCCATCGGTTGCCCGTCCTCAACGACAGCGCAGCTAGCCAACCTGTCCGCTCTCTCATTTCCCCGTACTCCCGCATGTCCAGGGACATAGACAAAGGTGACCTTACGTATTTTGGATTTCTCCAACGACTCTACCCATTGCATGCGTACATAGCCCGCCTCCACTTTTTTTATAGACTTATGCTTATATGCACTATATGGCTTTCTTCATTTGTATGACAGTTTATGTTTTCATCATCATCATTGAGTGCCGTCTCCGCATCGAAGGTTGGCTACAATGGAGTGCCATTCCGCTCTGTCTCTTGCTTTGATGGTGCAGATTGTCATAGGCTGATTTGCCCATCTTTTGATGTTACTCGTCTATGTTAGTCTTGGTCTGACTCTTCTTCTATTACCTTGTAATTTTCCCTTCCAATATTACTTTTAGCTGGCTGTTGTGTCTTTTAACATGCCCAAAAAATTTTATTTGTCTTGTTCTAATTGTTTTTAGTTCTCTTTTAATTTTTAGTTATTTTAAAACTTCATCATTTGTTTTCTTATCTTTCCATCCAATTCTACCTATTCTTCTATAAATCCACATTTCAAATGGCTTTGATTTTCTGTTCTGTTTTCTTGTCTAATGTTTATGTTTTAAACAAGAAAATATTGACAACTCTTTTCAATAGTTAGCTCATCTTGGGTTAAAAATGGCACATAGGGCAGGAATCATAACTCTCCACGTCTAACAATTCACTGTAGTTCTTATACCCATAGTGATTAATTGGGCCTTCTCTGTTAAGTGTTTTAGGTAGTTTCTTTTGGTCTCCCTTGTTTTCTTTTACCACCCCATGTGTCCAAATGAAAGTCCTTCTTTCACCATTCTGTGCACATGACCAATGTAACTTCCAACATCATGTTTTGATATAGCTTGACTCATTATAGCTTGACACATAGTCTAGGTTGGTATCTTCTCATACAGTTTCATTTGGTGTAAAATCTGTCTAATTATATTTAAGAAACTTACCATAGCTTAGGTTCAAGCAATAGAGTATATAGCAGATTGGTTAGCACAAACTGGTAACAGTGAGCTGGCAATAACGTTAGTTCAAATTCTAGCCAGGTGCTCTTTATTTTACTCATATTCTTCTGCTTATCTTTATAGCATTTATCAGTTAAGCAGATATGGATGCACTGTGTCGCTAGTTTACAGCAAAGCCATGCAATCTGCACTTTTCTATTCGACACAGCAGAGCAATCTTCAGCATGGATAGATTTATTTGCTTATCAGTTTTTACCCAAGCAGCAACCAATTTTGACCTACTCTTTTTTACTTTTTCCCTGTTGAGGGTTCTTTAATGTGCACAGTAACCCGCCTGCTTTTTACCATTTTCCAAGACGGCTAGACATTGAATCCCACTTCCAAGAGACAAGGTAAGAGTAAAGTCTCTAAGGAACCATGTGTTTGAAGTTAAAAATTCCCAGTTGCAGGATTCAAACCCAGGACCTTCCTATCCAGATGAACTGGGTTTGATGGTTATCCCCTGTATCATCTGAATTCTTTAAGTCGTTCTAGTTTATTAAATCAGTTACTTAATCTTTCCTTTTTAATGTTTCTTTCAACCTATTACTTAATGGTTTATGTACTCTCTAGTGGTTTATACTTTGCTCGCATTATGTTTTGATTCTCTTCATAGTGATTTCTGATCACATCTGATGAATGGACAAGATACTTCCTTCTGACTGGATCAGAGCCTTGGATCGACTCATACTGAGATTGATCTTTGCTTTACTGTAGAGACTTTGAAAGTTTGGTTTCACTCTCCTCCAAAAAATCCTCTCAATTTCTTCATGTAATTTCTTCCTCTACTTGATGCTGACACCAATACTTCAAGAGGTGGTGATACTTGGTATTTACATAGGCCGAAGACTGTCTCAGCCTTATATCTTCAGAGATTTCACTGCTTCTTACTGTTTCATTTCTATAGAAAAATAGAATACAAGGCGAAAGGAAGAAAGAAAAGAAAAAATAACATTTCTTAGGGGCGCTGAAAATCCATAGTCAACTATGACTGATGGAGGCTACTACTACTCAACTACTGCTGCTTCTTTATTTCTTGCCCTCTGCCAATAAACTAGATGCTTTTACTTTTACTACATTTGTTTTTTTTCTACAAAAACCAATATAACCAATAGTAAATTGATAACAATAACAATAATAAATAATAACATTCATTTGATTCATTTTACTATCCGATTTCGGCGATTTAGAGTTTTCACATTTGACTTCTTTACTGTTACTCTTCTTACTTATATAATTTATATTATTATAAACTATAATTAGTATTATTTAACTATTACTAACGGTATTGCTATTTATTTACAAAATGAACAATGACACAATCATTGTGACAATGTGTTACCGCCAAGAGAAAGCCCAATGACTGACTCCGCTTATGATGACTAATACAATCAATGTCTACTAACTAATCGATAGGATGGGTCGACGGTGACCCAACCTATATAATATTTACTTTATTTCACATTTCATAACAAAACACGAACTGAACTGCTGCTATCGAATTTTCAAGGAGTTAAAAAAAAATAAAATCACTCTTCCTTAAGTATTTTATCACGCAAAATGTTTTTGCTAATAATTATTTTTGTAATGAAATCAAATTGGGAAACACAACATACCCGCAGGTAGAGTAGCAAAAGTCTTTGTCCAGCACGGAAATAGGAGTCTTTTCGATCTGAGGACTAAAATTGCAAGAAACCCAAGGACATTATCATTTATTATTTATAGTCGGGCAGGGAGGTAACTCGCAAGAAAGTTGGACCTGATTAACTCCTCCCAGACGTTATATGGTTCTTATATGTTCTATAGGACAAACATTGGGTGTTCAAGCAAAGTTTATCGAAGGCTCGTTGTGTTGGTTTTAATCTTCCTGCCTTATCACGTGGCCAAACCATCCTATCTATTTGTGATATCATCACCGAGTGCCGTCTCCGCAACGAAGATTGGCAACCATGGAGCGACATTCTGCTCTGTCTCTTGCTTTGATGGCACAGATTGTAATAGGCTGAGTTGTCCATCTTTTGATGTTACTCGCCCATATTAGTCTTGGTCTGCCTCTGCCCCTTGTATTTTCCCCTCCAGGATTACTTTTAGTAGGCTGTTGTGTCTTTTAACATGGCCCAAAAATATACTGTCCAAAAAAAAGAAACGCATAGCTTGTACAAGCTTAATTATTTATATATTTTTAGAAAAAAAATTTGTTCGGGGTATCTCAAACCATACCAAAATTTGTCAACAAGATACAGGTCAAGGATTAAGCGTAAATTTCGAGATTCTTTTGCATAGTCAGAACGCAGTAGCTGCCCTTGGTAATCACGCATTTTTTTTAACATAACTCACGTTGCGTTCATGGAAAAATCGTGATTTTTTTGGTAAACACAGCTCACTTCCCACGCAAATGAAGCCCTATAAAAGGATGAGGTTACACAAACAAATTCATTTAAATTTTAAGCAAACAATTATGGCGCGTCTATCGCTAAATTTACGAAACATTGCTATCGGTCGTCTGCAAGCAGGCGAAAGTCAAAATCAGGTTGCCAGGCATCTAAACGTGCAGCAGAGTACCATCAGTCGACTTTGGCACCGTTTCCAAGCCACTGGCTCAGTTGAAGACCGGCACCGCAGTGGGCGACCCAGGGTGACAACAGCAGCTGAAGATCGCTTTATTCGGGTTCATCACCTCAGAAACAGGTTTACAACAGCTTCCTCTAGTGCGCAGTCATTGCTTGCAGGACGCCGTGTGTCTGAGCAAACTGTCCGGAATAGACTGCATGACGCTGGACTTATGGCACGACGACCTCACCGAGGACCTGTCTTAACGCGCCGCCATCGCCAAAATCGACTTCTTTGGGCCAACCAGCATCGGCCCTGGACAATCGACAATCAATGGAGACGTATCTGGTTTAGTGACGAATCTTCCTTTTTGTTGCAACGCCATGACAGACGGAGAAGGGTATACCGTAGGCCTAATGAACGTTTTGCCCAAAATTGCGTTGATGAAGCTCCGCCGCACGGTGGTGGAGGTGTAATGGTGTGGGGAATGATCAATTTCAACGGAAGGAGTCCATTGGTGCAGATTGAAGGAGGCTTGAATGCGCAACGATACGTCAATGAAATTCTTGCACCCTATGTCGTTCCAGTTTTGGCACCGCAGAGGTCTGTGTTTCAACAGGACAACGCCAGACCCCATTCTGCACGGTTCACCACACAGTTCTTGACTACCAACAACATTCCCACCCTTCCCTGGCCATCGCTGTCTCCAGACATGAACCCAATCGAGCATCTATGGGATGAGCTGCAAAGACGTCTTTGTCACCGAAACGTTTCTCCAGCCAATCGTCGTGATCTGTTTCAGTCACTGCAGGAAGAGTGGGCAACCATACCACAGGCCCACATCAGACATTTGATCGCATCTATGACAAGGAGATGCCAGTCGCTGATCGATGCAAGAGGAGGCCACACACCATACTAACATGAGAACCCATGGGACTAAAAAAATTTGTTACACAGATGCACGACAACTGTAAATGGAAAGCAAGTACCCTAAGGTATTCTTATGTGCAATTTGAACACTGTGGTCATTAAATTAATAAACTTATTGAATGTCAAAGTTATGCCTAAAATTTGGTCATCAGTACCTATGCGTTTCTTTTTTTGGACAGTATAGCATTTGTCTTGTTTGAATTGTCCTTAGTAGTTCTCTTTTCATTTTTAGTTGTTTTATGACTTCATCGTTTGTTTTCTTTTCCTTCCATCCAATTCTACTTATTCTTCTATAAATCCACATTTCAAAGGCTTCAATTCTCTGTTCTGTTTTCTTGTCGAATGTCCATGTTTCTGCATCATATAGGAATGTTGAGAAGATGTAACATTTTGCTACTCTTAGTTTTAACCCTGGTGTTATTTGTGTTGGTGTCAGTATGTCCTTCATGACATTAAAATTACTTTTTGCTATTCCTATTCTTTTGTTTATTTCAGTTGTACATTTTCCATCACTGGTTATAGTATGTCCAAGGTAGTTGTAGTTCTGAACTATCTCCAGTGGCAGTTTCTTTGTGTTGCGGAGATTATTATGAAATTCTTCTTCTTTCCTTTCTCATTTGCCTTTCAGCGTCGAGGGGAGATATAATTTGCGATCTTTTGCTCTTCTGTTTGCCTAAGCTGCTATTATGTTTCCTAGTATTTCTAATATTCCGTAAATCCATCTTTTTTTGTGGTCCACCTTAGATGTGCTCTCGTAACGTTTATTGAAGGCTCGTTGTGTTTTGTTTATCTGTGGCGGGGATTATTCCTAGCTTTTTTTCTCAGTTCTTCATTACTGATCTTATCTCTCAGACTGTTTCCTGTCATTTGTCTAACACATTTCGTCTCAGTAGAGGTTATTTTTCTTTTTTTTTTTATTCTTGCATATACGGTTCAGGTCTGGCATTGGTAGCGCAACGCTGTGATGAAGATTGTATAGTAGAGTACTCATTTTGCCTCAAGAGTTTCCTTGTTGGACAATAGTGGTGATAGCTGTCCAATGATTTGACAAGCTTTGTTGCATCTTGAGTCTATTTCTGTTGATTGTGAATGGTCATTTGTCACTAGCCTTCCTAGGTATTTAAATTCCTGTACTTGCTTTAGTCGTATGTCGTCTATTGTTATGTTGATGTTCTGCTGTTTCTCTTTTGCGATATTCATGACTTCTGTTTTGTTGAAGTTGATTTTCTTGTTGTATTTTGTGTCTGTGATGTTGAGTCTATTTTTTAAAAAAAGTGTTCTTGTAGGTCTTCTATTTTTTCCATGTATTATACAAACAGAAGCTTGTTGATCTCTGTCTCCAATGGGTTGGCTAACTTGCATATGTAACCTTTTTTTTATATAAATGAGCAATTGGGGTTGGGGGGGGGGGGAATAGTACGCACCCCTGTCTTACTCCTGATCTAACTTCAAAGTTGTCTGTGTAGCCTGCTGCTGTTGATATAGAGACTTTTAATAAGGTTGGTTAAATGGTGGCTTATTCCGTATGTTGTTAGTATCTCCCATAGATGTTCTATGTTTACTCGGTCGAATGTTCTTTATAGGTCAATGAAAGCTATGTACAAATTTTAATTGTGTTCTGTCATATTTTCTGATGGCTGTTTTAGGGTGGTAATGTGTCAGTGCATGCTCTATTTTTTTTCTGAATTATATTTTATCATGTGCCATACCGGTTGGCGTGGGCCACATGTCCTTCCACAATCTTCAACCCACAGTGCATCATATCAATTCTGTTGTTGACTGTTTTCCGTGCCATGACACCAAACTATATAGTATCTTGTCTCTGTCGTCCGAGATCTCTCTTTCTCTGTATTTTTCCAGTTGTAATCAAGTATTCCAACTTTCCTTTTCTCATGATGTGCCCGAAAAATGTTCATTGTTTCTTTTTGATGTTTTTTAGGAGCTCCATTTTTGTGTTGGCCTCTTTGAGAATTTCATCGCTGGTCTTTTTAGCTGTCCAGGGAATTTTCAACATTCTAAGAAATCCCATCTCTGTGGCCCCTAATCGTCTTTTCCTCTTATTGTCTACTGTTCATCATTCGCTTCTATAGATCAGAATTGGCCTTATATAGCACCGATAAACCAACTTTCTCACTTCTATTGACATTGACTTGTTGCATAAGATATTTTTCATTTTCTGAAATGCTATTTTGGCCTGAGCTATTCTGCTTTTATTTCTGTGGTGCATCTTCCTTCCGATGTTATTATTGTTCCCAAGTAATTGACGCGTTCCACTTGTTTCACATTTGTCCTGTTTATTTTTATACCGCATGATGGTAACGATAGTTTCTTCGATGTGACCATTATTTCTGTTTTCTTACTATTCAGATTTAGACCTTTCTTGTTGCTTTCTTTTAAAATTATGTCTATCATTTCTTGTAGTTCATTCTCTGTATCTGCTATTAAGACTGTGTCAACCGCATATCGCAAAAAGTTTATGTTGTGACCGTTGACGTCAATTCCTTTTTTGTCTGTTATTGATCTCATAGTATTTTCTCTGCAAAGTGAGAACAAATCCGGCGACAGAACGCAGCTTTGTCAAATTCCTTGATTTATATATTGGAATTGTCCTGTTTGGTTGCTAATTCGTATAGCTGCTTCATGTTGCCAGTGCATGTTTTTTTTTTTTAATGATTCTCAGATTCGTGCCATGTATGTTTAATTCCTCCAGCATATTGATTATTTCCACATTGCTTTACTTTGGCAAATGCTTTTGTGTAGTCTATAAAGCACATATATAGATCTTTATTTACCTCTTTCTATCAATGTTCTATGCATATTGCATTATTGGTGCCCTTTCCTTCCACAAATCCACATTATTCTTCACTTATTTCAGGTTTTATTTTGTTTCTTATACGTCTCATGATGATTCTTAGTAATATTTTCATCATATGGTTCATGAGACTCATAGTACGATGGTCTTCACAATCAGTGGCACCTGACTTCTTCGGTATCATCATCATCATGTGCCATACCGGTTGGCGTAGGCGATCATGTCCTTCCACAATCTACAGTGCATCGTATCAGTTCTGTTGTTGACTGTTTTCCATGCCATGGCACCAAGCTATCCAGTATTTTCTCTCTTAGCCGTCCGCGGTCTCTCTTTCCTTTTATCTTACCAGTTGTAACCAAGTATTCCAACTTTCCTCTTCTCATGATGTCGCCAAAAAATGTTGATTGTTTCTTTCTTATGTTTTTTTATGAGCTCCCTTTTTGTGCTGGTCTCTTTGAGAATTTCCTCATTGGTCTTTTTAACTGTCCAGGGAACTTTCAACATTCCTCTTAGAAATCACATCTCTGTGGCCTCTAATCGTGTTTTCATATGTTTGTCTACTGTCCACGATTCGTCTTCCATAGGTCAGAATTGGTTCTATATAGCACAGATGAACTGTCTTTCTCATTTCTATTGACATAGATTTGTTGCATAAGATATTTTTCTTTTTCTGAAATGTTATTTTGGCCTGAGCTATTCTGCTTTTTATTTCTGTGGTGCATCTTCCATCTATTATTGTGCCTAAGTTGTTGACACGTCCCACTTGCACTTATTACATGGCCAAACAATTTAATTTGTTTTTTAATATATTCTAGAGATTAAGTGAAGCAGTGAACTGTTGAAAGTACTGTTGGTTGTAGAAAGAATGCTACTGGCATCTTACGTGGTCAAAAACACTGTCAAGTTTAACGCTTTTATTTAGATATACAGAAAACTAAAACAATTTCCACAAAGCAAAAATTTAATTCAAAATCATCTTTAACAATGAAGAGAATGAAATTGCAACAAGTTATGAATATCCTGGATCTGTAATAACCAGAAATGAAGATTGCCACAATGAAATATACAAAAAAAAGAGACTAGCAATAGCAATACATAAATGAAATACCATGAAGAACATATGGCACAATATCAACAAGGCTAAAAGTAAAACTATTGAAGACTTGCATTTTTTCCAATAGCAACATATGGTTGTGAATCAAGGGCAATATCACCAAAAAAAAAATTAAGAAAATATTTTCTCAAAACAAAATACTACAGAAAAATTCAGATAATTCCTTAGATACTGACAAATATAAAGGCAAACATATAGGAGGCTGGGCCTAGAGGTAAGACTTTGGCTTCTGGACAAGATGGTCCTGGCTTTCAATCTTGCCATAGGTGGGTGGACATTTTTCTCGTTGAACCAGTTGTTTCTTTGTGGCTATACCTTGCCCAGCCTCTGTGTAGTGAGATCTGATGTCTAGTTCTCCCAGGTAATGGAGAAGAGCACTAGATCCAGTGTGCACGTTAAAGAATTCTTTGCTGTTAAATTAACATAAAATAAGTAAAAACAGACATTGCCTAGGTAAAATTGTTAACCACTAACAAATCAACCCATGCTGAAGAAGGATGTGTCAGGTATAGTTAATGCGGCCTGCTATAGACTAGCAACACGATGGGCCCACTTAACAGGTGAATGTTAACAAGGAAAAGAGTTGAATATTGAAGAGAACTTTTACCATCTACAGAGTAAGCCTGTGGGCTGAAAGGAAAATCATAGAAAAACCACCATCAGTGTGATGTGTTCAGCTTTGTGAGCAGAGTTAGTTATGGGTAGAATAATGTCAGCCGTCTATAGCTTACACAGTTTAATATGTCATGCTAGTAAGGGTGTTTTGGTGTTTTCCTTTCAGCTCACAGGCTTACTCTATACATAGAAATGAAGAGAACTACATGTACTTACTGAAGAAATTCAAACATTATGGCCACATTAAATTATGCAATCTTCTTCTTCTTTTCAACTTCCTTTAAAGCAGAGGTCATCAACAAATACTTTCCCAGACGTTGCTTTTTGCATTCTTTTAAGATCATTTCATGTCTTCCCCATCATCTTCATCTCTGTTTCCCCGTCTTCTCCAAGAGTATTTTGGTTTTTCGCTTTGTCTCTTCCCCTTGAGATAAAAAAAAAAAGGGCCTGTTGTGTAACATTCTTAGTTGGCTGTGCAGTGTGTGCCATTTCCAGCACCACCTCTTCATTGTATGTCATTGTCCACTGGTATTTGACAGGTACTTTTCCATTTTTATGTTGGTGATTTTGTCCTGCCATTTCCATCTTTTTATTCAGCACATCATCATCAAGTACCATGCCTACTGGCGTAGGTGATCATGTCTCTCCACAACTTTCGATCTCGACAGTTCTTTATCATTTCTGTTGTTGACCTTCTGCCAAGCCATTCTCTTAAGCTGTCTTTTATTTTCTCTCTTTGCTTCTCTCTATCTCTTCGTACCTCAATTTTTTCCAGTTGTTACAATATATTCCAGTTGTTCTCTTCTCGTTACATGGCCAAAAAATGATGATTGTTTCTTCCTAATATTTGAAATTAGCTCTCTTTTTGCTTTGATCTCTCTCAAAACATCTTCATTACTCTTCTTAGCTGCCCATGGTACTCTCAACATTCTTCTGTAAAACCACATTTCTACAGACTCCAGTGATTTTCTTGTCTGTTGTCCTATTGTCCACGATTCACATCCATATGTTAAGACTGGCTCTACATAACATTTAAGAACTCTTTTTCTTGTTTCTATTGTCAAAAATGGATTGCATAGTATCTTCCTCATTTTTTGGAAAGCTGCTTTTGCCTGAGCCATTCTGCATCTCACCTCTTTTGTACATCTTCCGTCTGAGGTTAACAAAGTTCCCAAATATTTAAATTCATTTACCTGTTTTAATATTGTTCCACTTGTCTTTATTTTGCACTGAGGTGATGTCTTTTTCTTTGTTGTTACCATTACCTCTGTCTTTTTGCTATTAAGGCTGAGTCCTTTATTTTTGCTTTCTTTCACTATAATGTCCAACATTTCTTGTAACTCATTTTCACTCTTAGCAATTAATACTGTATCATCAGCATACCTTAGATTATTTATATTATGACCTCCAATTGTTATTCCAGGCATGCCCCTTATGGATCTTAAAATAATCTCACTATAAATATTAAACAAATCTGGTGACAGCACACAACCTTGTCTAACACCCTGTTTTATTTCTTTAAACATTCCCAATTGGTTTCCAGTTCTTATAGCTACTGTTTGTTGCCAGTGCATGTTCTTTATTATTCTTAGATCTTTGCTGTCTACGTTTATGCTTTCTAAAATTTTGATTATTTCTTGGTGTTTTACTTTGTCAAATGCCTTGGTGTAATCTATAAAACATAGGTATAAATCTGTTTTCACCTCTATGGCTCTTTCTACTAAAGATCTTATGATATATATGGCATTGCTTATTCCTTTACCTCCAACAAAACCACACTGTTCATCGCTAATGTCTGGACTGATTTTGTTTCGCACTCTTCGCATGATGATTCTTAGTAATATCTTAGTCATGTGACTCATAAGACTTATTGTGCGATGATCATCACATTCAATCGCACCAGATTTCTTTGGTAGGGCTATGAATACTGATTTGAGCAGGTCGTCTGGTATATATCCGCTGTTGTAGATATCATTCAATATTTTTGTTATTATTTCTATTCCAAAATCACCCATGGCTTCAATCTCTTCTTTAGTTATATTATCTGGTCCAGGAGCTTTTCCTGCTTTCATATTGCGCAAGGTGTCTTCCACTTCTTCTCTGAGTATTTCTGGTCCTTCTCCATTATACTTAATATTTACTTCTGTTCGTTCATCATTATAAAGATCTTTAATGTATTCTGTCCATCGTTCCCTTATGCTTTCTTGCTCAATCAACAGTTCTCCTTCCATTGATCTTAAACATCCAGTTTTTTATTGCGTTTTTCTTCCGGTTAATTCTTCAATTTGTTTGTATATAGCTTTAGCATCTCCTTTTTGTTGGATTTCAATCTCTTTGCATCTCTCTTTTAGCCATGCTTCTTTTGCTTATTCAGCACAAGCATTCATTAATGAGGGTCTGTATCTTCATGATTGTCATTTTTGTTGTTGTTCTCCATGTCATAAAATAGGACTGACTTAACATTGGAGTTGAAAATTTTACTTTTTTGTATTTAACCTAAATTCTTTGGATTTCCATATGTTTTCTAGTTCAAATAAGGCTCTATTATACTTATTTTGATATCATTCTCTGTTCCTCCTTCTTTGTCTATATTACTGCTCAGATATATGTAAGATTGTATTGTCTAGTATAGGTATTTATCCTATTGTTATTTGGTTATTGCCAACTGCATTAATTCTGAAATACAGTGGTCTGGAGAAAACAACAAATAAAGGTGTGGTTCCAGCAAGATGTGATGAAAAAGAAGGTGGTTTCAAGACATGAAAAAAAGAGTCCTAGAACTTGCCCAAAAGAGAAAGTGAGAGATCTGGCTAGAAAAGAGATTACTTCAGACAGGCAGCTGTGATGACTGCAACATTCTGCAAGGGTCATGTGGCCTGATGATGCAGAAATTATCAGTGACACAAGATGCTACAAGACAATAATGATTCTGCATAGAGTGATATCTAAACATGTGCTATTCTCTGACTGACATTGATCAATTCAAAATATAAAACTGTTGAACTTAATTCGAACACCTCATCTATAATGCGATAAACTACTTAATTACAATATCTGCTTAAAATTCAGACAAAATAAGCAGGCAAGTATTAATTTCACAATAACTTAAAATAAAATTAGATTCATAGTGTCATGAACATTGTCAAAAAACATTATTTTTTTTTTAAATGGAAGACAATGTAGTTATTGCCTTTCATAACATAATATCAGAGTTGTAACTAGCCAGTTTGTCCAAAGCACAAAGTGAAATTAGAGAATTTCTGCAACTCTGATTCAAAAACAGTTGGTCGATGTAACTGTAAGGAAGCGTGGAAATCGTCAATTGTCACATCTCTGAGACAAATCTGTGTGAAAAATGCACAAAATATTTATAGACCACTTTCCTTTGAACTTCCAAAGAACATCCACTATACAATAAGCTACTCATACAAAATATGTGCCCAATATTTGGACTAAATATAGCACCCATCTCACAACAATTTAAATAACTAATTTTTATTTAGATTAAAAACATCATGAACAATGTCTAGACAATATACAAACTATATACAAATTCTATCTAATGTCCATTCGAGCTGAAGAAGACACATAGGGCAGTAATTCTAGACTGTTTATGTCCGATGATCAAGCATAAGACCTTGTATAGGACCTGCATTGTATTTCACCACACATCTGTTCAGGATGAGTTGCTCAATCTCAGTGAGGGAGCTGATGTCTGCTGGTGTTGCCGTTCATCTCAGTGCTCTTTTTAGTGTTTCTCTAGGTCAGCCTCTTTTTCTTTTACTGCCTTGTTTCCATTTGAGGGCTCTTGTTGTCTCTTCTCATCACATGGTTAACACATGATCACCTTCTTCTCTGGATTACATTTAATATTTTAAGATGCTGTGTCATGTCTCTTACTTTTGCAATAGTCTTAAATCTATTCCATGATATACCAAGTATTTTTCTGAGGCACTTGTTTTCAAAAGCACCCCATTTATTTTCTATTTCTTTAGTTGTTTTTCAACTCTTGCATTCATAAGTAAGGGAGGATAACAAATTACTGAACAGAAAATTAAAGTGAGTGTTCTTAATGACTTTATCTGTGACCAAAAGGAAATAGAAAACCAAAGCCTTTGCTCGATACATGTATTAAGTTGCAAGTTGATTTGTTTAAAGCGATTTTAAAAAAATATCAGCAGTTATTAAACATAGATTAATTGTACACAGGAGTTTGAAGACAAATTATCACTAAATTTGGTTCCCCTGAAATGACATGAGATTGAATTTACTGAACTTTGAACAAAATAGAAATATCTGGCAGTATGTATGGCTTTCTAACTCTTATCCTACTGCTTGTGTCATGTGACATTACAGAGAGTAGGAATGTGTAATTTTCTGGCTTTTACTAGTTATGTAACTTGACTTGTTGTGTAAAATTTATTTAATGTTTCTTTTATTTCATCTATCCGGGGTGAACCAGTTGATCTCAAGGCGAGGTCTTGAGACAGAGAGGTTTTAAGTTCAAATTGTGGCTGCATCAGTTGGGATTTTTATTTATGATTTCTCTCTGCAGAAACCACCCTTGGTCTCAGCAAGACTCGACTTGAAATGTCAATTATTCATCGATGGAAAAAATATGAGTACCTCTGAAATCAGAACCTGTGGCCGCGGCTGCCTGGGAAAAATAGATAACACACAAAATTCAGTTCCTAGAGTCTAGGGAGTTTGCCAGAGTTGAAAGCTGACAACAAGAAGAAATTCCATCTATCCATCAGTTTCTGGGTTTCTCTTTTGCCCTACAGCCTGATGTTTTAAAGTAATATGTTAGAGCTGCAGACTAGTTAAGCTTCATTCTAGTCAGATGTCCAAATGATTCAGTTTTATGACCAAAAAAGTATGGCAACTAATCTTAAATTATTAATGACAATTGTACATGTAGGATTGTATAACCTTTTTTGCTGGCAGATCTGTTATTCTGGCTTTTATAGCTTGTTTGTTCTTGGCATCACTTGGTAGCCATTTACCATCTGTAATCAGAGAAAGGAAAGATAACAGAATAGCAAGTGATTAGCTGAATATACATTTTATAACAGAATTTCCACCAAAAATTAATGCGTCTCAATTTTGATTGTTTGTTTTGCATTCAGCTTTCAACCTCCGGTAAAGATTCTGTTGACCTGTAAGTGTTTTCAGAGAGTTTTCACTTTTAACTGCCTAAGGTTCTATAATGTGCACATAGGACTTCCTCTTTTTTTTTTTTTTTTTTTTTTTTTTTTAAGCATTATCCGAGAGGGCCAGACATTGAATTTCACTATCCAGATACTACTGGGGGAGGGTAAAGCTGCAAAGAAACCATAGATTTGAAGAAGATGATTCACACCACCTATGACGGGATTTGAACCCAGTATCTTCTTGTCCATATGTTAATGTCTTAACTCTACACCATCCAAACCCCTAATTATAATTGTTTAATACTCATCATACTCATTTGATACGATGCATTTTCGACAGAAGATTGTGGAAGGACATGATCACCTACGCCTACTGGTATGGCACATGATGACGATGAGTACTCATCAATTACCTGCAGTTGGCTTCCAGAATGTTGCCACTTGTAAGTCTCTGATTGGCTGAAATAAGGCACCATTGGTCAAAGTGGAGAGGTCGCTACCAGAGTAGCCCTCAGTTTGAGTTGCTAACTGTTCCCAATCAGACTCCAGCATGTTTAATCTACTTCCATTGCAGTGTAATTTCATCAGTTCAATTCTAGATTTGCTATCATGCAAGTAAAAGAAAAAATGCAAAACATCAGAAAAATCATATCAGAAAATAGGTATTTCTTTCACATTTGTAAGCTGTAAAGGTAAAGGTAAAGTACGAGACTTGAACCGGCGTCTTAGCATGCGAGTTTTCACCCATATGTGCTCGGCCGCCTATCCAGAAATGTTCGGATATTTCTGTATAGTGTAGCCTCAAGCATCGAAACTCAGATGCGAAGCGACATTCCTCACCTTCCCAGGATAATACCCTGGTACCCATTTCTGCCAACGGCTGGGTCGACCGTGGGGGTATTTTTTTTTTCCAACCACGAGTACAATTCACACTGCTCCCAGCGGGAATTGAACACGGGTTGTCCGAACGTTGGTAGTCTAGTCGGGTGGTTTTCCCAACTAGGCTACCGAGGCCCCCGAAGCTGTAAATTGTTCTATCTATTGACCTTTAGAGCCGTAGCCGGCCCATAGGGCATAGACCCAGATACTCTTTCTCTTATCTAATTTTTATTCTAGCAGTTTTCAATCCTTGTAAAGATATTTTATCAAATTTCGCCATTTGTTTCTGTTCTGTGCAAGCAACTCTATCTCATTGAGTCAGCCGATTCCTGCTGCTCTTGCCTCTCTGATCAATGTTCTTAGTGCCTCTCTGGGTCGGCCACTTTTCCTCTTACCTGTTGTTTCCCACACGAGGGCTTGCTTTGCTATTCGGTTATTATCTCTCCTCATCACATGACCAACATATGACCATCGTCTTTTCTTGATTACTGAATATATTAGTGGTGTAAATTATTAGTGTAGCAACAAAACAAAAAAAAAAACAAAAAATAACAAACAGCACAGAAGTTTTGCTTTCAAAACAGTCAGTTCTATTGTATAGTTACATCATGCTTCCCACTATTGTAAGTGGTAGTTTAGACTTTGTCCTGTCACTTATTAAGATAAGCAAACAAATTCACATTAACAAAGGATGACAAATAAAGAGCAGCTTCTTGTCCTGATGTCAACATCTTACCTCTAGACCACACAGATCCCTGGAATGGCCCATATATATATTGTGAGAGAAAGAGTTGTTCAATTCAGAATATTATGTAAACAATTTTGTCTGACTTTCTTTTTCTGCTTTATTATATTTGCTAATAAAATTCCAAATTTAGATACAGTTTATAGATCATGATGTACTGTTATAAGAAAGGAAACACTGTGATTGACACAAAATGATAACAGAGGAAGCTAAATAATCTTTAGACATGACAGCATTCATAATCAAGCACTGAAGCTAGGGCAATGTTGGTGTAAACAGAGGGAAAGACTGGATATTGTCACTTACAGCTTTGCAGATATTCGACTGGTACTGGACAAACTGTGTCTTACTACACACTTCACTGACTTCTCCTCTTCTTTGTTTCTCCATGATCACCTTATTATGTTTTCTTCAGTCCTCTATATCAACTGTTAGAATCTTTTATGGTCTAACTATACATTTTTAGATAGTTACATTTTTAAAGTACTTATCTGATCTTGTCCTCTTCCTTGAATTTTAAAATTATATTCATCAAATATGATCGTCATATGATCATCATATATATATATGACAGATGGTTGGAACCAAATAAATATACTTTGTTAGCAGTTTGGTAATATATTAGTGTATTTGGCTGGCTTGGGCAGAATATAGTTTTACTGAACAGCTTCTCTCATGGGCGACTCTGCCAATATCAGATCAACAATATAGATTATATAGTAAAAAAAAAAGTAAAGTACCCCCCGTCACGCCAAGTGGTGTATAGGGAAATATGGTGTTAGTGACCCTATATTTTACAGACCTTAAGCACATGATTTTTGGGGTAATGTGGTCAGTATTACGCCCGTGCTGCTTTACTTTCCCAGAAAAAATCAGGTACCCATTTAAGGCTGGGTGAACCTGGAAGCCGTCGGTTGGGATCGAACCCTACCCCTTGTCCGTGGTAGTCCAGTTCACTAACCACTGAGCTATCATGGCTCCCTATATAGATTATATATCATTTATTAAAATAGCCAGTGTTACTCACTGATCAGGTAATGAGATATAAATCCTCTTCTGGAAGCGCCTCAGAAATGCTGAATCAAGATCCCATGGACAGTTTGTAGCACACAGAAAAAAGATATTGTCTACAATGTTTCTATCAGCTCCATCCATCTGAATGAGCAACTCAGTTTTGATTCGTCGTGTGCCCTCATCTTCTCGAGAGCTGCGATGTCGACATAAACTGTCTATCTCATCAATGAAAACTATCTGGAAATTTGAAATATTTAAACCATAGTCCATACATTAGTCAACATTTTTCAGGTTTTGGTAATGCTCTTCTGTTGTTTGTTGTTGAGAATAAGGACACTGAATACTTTGAAAATTTAAAATAAAAAATGCAAAAATTGTTTTGTGAACAATGAGCTATGTTATGTTAGACCAATTTCTTCTTCTTCAGCAATCAGCTATTGCTATGCATTTAGACCAGCTTGGGTCACAAAAGATGGTGTGTTTGAGGTCATCATCAATTCCCCATAGCTTGTCATGTAGGGTTTATTTCTGTGGGCCATATTTGTGTTCTTAGAGTGTTTAGAGTGCTGCAGTCCTGTAGGGTATCCTCTGGATTTTGTTTGGCTGCTCCGCAGTCACTTGGTGCAATGTCACTGAGCCCTATCTTGTGTAGACGTGCACTGAAGCCACAATGACCTGTTCTGAGTCTAAATATCTTGGTCAGCTAAGTTTGTTTAGGCTGACATGTTGTGGCTCATATTTTCCATGCAACTCTCTCCACATTTTGTTTTCCTAGCTTGCTTCAGGATTTAAAAAAAAATTCTTTCAGGCTCTGGGGTTGGTTGGACTGTTGAAGGATTCCACCTGCTTTTGCAAGTTTAACCAACAATTAATTTAATAAATAGGCCTAATGAGGCAATAACATTTGCCTTTCACATTATATCATACCTAAAATGAAATAAAACTGTTCATGAAAAAATAATGAATAGCTTGAGTGGCAATTGTACATAGACAAACTACAGTAAATTATGTAAGCACTACATACTTCATTCTCTGCCATTAAACTATAAATAACTATACAATTTAATATATAATACAAGTACAGATAAGGTTTATTTTTCGTATTGTTCTTCTCTACATACAATATAATGCATTAAACTATTGCAAAACTTTATTGGATTTGACAGTTTTAGTAATAATACATGCAGAACGGTAACAAAATGACCAAACAATTTTAGTGTGTTTGGACAAGATTGTAGTCATTTAATTATTTAGTCATAGCTGATTGTTTTTTTTAATTCTCAGAACTTTAAAGAAAAAATTAATTTTAAATTGACTCTGAATGAGTGACAATATAATTCTATAGTCTAAAGTCATAAAATAGGATAATATAATTAAAACCACAATCCATTAAATCTCTACACAATCATATGTTGATTACAATATTGTTCAATTTAGTTTAATTCAAATATATATATATTTTTTTTTTTCAAATATATATACATCCGATGACTGCTAAATGGATGGATAGTTCTATTGTTATCCATCCTTAAAAGGGCGTAGATGCGTTGTGCTGCAATTTATTTGTACCTTTTGGTCCAACACATCCAACTTCAGCACTACATTTTTGAGTACTGGGTTACGTCCCCTCTTTGATTCCTACTCGCTTGCCTGGACAAGACTGATTAGTTTGTTACTAGAGACACTGTAAAAGTGATTGAGTAGGGTGTTGATGATTCAGATTCACTGATCCTGACGCAAGCCATCAGCCATCCAGCTCTGGTGCCATCTGGTGCTTTGCCTTCATAAATAATTCAAAATGTTGATACTGTAATGTTAGTAATTATATACATTATTTAATCCAGACCATCATTTTTTTTATTCTATGAATTAAAGTGGAAGTTTGACAATTACATAGTGATTAATTGTTGTATTACTTGTGTTTTTAATAAGTCACCATAAAGTCATGCAGTGATGCACTGACACGATAGAATTCACTTAAATCAATCAGAGTATATTCAACACTTGTGGGATATCACCAGCCTAGAAAGTGTAACCTAAAAGATCAAACAAAAACTGCCATGTTTACAGCTTTATTTTAAAAGAATTATGCCCTGTTTAACACATGATCCTTCAACACTTACCTTGTTTTTGTTATTTGTGAAAAAAAAATATTTGTAACGAATTGTAATACTTTTCAATGTAGCTTACAAGATAAAATAACAAATTACAACTCAGTAATAAAATAGTTAAAGCTTTACCGACTGGTTAGGCTGATTGTTTGCATGATGAAACAGTTCTTTGATCAACCTATAGCAAATGTTTAGAAAGTGTTTATAAAAGCATAACTAAAATATTAAATTAATTAAAAACTGCAGGATGTAACAAATTATGCTGTGAGATAAAATGAGTATTAAGAAAACTGTAGTAAAGTAAAATGTCACTGATGAATGAGTTTAATATGTTAACACAAATTAATAAATCCAACAGTTGGTCTAAGCCAAAGGATCTTTAATAAACATTGGTTGGTAGGAAATTGGGAAGTATATAGATGGGACACAGTCAATTTTAGAGAAGATCTGTATGCAACCCAACCAGTATGTCATGTTATGCTTTGCGAGTGGGGACGATTGTTGGTAGGATTCTGTCAGCCATATATAGCTTGCATAGATGAATTTTGGTGTGAGGGTTGGGTGCACGCCTTCTGTAAAGTTAGCAGTGTAGGTGAAATAAAAAATGTACTAATGCACAGAAGAAAATATTTAACTAAAACAGAAAACAGTAAATCTCAAGATCTAAAATGTTATAATAAAACATTAAAAAACCAATGTATCTAATTCAACCAAATTTAAAATAAAATTCAAGATTGTCAAATCAAGAAACTATCTATAAAGAAAATATATATTTAGTGAAACAGACAGATGTGGCACTGGCTTCATTGCAGCTGTATATTTGTTGTAGCCCTGCCCATTCACTACTGACCAAAGGATCAGTACCTTATAGCAACATGTATCTTCCCAGGACAAACTGTTTAGATATTACTTATATGCATCTATATTGGCTCTAGATTTTTTGTGTTTTAATACACAGTAAAATGCTATCGTGATGAGAAACGTTCCATGCTGAAAATTCATACTACGGATGTTTAATTCACTAAATGTATTATGTACTGTTATTAGTGAAGTGTTTTTTGAGTTGCTGCTCAACAATCTGGACAAAGCATGTGACCTTTTTTCACTGTCAATTAGTGTTCAGAAAACAGTAATACCAAGTCAAGGTGACATCAAACCTCTATTAATCACTTTAAAAGATTGTCCACCAGAATCAGTTCAGAAATTCACGTATCTTGGATCCACAATTATGCAAACCACTTCTCTTGATGATGAAATAAACAGCCGAATTGGTAAGGCATCTACAACTTTTGGCAAACTCACAGAAAGGGCCTGGAACAACACAAAACTAACACTAAAGACCACACTCTTAATATATGAAACTTGTGTGCTTAGCACACTATTATATGGATCTGAAACCTGGACAACATACTCAAATCACGAAAAAAGACTAAATGTCTTCCACATGAAATGGCAGGACAAAATAACAAACTTAACTGTCCTGCAATGTGTTAAAACCCCAACAATCATGTCGATGCTCAGATGTCGAAGACTAAGATGGCTGGGGCATGTCCAGCGAATGGAAGAAAAATGCATACCCAAGCAAATACTCTATGGTGAACTAATACACGGAAAAAGACAAATCGGCAGACCTAATGTCTATAGAGATATCTATAAATCATCTCTGAATTACTTCTCCATCTGTGAAAATGACTGGGAACATCTGGCAAGTGATCGCACATCATGGAGAGCATGTATAAGGAATGGTAAAACATTATTTGAGACAGTGCTAGGGCAAAACTTAGAAGAGAAAAGACTCATGAAAAAGGATGGAAAACCCTGTGGATCAGTGGGCCTGACTTGTTCATTCTGTGACCATGTGTGTTTGTCAAATACTGGTAGAATTTGCCACGAGAGAAACTGTTCAACAAAAACAAAACTTTAAAAAAAATACACAATAGCTTCCACTAGACAAGATGAAAAGGGCCATATACATCTAATGGAAACCATGGTAGAGCAGTGCTTAATCAAGCGGTTTAAAGAGGACAAGAGATCAATTCCTTTGAATGAAATGTCTCTAGATTCATCCAACCTTAAATGGGTCTGTGGATTTTTGTATGGGAAAGCAGGATGAACTGATTTAGTGCTGACTACATTTACCAAAAATTGTGCCAAAGGTAAATAAAATATAATCACTGATGCCATATTTCCTATTTAGTACTTTGGAGGCACAAGACAATTTTTTCTTTTCTTTTTTATATATCTAACTTTAACGCCCATTGCAAAATTTTATATATATATATATATATTTACACACACACACATATATATATATATCATCATCATCATCGAGTGCCATCTCCGCAACGAAGGTTGGCTACCATGGATCGCCATTCTATCTATCTATCTTTCATTTGCCCGAAGTATTGTCTATATCTGCAATGTCGTTTCCTGTATAAATTTTACTGTCTTTTGTAATTCTTGCAGTGGCCCATATAGTTTTGTCTGTAGTGTTGTATCTATGGGACAATGGATTTTCCTTAGTCTACTATATTCTGTGCAATCTTGAAGTATGTGTTCAGCAGTCTGGGGCGCCTGTCCACATGTACAAGTACATATACAACTGTTGCACCAAGCATTTCATCAGCAGAGCCATATCTATGGAATGTTAATCTGACATTGTTCTTGAATGATGTCCAAGTTAATGAGACATCAGAATCGTGTGGCGGCAGCTACAAGAAGGGAGCGGAGAACATCAAGTTCTGCTGCTATAAAGGAGACTTGCCTTGCTATCCCAGAATTGCCTTAAATGGGATCACTGTAGTTGAAAACTTCTCCTCTTGTGTAAACTACACATTCACATCTAAGAGTGAATCAGTGAAGGTCACAAAATCATATTCTCTCTGTGGTTTTACTAACTACAGGTCATGTGGCTTCTGTTGGATTGGAAATGATAACTTACCACCACTGTGTGTCTATGTTTTGAATTGGAGTCATCAATGATGGCCTAACATCATCAAGTGCTATGACGATCATCATTTTTGGGAGGACGTGAACTCCCATGGTATATGGTGGATAGGCGGCAGGAACCATTGAAGGCTATGTCTGAAAAGTGTTCCTTCTTGCAGTTTCCTCATATTCCAAGTCCGGCTTGTTGCAGGAGCTACTGAGTTAAGTGCTCTGTGCACACCGTGAGCTGTGTGTTTCATCCGTTTTGATCCTGCTTCGATATCCCGCTTGTTTACGATGAATTATGATATCGTATGACAGGGAACAGTTGGCTGTGTTCACTTTCTGCGCGGTTTCGCCTTATGTCTTTTGGCGTGTGCTGAGACTGCTACGATGGGGACTACAGTTACCTTTCTTTGTTTGGGAGATGAGTTAGTAATTCGGATGATTCCACTGGCACGGGCGGTTGAGCAATTATGGATTTTAATTCGTTTGCTGTGATACCGAGGCCTTCCATATCCATAACCAATAACCAATGTACAAGTAGTTGATGTGCCGATCTTGAATTTTGTATACATGTGACTATGAAGTCGATTGTGTCCTGTTCTGAGGCATATAATGATAACTTGTTCATATCTATTCATATTATGAAAGGCATCCTGATTTGGGGCTTGTGGTCCTCTGATTGATTTGATTATCTGTTTCTTATGATGGTATGTAACCGGTGTATCTAGTTGTGTGCCTGTTGAACCTTCATTTGCCAACTGATCTGCTTTCTCATTTCCTGGTATTCCACAGTGAGATGGGATCCACTGCAGGGCAACCCTGTGGTGCTTACAGAGTTCAGTCAATAAGGTCTGCAGATGTGGTAATTTTCTGGATTCTAGTGCCTGGAGTACTGATCTTGCATCTGTCAAAAACACTACAGGCTGTGGGCTAAGATTACTGTTCAGCAGTTTTTCTATTGCCAACTTTATTGCTTGTATTTCTGCATCATAATTGTGATAATATTTCCCTGTTGCTATTTTATTCATATCCCTAGTGTTATTTGGGTACTCTATATATGCACCTGCTCCCCTATTCTTTACTGCATTCTGTGCTGATCCATCTGTGCACACACGAATCCATAGGTCTTGTGGGTATTCTTCATCCAGGAAACTGAGAGTTATTGTTTTTCGCTGTGGACTAATCTGTTCTTCTTTGTCAACTATTCCTTTCACTTCTGTCCGTATTTGTATTGATAATCCTGATTCCTCTGTCCAGGGAGTATGTTCAGGTATGGGCAGTAGGGTGTACAAAAAATTCAGTTTCAGTATTTATTTACTGAGTCTTGTATATATAGCTTCAAAATATACATTAAAAAAGTAAGCCTACTTTTCACTTTCTCCAACCCAGCTGGATATCAGATCAGTGCTGGACACAGAATAGAATGTGGCCTGAACTTCTGTGGCAATGGCATGAGCCAATCGAGATTTTCCTGTTCCTGGTGGACCAAACAACAAAATTCTTTTCCACGGTTTTCTTCCACCTAAGAAACAAACACACGCTAACAAAACCTAGTGCAATATAATTGTATAGGTTGATCTAACAATGGGCATATATAATCGCATACATAATGTACAAGTCATGGGGACTGGTCTTATCCAAAAAGAAACTCAAAATAATTCCAGATCAGGTCTGCAAAACATTTTATTGTGACATTTCAGTCTGAGAAGCCATGGTGGCAAAGTGGTTGGTGCTTCTGTCTGATGTTCAGAATGTTAAAGGTTGAACTCCCAGCAATGGTGAGTTTATTTCAATAAACATGGCTTTGAGATTCACCCAGCCTCAGAAAACAGGCACCTGCGAATTTCTTTGAGAAAGCATTGTACTCGGTATGGTGTTGTTTAAACACTCGTAAATGCACTAATGGTCATGTATAATAAAATTAATAACATCATATTCCCTATATGCCAATGCTATGATAGAATGCTTTTTTTAACTTTTCATATAGCTATTAATTCTACAATATTTAAAATGTCTTTTAAAAATCATTGAAGTTATCTGTATTTTACACAATACTCAGAATTGAACACTATGTTAAAGTGATATCAATAAAACACTTCCATTAACTGACAAGCACTAGAAGGCACACATGCCAACTAAAGTACATTTTTAGTTGAAAAGATATTACAGTTTGGGTATAGTCTTGTAAAAAATATATTTATGTCTAATTAAACATTGATCAAGGCATACAACAAGTTATAAAAATATGCAAATTATGAACACCACATTTACACACATTTTTTTTCAGTCCTGTCTAATCTTAATTTCTTGATTATCTTGGCATTTAACCCTCAGGACTGGAAATCTCCAAGTGTCTCATGTAATATGTACATAAATGAGATAGATGTGGATAACAGTTTATGAAAGAAAAATAATCACCTGACCAAAAAACTTCTGTGTAATTGATCTTGATTAGGAGAATGTCACAAATGACTAAGTAACATAATCTCTGGCCAAACCACATGTTGTTATGGATTCAGTGCCCTTCGGGCCAGTGTCATCTAATGATATCTGCACGTTTTTCTGAGTTTCCTAGTAGTTCCATACAAGCTGTAACCAAACTTCTTAAAAGGATATGAGGGGAAATATATCCTGTTGTAGAGGGATAGTTTAGTTGACAGGTCATCCACACTATACATTGGACAAGTCTATAAGTGTTCAGATCTCTTCCAAAGAATATCCATCAATGTGTAACAACTAATAACACTAGTGTTGTGTTGACTGACTAGTCTTCTTTGGATTCCTACATAGCGCTCTCATCTGGCAACTCCCATATTGATATGATATTCGTAAATCCTGTTCATGGCTGAGAATTTTGGGTCAAGTTTTGGAGTCATTATTTTGTCCTGCACCCCAGAGGGCATTCAGAATGTCAAAGCAGTCCATTTCCCTTCTACACTCAACATCAGCCAAACTGGCAAGACTGTCAGCTCATTGTAGACAGACCTGATTACCTACATCAGAAAGCATAGTACTTGTTGATGATGTATTTGGAGATGAACAGCACATGATCTGAAAGTGGTCAATGACTGAAAAATTACTGCATGTCATGTGCTAGGATGCATGGACAGATTAAAATGCTACTTCACCTCCCAGTGGTAGCTGAGTTCTATAAACAGACTAATAGTCTGGTCTGGCTAAGTAAGTAGAGATTGAAGGTGGAAGGCAAACCCTGTACCCAAAAAATGTTGTAATAAAGGTACATTAGTGCACAAATTGCAACTTGCAATCTTGATCAGTCTTAGTACTTGATGATGATGATAAAGGACATAGAGGAATGAATAAAGAGAAAGAAAACTATATATATATATATATATATATATATATATATATATATATATATATATATCATTAAAGCTATAGTTTCAGTATTTAAAACTAATCTTGACAGAAGATGTGTCATTTAAAAAAAAAAAATAAATGCTCAATTACAATATGAAAGAAGCAGTATTTACCCATTTTTAATTTATTCAGAGATGGTAACTCCCTTTAGTAATAATGTAATCATCACATATCAATTTATAATACCTGAAAAAAGATGAGGAAACACCAGAGGCATGATGACAGCTTCCTGCAGGGAATGTTTAGCTTCTGAAAGACCAACAACATCACTAAATTTGACCTGTCCTTTTTTCACTATGGTTGACTCTATCACCTGTTGGCGACTTTTTGATTGTTTTCCTTCTAAGTCATCTTCCATATTTGCACATTTCAGATCTTAAAAATACATCATACAATTTGTTTATGTAAGGAATAATAATGACAGTAATAATAAAGAAGAGAAGCATTCAGCATGCATACATCTAAATTACCATCTGCTGTCTCTTAACTCTTTCCATACGTTTCGCTGCACCACGTGTCATCCCGATTTCGGTCATGTATGTTTAGCCACACAGTGCGTCACTCTCAATTTTATTAGTGTAAACTGTCATCAAACCATATTATATTACTTGTCTTGTATCATCTTGGTAGTGGTGAAATCTAATACCTTGTTCAATTATCTAAAAATTCATATATAATATGTTAAGTGTTAGATAAATATAAACATGTAGATTAATATATAAAAACATGAATAATTTTGTCTCTGAAATCTCTACCGCTAAATTTATAAAAACGTTCCGTACTGAAAGAGTTAAAGATAATATGACAAGCAGGACTGAAAGATTCAAAGTGAATATACAATAAATATACACATCCTTATAATATTTTATGTGTGTGTGTGTGTGTGCATGCATGAAAAAAAGAAAAGATCTATAATCTTTTATTATTACTTTTGTGCATGTGTGTGTGGGGGAGAACAATACCACTATGGAGTAAAAAAACTACCTTATTAGCATGTCTGAAAGCTAAAACAGCCAATGAAAAGTAAAAATGATTGTTGGTTGCTCATAAGCTTTTACCGTTATATCAGGACTATGACACTGATGTATTCTGTCACTACTGCTATCCATCACAAAGACTATGTATGTAAAATGGCATACACAAATTAAGATAACAATCTCATAGAGTTCATTTTTTTCAGATGGCCAAACACCAATAGCAAGAACAGAAACTGAATTAAAATAGTATCTTAAGGATCTTAATGAACAAAGTGTGCAAGTATGACATGATTAAAATTAACTTACATATGACAGAAGTCATGATTTTACAAAATAAAGCATAAATCTTCATTGCAAATGCTGCAAATATCTAATAAAGAAAGTACTATATTACACAATATTCCTCACAAAACTCTGCTATCAGTGACAAATTTAAACATTAACAGCCAAAGAAAAATGAAAAGCTGCCAGTGGTGAGATGGTTAAGAAGAATACTGAATGTGACAAAAAGAGACAAAATAAAAAATGAGGATATAGAAAAAGAGAAAAAGGGGGGGGGGGGGTGGAGGAGAAGATGTGATCTAGAAGAAAGATGTTGGCCTCAGGACAAGTTCTCAGGTTAAATTCCCACTACAGATGGTGGTAATTTTTTAAAATAATCTTATCCAAGGTTTCTTTAAGGCTTTATCCTACCCTTGTCTCTGGGTAGTGAGATCCCATGTCAAGCCCTCTCAGATAATGGTTAAAAACAGGAAGTTCCATGTGCATTCTGTGCACGTTAAAGAACTGTTGGTAATGTTAAAAAATGAGAGCAACTCTGAAGTCAGAGAACATCTGTCTACACTGTGAAGGACAACTGAGCATACAACTGTTGGAGTGAAAAATAGAAAAAAAAAGTGATTTTCAAGTAAAATTCAGTCCCTTGTGACTTCATTAGCTAAACAAAGCTGGCATACACAAATAAAAAATGAGGGAAAAGAGCTGGAGTTACACCAATGGTGGATCATGTTTGAAAACAACAGATCAAAAAGTTTTGATATCCCAACCTGAAAGCATTCCTGATATAGATTAGCACTGAGAAATGACAACATTAGGGAAAGGTAGGCCTACAAGATGATGAATTGATGAAATAGCAGACATCACAATATATGCAGGAGACACATTACTACATAACACTGACTGAACACTTTCTTTTCTCTCATTGCTTAAAGGCAACTGAGACAGAGGAAAGTAAATGTAAATAAGTACAATATGTTTTTTTTTTCATAATACAATTTGTACACCTATTTTTGCACAGCCAAACCTTCATATTGACATACACACATGCACAGACATAATAATAATAATAGTAATAATAATAATAATAAACAAATCATTATACTCATTACCCAAGGAGGTCAGGCTTTGGGAACTAATTGATGTCAGGCTGCTTGAACATTTAGGAGTATGAACTTCAGTATGATGAGCCTCATTTAGTTGTGTGATCTTCTTCTCAAGAATACCAACATGGACTGATAGGCTGCCAACTAGACTGGTCAGGGCAGTCTACAATATAATATATGAATATTGTTACCTAAAAGTTATATATTATTCCTGCCAAAAAAACATAATTAGTTTAAAACAACACTTTTGCAAAACTGTTCATTAAATTTAGATTACTAAAGAAAGACTGTATCAAGACAGGTCAACATTTTTGGAAAATTACTAATGAATAAGGACACTTAACATCAACTTTTAAACAATGTTCTTATTCTTAAAAAGAAGTGACAAAAGTAGCAACAAAAATGTTTTTATTAATAAGCTTAAAAACCAATGTTATGTTAGGATCATCATCGCCACTGCACCCTGGGCACTTCCATAGGTGCTATGATCTTTTCCTCAAAACATTCATAAGCATGGAGCAATTAACTGTACCAGTTCAGTGTTGGTCGAAAATTCCTTTTACTTAACCAGGAATATCATTCTGTTCTAGCAATACCAATTGACACCTCCAGCTCATGCAACTTAGATAGTGTTGAAGTTTCACTTTCTTCAAAGTTCTTAAACCTAACCATCCATCTAAGATTGTTAATGATTTCTGTTCTTTCCTTTGGCTGTCCACTTGATATAATCGCTAATTCAGGAAATCTGTGTGCTCTTTCGCTGCCTTTAACACCAGCTTAACCACGGATGAACAAGAAGGTGACATCTTCTTTGACCTTTGTCCTGACTCCAGCAGATGGAGCCTGTCTGGACTTTGTGGACGAAGCTCATCAAGTCACTCTGCATGCAGACATGAGTGTAATCTTGTGATTTTAACCAGATAAAAGCTGTAAGTTTTCTTCTCTTTCTTTCTTTCTGGCATTCACCCAATGGCTACTCAAGTGAATGAACAGTTTGCTTTGCCATCCACCTTAAAAAGGACCTTAAGTGGGTGTAGGTGCATTGTGCTGTGATTTATGTGTGCTTCTTAACCCAATACATCAAAGCAAAGTATTTTTGAATACCAAGTTGCTTTCCCTCTACGATCTCTATTCAGTTGGCCAGACTGGATAGTCTGTTTCCAGAAGCACCACTGGCAGATGGAGCAGGCTCAGCATCAGCTATGTTGTTCATCAATCCTGATGCATGCAGTCAGCTGACAAACATGTCCAACTATTTATCCCAAGAATTAATCCCAAAAATGTATCCTAAGAATTTTCTTAGTTACCAAACTCTACAGAGTTCTAAATTACTCTGGATAAACACACAGGTATGATGGCAATCAGCCTCTCTCAACAAAGTGACAGAGAGCATTCATATAAATGGTTTTTGAAGCATGTTATTAAAAACACAACATGGTATATATATTACGTATAGAACATTACAATTGTAATTAATACTTATATGATTCAGCTTCATTACCACCAATCTTTCAACAGATTATCATAGATTATTTGGTTCGTATTTTTTTCATGACTTGGAACTAATTCTCCAGCTCTTTTCTTGTCATTGCTGATTCATTATCTTTCTCCAACTCTCTTCTCTATATTATTTTTGCTATTTTCTGCTTTTTTTTCTTGATCTTCCACTGACTTGCTTAGAGTATGTTCATATTACTAAATAGCATTTGGTACTTTCTATGTGTTGTTTCTGATTAGTGACTTCATCAAGATCTCTTGGCACTGTTATTCTAAGCACATTCATTCATAAAAGTCTCAATTTTACTCATTAACATTACTTTTGCTCTTCATATTTCTGAACCATATAAAAAGTACTGATTCTGCATTTAAGTCTATATTAAATTGATTTAATTTCCATACTGAATTAATTGCATCCTGCTCTGATAATAGCAGCTGCTGCACAATGGTTTCACATCTTTTTACATTGGATAACATTAGTTGTATATCTACATTGCTGGCTTTGCGACCCTCAAACAGTGTTTGGCGAAGACTGAAAAATAATAAAATATGTTACAAAATATGCAGATAAGTTACAGGTCATTATATTTATCAATGTTAGAAAAAAACAATGAACACTAGAAACATCTTAAAGTATGTTTTAAGGTTACAGATAACTATATTTTCTCATCTTGAATAAATCTTATTATGCAAACATGGTGACACATTATTATACATTTTTCTGAAAAGAATATAAAATGTGTTTTTTTAAAATGCAGTTTCTCTTAAAAATCATTTTAATAAATATAAGTATAATAAACATACAATCACCAAAATAGTGAGAATATCATATGAGCATGCCAGCTTCCACACCGGCTCAATTCCCATTATACAAATGTTCATTTTAAAAGTGTGTTTTATTATTATATTATTTAATATATTAAGTACTTTGGAGTACTAACTTATATTTTAATACCATTTAACTTCAACAAGAATATGCAATAAATAAAACATAACAAACAATAATGTTCTGAATGTTCAACATTAAACTTACCATGCTATAGCATCTGTAAAAATAAAACATCTATAAAGTTCTTTGATAGTAGAAGTGTATACGAATGATATGTCATTTGTATAAAATTAAAAATAAGTGCAAGTCATTAAAAAAAACTAAGTGTAAAAAAATGTAAATAGAAAAAACTAAAATAAATTAATAATTATTATTTGTTTTAAAGTTATCAAAGTTAAAAAGTATTTCCAATTTCAGGATGAAAAGTAACAGAGCAGTCAAAAGAAAAGACAATGGGTTTGTAAAGTAACTATAACTAAAGTTTGTTCCTTAGTCAGTGAAGTGAGCTCACAAATTATTCGATGGCTTCCGGGTTCACCCAGGCTTAAATGGGTACCGGATTTTTTTCTGGGAAAGTAAAGCAGCACGAGTGTAATACCGACCACATTACCCCAAAAATCATGTGCTTGAAAGTCTGTAAAATATAGGGTCACTAACACCATATTCCCTATACGCCATTTGGCCATTTGGCGTGAAGGGGGTACTTTACTTTTTACTATAGACTATTATAGTACAGTTTATACTTATAGTAGTAACTTAAGTAAGTCTTATAGTTTAATTATAGTTTTTTTATTAAAATAAAGTGTATACTTATATATATAGTTATATAGTAAACTATAAACTCACCATTACTAAATATTTGCAGCATTTGTCTTGTCTTTTGATTTCCAAATCATTTGGTGATGAAAAAAAAAAAATTAAAATCTGGGGAAAAATACATATAGGCCTATATTATATATTCTTCTTTTCCTCCTCATTTGCCTTTCAGCGTTGAGGTGAGATATAATTTGCGGTCTTTTGCTCTTCTGCTCGCCTCTGCTGCTGTTATATTTCCTAGTTTCTAATAATCCGTGTCAATCCATCTTTTTCGTGATGGACCCGACCCTGTCCTTGTCCTTTCCTTGGGTCTGGTGTGCTGGCAACGTTTATTTTATTGAAGTCCCGTTGTGTTTTGATCTTTCTGCCTTATCATGCTGCAAAACCATTTTATGTGTTGTTTCTTTGTATATTCTTATATTCTAAGGCAGGGTTCAGGGTTTATTTCTAGCTTTTTTATCAGTTCTTCATTTCTTAAATTTCTAACTCTCGGGCGTCTGGCTGGCTGTCTATCTAAAAAAAACTTAAAAAGCCCCCGTTTCGTCTAATATTGAATGATCAAATCTCCAACAAAATAACTGGTTTATAAACCTATTAAAATAATCTAAATTTAAACAACTAATGTAATTTGTGTATGTATAATAATAATAAATATATGTAGAAGTGTTTTAATTGTGTAGACAGCAAGGACGTACCGGTATACCTGCCAAGATCGCTCATCTCCATGTCGTCTGCTACCACCGGCCGCCCCACGCCTCATCGACTACTTCATTCTTGTCTTCGATACCCATCGTTTGGACGATACTATTAGTTCTGATGGTTTTTTTTTTCTTCTGAAAACCATCAACTTCGTAAATCCTTCTTTTGTGTATAGTAAAGTAAAGTACCCCCGTCACGCCAATATAGGGAAATATGGTGTTAGTGACCCTATATTTTACAGACCTTCAGCACATGATTTTTGGGGTAATATGGTCGGTATTACGCCCGTGCTGCTTTACTTTCCCAGAAAAAAATCCGGTACCCATTTAAGGCTGGGTGAACCCGGAAGCCGTCGGTTGGGATGGAACCCTACCCCTTGTCCTTTGTAGTCCAGTTCACTAACCACTGAGCTATCGCGACTCCCTCTTTTGTGTATGTTCGCCTTGAAAAGAGCGTTGTTATATGTGTATGACTTCTATTTAACTCTGAACGCAAACAACAGTGATATTGCATGTAAGATTACAAAAAGAAAAAGTACAGAAAAGCTAATCTATTCTATTCATGGAATCCGTTTCACTGCAGTCGGGGAATCCCCATATCCTCATTACTGCTCGCCCCAGTATTTCTCGAAGATTGTACAGGCTGATTGTTCCTGTAAGATATTGATTGTAGATACAATACATCTGTATTTCCCACTAAGCACTGCGGATCGACCAGACCCCTTTTACCACCTTTAGACTCCCCAGTCTCTCAATGTATACATCCATGTCACGCATATCCTCCTCTTCTCTTAAGGAATGAAGAACAACCCTGTCCTCATTGTGCAGAGTAAGGACACCGCCTATTTCATTGCCGTTTACACCAGCGTGCCCTGGACAGTACACTCAGGCTAAACAGTTTGCACATTTGTCGGAATTTCAATAAGAAATTTTTAGTCCGAAAATGAAATTAAGAGCTGATATCATAGTCCTTAATGTGGGCCATGTCAGTTTGCGATAATCAAGTTAGTTTTTCTCCAGAGAGCTTGCTTTTTTTTTTTTTTTTTTTTTTTTTGTGGTTCGACCCGGAGTAAAGACAACATTCCAGCTATAGATATGTAGAGGTAGATAGTTTGAAAATGATAAAAGCACGTTCTATATACTCTATTCATTATCATGAGCTATACCGGTTTTCGCCAGGCGAGCATGTCCATCCACAATCTTCTATCTACGGTGCATCGTATCAATTCTGTTGTTTTCCAAGCCATGACACCAACCTATCTAGCATCCTCTCTCGTTTTCGTTCGTGATCTCTCTTTCCTTGCATTTTGCCAGTTGTAACCAAGTATTACAACATTCCTCTTCTCATGATGTGCACGAAAAATGTTGATTGTTTCTTTCTGACATATCTTATGAGTTCCATTTTTGTGTTGACCTCTTTGATAATATCCTCATTTGTCTTTTTAGCTGTCCATGAAACTTTCAACATTCTTCCGAGAAATTCCATCTCTGTGGTCTCTAATCTACTCTATTGCCGAACTTTAAAGCAATGTATAACATAAAATGAATATCGCCATTAACGTAGTGCGGCGATTGTAAAACTAGTTTATTTTTCCTCCACTCACAGGAATCTTTTAAGTCTTTAATATTGTTGCTGCTAGATTGTCTGCTGTGTGCACGACTTATCCACACTTCATTTAATGTTCTTCTGTAACAACTGTTTTCTTGTTTTATTTTACAGGAATGCAATGTATAGTATATATAATAGCTCTTCATCTTGGAAAGTTGTTACGTATATCATCTGTATGTGCTCGCATTGAAAATACATTCACCACACACACATATGCACACTTTCTAATGCTTTATACTTTTTTAAAAAATGTAAACTGAAAACATAATAAACGAAACAGCAGATTCTACTCCACCTACACTCTTTTGCTCTAGAAACAGATTAATCTGTCTGATCCAAGTGAGCAATAGAGGGGGGTTAAGGCAAAGAAATGCAAGTGAATGCATAAAAATGCGAAGCTGCAGTAAAGCTGAATGCGAGGAAAAATTGAAAAAAAAAAGAAAAAATGGTATGTTAGAAGCTTTACGTGATTAGTAGACGACACAGATTCGAACGACGTTTCGGCTCAATAGGCAGGAACAAACAAACAACATACACACACAGATATATGAATAAATAAAACTAATCCTACATAGCTAACTAGTAATGAAACATCAAAAACAAAATGATCGAAATATGTTGACTTCCCTGTGTGTCGTGGACTGTGGCTGGGAAAGGAATGTCTCACGGGTGTAGCTGTAATTTATACCCTCTGGTCAGAGATGAAGGGTTCTAAAAATACACGAGTGGGGGGAACGCTGTCTAGGTGCGTCGACTACAAAGGCACAGGCAATATATGAAAGTATCTAAGGGCCCATAAACACATGTATACACACACACACACAGATGCGTGTATACATATGTACACGTGCAAGAAGACGTGCACATGCTAATACATATCAACACACACATACATATACACAACCATACATGTGTATGCATACAAGCAAGCATACATATACATGCATGTATATGCATATACATATGTATACCAATACCCGTGCCTATGAACACATACATGCATGTGCACATCCGTACGGGGACAATCATATGTGTGGAAATGTGCGTATGACCCACAACTAACCAGAGGGGTTTACACCGGGGTCAGTGTACAAACTCGAAGGAGAAAGAATAGAACAGTAGAATAACAGGTACTCAAAAGGCGGAAAGAGTGAGATGTATGAGAGTGGGGTGCAATAGAAACATATGAGGGGTAAGTTGCACAGAAAAAAGATATATAGTAGAACACCGAAGTGTCTCAACGGGGACTAGTGGAGAAGAACTAAGAATATCGTGGCATAGACTAAAGAGCCACAACATGGGTGGTAGAGAGGGCTATGCAAGAGGGAAGGAGCAGCCGAAAGGAAACTATGTGTATGAATGTGATACATTCATGCCTCGTGGGGTCAGCGAACCATACTGGACTATGAGGCGATTTTCCAAATTATATCGGCTGCGGTCGCCAGAGTGACAGAGGACAATACCAGTGACACGGATGTCGTCTTTGCCCTTGTGATCTGGGGAGTTGAAATGGGAAGACACTGGAGTGCCAGTATTCTGTTGGACATCTCGTAGATGTTCACACACACATGTGAAGCCATGCTTGATCTCGAACCGTCCATTAGGGAACAAGACCGAGTCAGTAGGGAGCACATAGGCACAGGTGATGCAGTTACGACCACAAGGGGCCGTACCGAAGTGTTGAGGGTGGGAGCGAGGGAGACGGTTCCTAACCAGAATGTCTCCCAAATTCCTGTCGCGCTTGAAAGCAATCATCGGGGGATCGCTAAAAAGCAGACGGGTAGTGGGATCAGAGAGGAGAATCGAACGGTAGCGGTTGAGTATCTTCACAGCTGCTAAGTTGTGAGGATGATAAGTGAGGGTGAGTATAGTTCTCTCAGAGGGGGGGGGGGGCGGTCGGAAGGAGTGAGTGCATCGGGACAGGAGATAAGGAGGACCCGCTGGAGGGCAGACTGGAGGATCGAGTCTGGATAAAGCCGGCGGCTGAAGAAACCTAACATGAGGTGAGCCTGTAGGAGGAAATCTTGGTCATCCTGGCAGATGCGACGGAGACGCAATAACTGTGAGAATGGAATAGAGTCGCGACAAGAAGGTGAATGGGATGAAGTATAGAGAAGGTAGCAGTGGAGGTAGCAGTGGAGGTAGCAGTGAGCAATAGAGGGAAGATAACCCGGTACCCAAAAATGCCGGGCGGATGTCGGTTTGTTTGGAAAAAAGTCGTAGATATTGCAATTAGTTGTAAATAACAACATAAGGCACTTACGTACACGACCCTTGTTGTGCGGACGATGAAAATGAATAAATGTCGAGAGAGAGAGAGAGAGAGAGAGAGAGAGAGAGAGAGCAGTAGGAAGTAGAGACACAGTTATTTGCCTCTTATACTTTAGTTTGAGAGCCGCGATAGCTCAGTGGTTAGTCAACAGGACTACTAAAGACAAGAAGTCGGTTTAGATCCTGATCGGCGGTTTCCGGGTTCCTCCAGTCTTAAATTGATACCGGATTTTTTTCTGGGAAAGTAAAGCGGCAAGAGCATAATACCGACTAAATTACCCCAAAAATCATGTGCCGAAGGTCTGTAAAAATTAAGTTCTCTAATACCATATTCCCTACACGCAATTTGGCGTGACGGGGCTTTTTTATTTTTACTTTAGTTTATTTGCTCATTTGTGTATTTCCAGGAAAATAAAATACACATGATTATTCTAATCTATAATCAAAAGTGAATAGGCGGACTTCCGTTTCCAAGATGGTGAAATTTGTTCACGTTCTCTCGATCGCTGCAGAAGTTGCATTTGGGGTCTGATTAATTTCGGCTCTCCATTGCAATTTTCTGCGTTAAAATCAAAACGATGTTCTACTTAACACATCTGCGCCGATGAAGCGGAGTAGTACGCACGGCAATATTCCTTTTTGACAAATCAAGTGTTGTGAATGCGACCTTCCACCGTCTAGAGTTGATCTGCGGTTTACGTCACATTGAGTGCTGTTCAATGACCGTTGTTGGAATTGTTTGACGAAAATCATTTACATGTTACAACTCATTAATGTGGATTGCTCCGTCAAGTCAGCCGAAGTTTTATCTCTTTAGGGAATTTGCACAGTGTTTCGTTCGTTGTAGGCTGCATGCATTCACAAGAGTAATCAGGAATCTATGGACGCAACCATTGTCGTGTGTGCTACGTCATCATAATGGATCATCGTATATCCCTAGACCGGCCATACGCTAATCTTACGGTCAGTTGTTTGATGTGCGACGGGTATAATCCGACGACTGTGTTTTATATGTCCGTAATTGGTGTCAAAAACGATGTCCTAACATCATCAAGCGCTATACATTTTTAAAAATATGACTATCATCATTTTCAGAGTGATGTGAACTTCCGGTCAATATGGTGGATAGGCGGCAGGAACCATTGAAGGCTATATATGAAAGTGTTCCTTGTTGCAGTTTCCTCATATTCCAAGTCCAGCTCGTTCAATCCAAGCCACTGAGTTAGGTGCTCTGTGCACACCGTGAGCTGTGAGTTTCATCTGTTTTGGTCATGTTTCGATATTCCAATTGTTTACGATAAATGATAATATCGTATGGCAGGGAACTGTTGGCTGCGTTCACTTTCTGTGCAGTTTCGCCTTATGTCTTTTGGCGTGTGCTGAGACTGCTATAATGGGGACTACAGCTATGTTTCTTTGTTTGGGAGATGAGTTAGTAATTCGGATAATTCCGCTAGCACAGGCGGTTGAGCAATTATGGATTTTAATTCGTTTGCAGTGATACCGCGGCCTTCCATAACCAAAGTGATTAGACGAAGCTGTATCTTAAAATAAGGGTGGGAGGGGGGAGGAAATGTATGGTTTAAAGCTGAGTCTTGAAAGACGATTATTGTGAGGCTACTGAAATCATTTGTTTATTAATTGATGTGTCCCTCTACCCCTCTCCAACCTTCAATTGAATTGTTCAATTGTTCCTTGAACATTCAATTTCAAACCTACATTTCTCTTAGCCTAATGAGGAAATGACGGAAAATAATTAACTCCGTTTTGATACTGAATTCAATATTATGGCGGAAACGCTTTTTGAAAAGAATCACACACTACACTAAGAGAGGTGCATACGTATCAGTCTTTAAAAGAAAAATAGACAATACAGTGATAATTTTGGGGGAAAAGATCTATCAGTTGACAAAAATAGAATAACAATGTTTTGTATGTACTTTATCAATGTTTTATCAATGTTTATTCTGTTGGTGAGAATTGGCTAAATCTACAACTGTGAAATGACACAATTGCACAAAATTATTTAAAGTCATAAAGAAGCAATTCATTTCAGTCGTTGTCCATAATGAGAGACGTTGTACATCGTGATCCTCCGTAAAGCTTGTGTGACGTGTAACAGCTCTAGCGTTGATTTTGTTTCCCGTGCCATGCTGTAAGACCATAGATATCTATAGATTTACCAAGGCTCGCGGGCAAAAAGTAAAATCGGAAAAACCCCTCAACTAGGGTGACGTTATCATCTATAGGAGATATAGACGGCTGACGTTACTCTACCTACGACCGTTTATGCTCGCAAAGTTGAAAACGTCACGTTAATTGGTTTTTGGGGATTTTCTGTAGGCCTTTCTAAATCTATAGACGGCTATGGTCAAATCACCCAGCATCTTCTCCATCTGTCTACCTTTATCTCTCTGGTCTTCTATTTCCCCCTTGGCTACCAATTCCAACTCGCCTCTTCTCCATACGTGTCCTACACATTTGGATCCAGTTGTGGAGTGTAACGTACACTCCTACAAGATATGGTGACAGCTTTACAAAAAAGGAAAACAATAAAATACTAACGTTTCGGCCTACATTAGGCTTTTTTTTTTTTTTTTTTTTAGAAAAAAAGAACATCAACAAACACTGAGATACAGATACATTGTTAGCTAACTAGAGTACAGAAAAATGGATGACATTAGACAAACATAAAGTAGCAGCGGTATAAATTAAGTAGGGATCAGGCAAATAATTGCAGTGCTGCGGTAAAGCTGGTAGCAAGGAGCCAGTAGTGGGGTGTAACGTACACTTCTACAAATTTATAATGACATTCAATTT